>OY982567.1:9582535-10027009 GCA_963859945.1 Euplagia quadripunctaria | reverse complement strand
GAGGGAATTAAGCCCACCTGGCACCAATTCGAATGCAGTGTCAACTCGACTCAGCATACGCTTGTGTTTGAGCGTCGTAACGTCAGGGCCTCATCGTCCATGGCAGTGGCGACAGATGTTTTACCGCGGTCGCATTCTCCTAAAGAGGATGTTATCTCGCAGAAGGAGGCGGCGGAACGGACGCGATAGGAACATCTCCATTCGGACCCTATTCGCCGGCGAACCGGCGTCGGAGATGCGCATTCCAACCTCCGTGTGTGCCTGGACGTGGCCTATTTAGGAAATTTTCCGTAGGTGGTGCCCGCGCTTTAGCAGGGAGGTGCTAGGAGACGTACGGGTGTCCTTAGTAACAGTCGTTCCCGGAGTCTTTCCTATTTTAGGAGCAGTATGGAACACCGTGTGGTTTTAGTCAATTCGATTCTGACACCGCCCCACCGAAAACCACCACCGGGGTGGTGACGGCCCAACGGGGATTCCGATCATTAAAAAAAAAATTGTCATATTAATACTTATGTTTTTGTGACAATCACAACAATATTCTCATTATTTTCAAGTAACGATATATTTGACCACTATATGAAAGTCACTACGACATCATGTGTTCAATTCAGAACTTTTCAATTATTTTATATGCGACTTGTAGATCACCGTAAAATAATCCTGTCAGGAAACCAGACAGGCGATGGCGGGGATCAGGGAAACTCTCGAGAAGACAAAACAATAGTTATTTTACTTTATAACAGGATTGTACGTATGTAAAAATATGAAAACTTTCTTTTTAGGATTTTTTATAGAATCCTGTACAGTACAGTCAAAAAAGTAAGCGTTCAAAAGCATCGTTTTACGAACATTCGATATACACAATTTTTAGTTTCTTCTATACGTTACATTTGCACATTGTTTAATAAACCATAAATTATGAAGGATGTATTTGACATAGTAGAGATTGTAAAAAGTAAAAATAATATTGCAAAGAATACGTACATCGTCTAAGAGCTGATAAATTATGAAACCAATAAGCACCATTACTGGCTTCTAAACTTTGTCATAATAGCAAAGAGGCCAATAATTTATTTTGCTCAGTGGTCACGTAGGTACTAATTTATAAAACATCTGAGCGTTAAAAACTTCAAATCAGACAACAGAATACAAAATAAAACTTATTACATATCAATTACACAATCCTTGAACACCAACTTTTATTTATTTTAACAAATATTACTTCCTATTCACTACGAAAATAAAACTTCTTAGGAAGGAATTGAAGGGGAACATTAACACGGCCGTATTTCAGGGATCAAACTGTCAAATACGTTTTACTTCAATGAGTAAGACTTAAGGAAAACAAATAACTATATAATAGGATAATTGAAACGCACCTGAAGTCTGTAACGACTTTTTGTATATTTGCACAGGCATAAAGATTTATTTCAACCTACAGATGCATGTTTATTGTCATGTCGCTGCTTGATGTTACATACAGTCTACCTTACGCAAACAGTATATTACATGTCGGAGCGATCGACATTGAGATTAGTAGGTACGTTCTAACCAATTCATTAAGCTTTATAATATTAGTAGGTAGAGTTTAAATTTTATCTTTACATAGTATAAAACGAAGTCGCTTCCGCCGTTTGTACGCTTATATCTTATAAACTATGCTACGGATTTTAATTCGGTTTACACCAATAGATAGAGCGATTCAAGAGGAAGGTTTATATGTATAGTTTAATATTGTTTTGTGTTAATTTGTATAATCATATGACGATAATTGTTCACCACATTAGTATCTACATTACACCCGTGCGAAGCTAGGGCGGGTCGCTAGTTATATATAAAAGAAAGGCTTTAATTCTTTAGAATTATAAATAATATAGTTCAATCACTCCTTTGGAGTTAGTACCCATACTAATTTGTGGATTTGGTTGGGTATTTTTAGGTATTGTAAGGCAAACTTTCAAGAATTGTACGTACATACTTTACTATAGTAAGCTACGACGCACTAGTAACATATTAAAAAAAAAAAAACAATAAAATATGAAAAAAAATAATTATGTAGTTTGGTTTTAAAAAATAAACAATTTATGTAGCAGATAGTTTTTAAACAACTTATTGTTTTTGTAGTTTTTACTGTGTTTACAAATGTATGCAAACTTCCTGTGCATAAATGAATTGGCTAGTTGGCATTATAAATATGCCAGTAATTACTTTGATGATTCAAAACGAGTACCGACTATTAATTAGTAAACCATATAAAGTACGCTTGTACAGACCTTAGCAATGGTGAAGGCTAAATATTATCAGAACGTAGAATGACAAAGAATATATTTACAAATGTATACTTGTCACATAGTAAAGTTATCTGTCGGTATCCAGTAGTATAAACCCAGAAAGTTAAAATACATAAAACCATGTTTTTAATTGAAAGAGCTGAACACTGTATCCACGTGTAAAAACCTTTGTTTTTATGTTAGATACATAAAAACAAAGGTTTTGGCTTGTGATAAATTAACAAAGAACATTTATTTCTGTCTCCTTATTCTAATTGTAATGAAAAATTGGTGTTACGTTCCAAAGTAAAGAAAAGATATTGTTTTACCATATTTTTGGTCATACATTTTACTAGCATGATCTCCGACTAGGCCGGTGTCTGGTGAGGAGTTATGCCGCTGTGCCAAGTCAGCTCGCCCACACAAACGATTATCACTTGGAGACGCTGGTGTTGAATTGTACCTGAAATATTCAGGATTTGCCTTATTACTGATGCATATAAGTACGTAGCTGCAAACTATGATGGTGACGTGTGATGACATTTAAATAAAAAGTTAAATAAATATGGCAATAATGTTTCGGATCCTGGCAACTACAATGGTTTTTTCTTAGTCTGCAAACCATTACCTGCGGATGCTGGGATCTACACTAAACAGATGCTCATCACAGCTTGATTAAGCACATAACTTAACCAAAATCACTTATTTAAATTAAACCAATTATAGGTATTTCTGAATTGTCAGGAGTAGGAGTCAGTCAGTATAAGTCAGTCGTAAAGCTAGTTGTCTGTTCGAATACGCAGATCCTAGCGACAAAAACAGGCAAGAAACTCCAAGGACACTTTTGTTCGACAGGTTTTTGTAACATGTAACATAATGTTCAAAACATAAACAGTCCCGGAAATCACTACTGTAGTTTAACTAATAGTAGTCCAGGCCAGAGATGCCAACTCCGACGAACGGTATCAGTTAATATTCATTAGTAGGGTGGGCAGTCTATACTATTTTACACGACTGCTGTGCAGCGGTAGGTTTTCGGCTAAGAATTACTTTTACAATATTAGAGTTCTTGTTACATGGGATCCGACGCAAGATTGCGAAATGACAGTATCATGCACCTCTTTGCTGTCATTGCTACCCCTTCGTGAACTAACATGCCATGTTGCGTTAACGTATGCATGTTAATACACAGTCTTGAGATATTGAAATGGAGTGGGTTATAAACAGAACAGAATTATTGGTGTGATAGCATTACAAAGTAGATATGGAACCAAATGCAATTTTGGTAACTCTCCATTCGCTTGTTCTTATTAATCGAGTGTTTGTGTACCGGGTTATTCATAGGTATACCTAGTGCCACGACCTCTGTGACAGAAAAAGATCTGGCCCTCCACATAGGTCTGCCATCACTTAAATTGCCGACGCCGGACAAGCTCTTAAAAAATGCTGGACACGTGTGAAATCGAGATTATTTCCCGGACACCTTAAAAAAATCTAATAATTATAAGTTGCCCCTGGCACAGAGTTTTACCCGGATACATTTTGAAAATCCCGCCCGGTCGCTCCCCGGACGCCCTCTAAACTAGGACAAATCCGGACGGACCCAACGTCCACATAATATTCGTACTAAAAAGGTGATCAAGGCAGCAAGAATACGAAGAAATCTACTCCAAAAGCAAAAGGTTCTTTCTATTTAGGGAATTGAATATAGCATTCAGAACCAGGTCTCGTATTTTAAAGATGACTTAAGGGGCTTGCAAATTATAAGATACTGACTGGTCATTACTTAATCGATAATTTATTAATGAATAGAGTGGTTATTTCAAAGCAACTTCTTGGGCGGTACGCAAAGAGACGTCACAGAGTTTTTTTTATTTACTGTCGACATTTTTTTAACTGTCGTGCATCAATTTAATAAGAATAACAGAATTTATGCACAAAGCTTCTCAATTATGCAGTAGGGTTAATACGTGGACATTATCTGGCTTCAGTGATAGTTGCTTTGGTGGGGTGTTAGCTATTAAGGTGTGACAGCCATGTTTTTTGTCCGTGTTTCAATCGATAACTGGCTACAACGTTTAAAGGATTGTATTAAGGCCAATGGAGATCATTTTGAATGATCTTTATATTTCAAAAATGCTATTAATTTATAAAGTAACGTACACTGTAATAATAAATGTTTCATTTCATAGAAAAAAAACGATGTTTTCCTCGTTACAATATTTAGGGCAGGACTGTGATTAGCTACATATATAAATGGACTCTAAGTTAATAATATAAAAGAACAACCCGGAAATTAGATGATAACAAATCGGCTTCTACTGTGAGTCCAGTGACGAATGATTTGGCTGACCGTAATGATTATCGCATCATGCTTTATTTAACCGTATTTAAGTACTATTTCATTTATTCATAATAGATAAAGAGATATGTGTAACAATAAACTGTAAGTTACTTGGAAATACACTATTGTTATGTTATGAAATATAAATATTCCTATTAAGAGTAGACGGTCTGGCTGACAGTTAAATAAACAGAAGGATGAAGAGGAATATTTGTAATTATTAATGGTATAGTCCAACAAAAAACGCCACTGCCCCTTTTCGAAGGTGGTGTGCAGACCTAAATAATTAAGTATAGCTCCAAAAATAGAGCACAAAATTAAATTAAAAAAAAGATAAAGAATTAATTAATTAAGAATTGTAATTCTTAATTAATTAATTCTTTATCTTTTTTAATATCATCAACATAATCATCAAAATTAACTATATACCCCCTATTACATGAATGGAACCAAATTATAGTTGGCAAATGTAGGCGTTTAATACGCCAATGCCCCTCCCCTACCCCTTCGGGGATACAGGCATGTGTGGTGTGTATTAAATAATAATACGGTCGGACTCTTTGGCGTAAGTTACGTCCTTTGTAATGAGTTACCATAGCGGTGAATGACGTGTAAATGGGACAATAACTAAAAACTAACAGATATCACTGACATTTTACTGTGAATAACTCAACTGTGCAACTTTTATTTCGAAAATGTATTAGATAGACAATAAAGTAAGACGTTAAAGTTCTTATTTAATAATTGTAAAGGATTCTGAAAAATAACTTAAAAAAATACTATGGGACCCAACAGACGTTGCCTAGCCCGAACGTAAAAAGTCCTGGTCCCTATCGCAGTGGCCCCTATCGGGTCCAATTGTGAATCTAAACGATCCACGGACCCACTCAAACACACAAATATTTTTATCAAAATCGGTCCAGCAGATAAGGAGGAGTTCAGTGACTTACGCACGTACAGAAGAATTATCTATATAAAATATATTCTCACCTATGATAGTGTGTACGATGTGTAGGCGCGTGATGGTTATGGTGGGGGTGTTCGACTCTGGACAGGTTAAGCATAAGGTCACCAGTCATCATGTAGGCCTCAAACTTTGGTGTGACTCGCCCCCTCCTCTTGTCGTCTTCAACCAGTGCCTCGCAACTGTCTCCCGATTGCACTCCAGACCCGTTGCTCGATGAGTTGCTGGATGAATTACTGTTGCTATTCGAGTTGCTCGATGGAGGTGACGATCCCGATCTGATGTCAATTATGTGTTTAATCTTATGATCTTTGGTGCTTCTGCCGTATAGACAAGATTGCGATACAGCTGCTACATAAAATATATGATAAGCCCGCACCTACACCAAATTAGTTTATTACTACGAAGAGTATATAACTTACAATAACTAAATAGAAAGCGGACCGACTTACTATTATTATACATAAACCTACATATATATAGGTAGGTACTTACATTTCCATAAATAAATCCCTGGATATATAACATTGCAAATAATATTTCAATAACGCCCTTGTACCTAAGTGCATTAGTAGGTATTTGAATTGAGAGTTGATATAAAATTGGAGTTTGTGTTTGTAAGAGTTCTTTCCTTGTTCTCCTATGTTAAATGCGAGTGGAGTTTGTTTTCTTTCTACATTAATTTCTTTAAACTGTGTTATATGTAATATAATAGTTAAGTTAAAGCATAATAGGGAAGTATAAAATTAGGAAATAAAATTTCAAGATAGATATGAGAAGATTGATTTGTATCATTAAACAAAAAAAATGTTTTAAAATAAATATTTTTGTGTAAAAAAGTGTGTATGTATCAGCTCCGACGCACGACTGGAGTTATTCCACGCACCACTGAAGTTACAATATATACATTACAATTACATTTTCATAGGCACACACTTTCATACACATACATAATTTCAAAGTGACAGAAAATGTAACGTATTTCAGTTAATGCTCTTATTTATTTCACTCTTCACAAAATTTCAATACCGGAGGCCTTATTTAAAAAATAACTCCATAAATATAGCAATTACAATCGAGGCACTAAAATATTGTATGAATTAAAACCGGACAAGTGCGAGTCTGACTCGCACACCGAGGGTTCCGTAAACTTGTATGTGGATAGAACGTCCATCTCGGTATCGATTCTCAAAAACTTTTACCCGTCTTTTTCGAAAGACAAACTTAACTTTGCGACAAAGTTAACAATCCAACCGCAAAATATAAGTTTGTAATCACAAAAACTATTTTTTTATGCGATGCAACTAAAAATTTACGGTTTTCGCAATTTTTCCTTTATCTGTGCTATAAGACGTTGCTTTGTACCAAATTTCAAGATTCTGAGTTCACGGGAAGTACCCTGTAGTTTTTGATTCCCTTGCGAGTGTCGAAAACTTGCGGAAATTTGCGGCATAAACGGCTGTATCTTTTGATTGCATTGGCTTAGAAGTTTGATTTTGTTACAGCTTAAAGGTATTATAGACTTGAGTATTTGATATAAATTTCAATTTAATACCTCTACGCGTTCATGAGGAAAGGGGTAGTAAGTTTAAAATTATTAAAATATTTTTATTATATGATGTAACTAAAAATTTACGGTTTTCGCAATTTTTCCTTTAGCTGTGCTATAAGACGTTGCTTCGTACCAATGAGTTCACGGGAAGTACCCTGTAGGTTTTAATTCCCTTGCGAGTGTCGAAAATTTGCGGAAATTTGAGGCATAAACGGCTGTATCTTTTGATTGCGTTGGCTTAGAAGTTTGATTTTTTCACAGCTCCAAGGGACAGTAGACCTGAGTATTTGATATAAATTCCAGCTTGATACCTCCACGCGTTCCTGAGAAAAAGGGTCGAGACAGAAAGACCTTCGGACAGACGGACAACAAAGTGATCCTATAAGGGTTCCGTTTTTTCCTTTCGAGGTACGGAACCCTAAAAACGAAGTCTAAATTCCTTTTAGCTACTTAATATTTAAGTGAAATAAATTGTCAGGTACTCTATTGTAATATTAATTATATTTTAACATTATAAATTGTATCAATACTTACATTGTAAAGTATTTTAGGTATGCTATCCAAGTCCAAACAATTAACCCTTAGTTCAATTTGTGTTTAATCTCTATGACCTCACTGCGTGTCAATAGGAGCAACCATAATACGTGCCGTTGTGTGTCCTTATTAGCAGTTCATAAGATAATTATTGTACCAAAATAGTTCGAGAATGGCGTGGACCTGTGACGCATTCTGATAAGTAAGAAAAATGAATTGTATTTTGAGATGACTACACGTCAAATTTATATGTAGTGATAGTGACTGTTGGAATGTCTATCAGAAAGTATGTGCCCTATATGAGAGTCGGTCACTGTAGGAAAAAAAAGAAATCAAGAAACGCATTGAAATGCAAATTCAGTCCTAATGTATGGAAACTGCTGTACAGAACGTTCTATCTATCTATTTATATAAAAATGAATCCCTATTTCCTTTGGTCACGACATCACGCGTGAAAGGCTGGACCGATTTCGCGAATTCTTTTTTTTTTTGGGTTTGTTATTGTCAGGAGAGGGTTCTTATGAAAGAAAAAAATTAACAAGTTGCGCGGGAAATTAGAAAATTTAAGTAAACTTGCCGAGGTACTTACGTGGGTGAAACCGCGGGGCAGAAGAGGTCGCTACTGGTCGACCAAAATTAATTAAGTTTTAAATTATTTGGTTTAATTTATTGGCCAGTATAACTGTCAACATGTGGCCGTCTCCACGTAATTTTTAAAATTGTACCTAACATATTGTTTGAAAATTTGAATGCGTTAACGTAGATTTTATCAATAAATTCAGGTACCCTCGGGAAGAGCCGTTTTTTTAGGTACTTCTATGTAAAATTTCATGATGATCGGTTGAGTAGTTACTCACATTTGCATTAACGAGTATAATATTAGATAGAATATGTTTGATTCATGCCGAGTTACGTGCTAGATGCTTCCTTTTTTTAAATACACGTTTTCAATTGGGAAAATAAAGTTGTTTATTCAATTTATTGGTATTACATCACTACATATTATAAAACAAAGACCCCGCCGCGTCTGTCTGTCTGTCTGTTCGCGATAAACTGAAAAACTACGGAACGGATTTTCTTGCGGTTTTTACTAATATGTGATTCATGAGAAAGGTTTAGCTATATAATTTGTACCCGCGCGAAGCCGGAGCGGGTTGCTAGTAAACAATATAATTACGATATCCATTCTCTTATAACGGGTATCTAAATGTAGTCAACAAGACTGCATGCCTGAAGAGGGAGGCCTCAGAACATTTGGTAGCTAGGTTCTGATGGAATAAAAACCGTAACTCTTGAGACGCGTTAAAGTTCTGTACAAGTATAATGCAGAGTGAGATTGTGCTCACTCAAGACATAGATTTGTAGAATCGGTCAGGGCATCCCAAGCAGCGAAAGTCTGCCTTCTTTGATACAATCTTGGTGCCACGATCCGACGTAGACCACCAATTGGTTTATCTGTGACGCTGACTAAAGAGGAAAAACAGCAACAAAATTATCTTAGGATTAGGAGGCGATCCTGAGATACCGTTACTTCCAAGCTTTTATTTAACTTGCAATGTTTGTATGTATGTGTGTTCGGCACGAATCTTGGAAGCAAAATTAGAACCACTTCCCAATGTCCGATTGGGCTCACCTTTCGTGAACATTATGTATCTTCAGTGATAATAGAATAATATGGTACCATGGAGATGTTCTGATGATGGAGCCGGAAGACGGCCATAGGAACTTTTTAACTAAACAAGATAAACCAATCGAGTTTGGGCTCATTTGTTTTGTCTTGGTGAGTACTTTGGCGCTACATGATATCCAAGATATGTTGATGGAGTCGAAAAGTGGCCATAGAAACTTCTGAACTAAACAAGATAAACCAATCGAGTTTACGCTCGATTAATTCGTCTTGATGAGTACTTTTTTAAAAATCAAATCTACGCTAAAATAAAACTTAGTTTGTATAAGCTTGTTTTAAAAAAAAAATTAATTAATTTTATTTAGGTTGCATTTTTGCCTTGCCCGGTCGGTCACCTTACTGCGTTTACAATGGCATAGACTGTATTTTTTATTTTTAAATTAACGGTATATTTCCAATGAGAATAAGTTTCTGGGAGTGAATGATTTAATGAGTTGTTTAACCAATTATATCACTAATAAGTACAGTACCTATATGTAACATAACGTTGTGTCTTTCAGAGCCTGAGATAAAAGCACGTAAGGTTAGAAATAGGCTGAACTTTTTGTATGTCATACTTATATGGTATAATATTTCGCTACTTAATGAACTAGCTTACCGGAGTGACTTTTTCAAGTAAACTACTTTCCTTTATATTACGCGTTCAACAAATCATACCATACCGGCTACGATATTTATAAACATACCTCATTTTCTCCCTCGGGTTTACAAGAATAAATAATGCAACCGACATTTTGTTCTTTAGTTTGAGCAAAGGCTTTTATAAGTCCGCGTAATATACGTAAGGTACGAATAAAATGAAGTTATTCTGATTTATTCAAACTAGAGATCGCATGGTGGTCGAATTTCGACCATGGTTTATTTCATTGGCCAATATTACTTGACCTGTCATTGTATAGACTTTTGTACCATGACAGGTCAAAATATATACTGGGCATCATAGGTGTATGTACCCGTTTTTGCATTTTTTTTTTAACTTTGTAGCAAATATTGTTCAAAAATTTTAGCATTCGTCACTTCTTCTCTGTATAAACTATAAGTGTGCGAAATTTCATACTCCTCCGTCCGCCCAATTTTCGTAAAAAGGGATCCAAAGTTTTCGTTTCACGTATTAATATATAGATGTGCAATTCGTTTTAAAAAGTCGTTTAATCTGGCGCATCAATTTTCCACAGCTTGAGATCATTCTTTTGGACTATGTTAAAAATGCTATAAAATAGAAAATAGGCTAGAATATTATAAACATACGATTCAAATAAGAAAGTTTACTTAGTAGTGATCCTATTTATGATTCTTACTTAATACGAAGATGGCATCCTTACACTTAATAACAAGTATGCGTATAGGTAGATACAAATAATGCTAACATTGAGTCCAACTACAATGTACCTTCCTAAAATACACCTAAGTACAAGAGACTGACGCGTCAAATGCGAGGGGTGGCGACTACCCCTCAGTCTCGACACATATGGTACCAATAATCACTTATCGCCGTCGGAAATCAGCTGTCGCACTATTGGAGGGGTTGGCTTCCTATTAATTACCAAGGTTTACTTTACAAGCGTACTATAGACTGCTAAAATAAATATTTTTAAGGTGTGTTTGCTTATTATATACTGCAGAGTATATATGTGTTAGTAATGCTTTGATAGTACATGATCGTGAGTGCTAGAATAAGAAGCGTGCGTACATATTTGTTGAAGCAGCAACAAGCTTTCACGAGCATCAATTGACTTATCTATAGAAAAATCGAAACAGAAAACAAACTCACTTATCGTGGTTGGTGCGTGCGCCGCTAGAGCGACGTTCCGCCGCCGCGGCCAGGTATCGCCTCACACTGGCTTTGATCTGCGGGTCTGCCATACAACCTACTATCAGTCAATCAGCTGTTTTCCAACCCACACACACACACGTACATTAACACAACGAAAGAGAAGCTAATGAGTAATTTATAAGGCAAACAGCAAATGTACAAGCCACATATCGGCGTGAAGTTGCGGGTTACATTATTAAAGGGACCAAAGCCACTGTGAACGAGAGTTATCCCGGCCCAGATCCCGAGAGCCACCTATTAAGTTACTCCGCGTATCGCTATTCTTATTTGTACTAGCAGCAGCTTACTTGGCAAATTCGACCCAAACACTCGGGGATAAACGAATTTGATTACTTGCAGCTGGCCCGATACAACCCCGTTTCGAATGTCATAGATCAGATAGCACAAACTACCAATACACTGAGATAAATCCTGGTTAACTCACCCTTTCTTAGTCTTAGAGTGACGGGATCCGACGCTAGTCGCAAGCATTTTAAAACTGGAACAATCAATTCAAATCTCTACTTAAGGCCATCAATCAGGTTCCATATTTACGTACTTTCATTGTAATAGGAACAAAGTACATTGTAACTGTATAGCTGTACAATGTCCCTATGTAAGAGAATAGATACTAATATATATTATGTACATTATATCGTGGTGATAAAATCCAATGGTTGGATGTCGAAGAGGAAATCAATTTTTCTATTTGTGAGTAAAAATGCTATTTTCTTATAGTTATTTTGTATACAGACGCGGGCAGTATGTGTGAAATGTGAATTGCGAGGTTGCGTGTCGGGCACGAGCGGGGCATAACGCGATCATTGAATTAGTGTTAATAAGTTCAAAGATAGCGGTCAAACTCCATGTTTAGTAGCACTACCAGTATTTTACAATATTGTAGTCTAGTACGTGCGGTAACTACTGAAAAATAACATGAAATGAACTTAAATCACAGTGGCTGTTGCAAATTATTTACATACGCGGTGAAATAACATTTAAATTACACTGCCAGTTATCTGTATGTTAAGAATGTTTCGTAGATAAGTGGCATGTGTGTGATAAATGGCAAATTCCTTACCTTCTCGGGTAGTGAACCGGTTTACATCAGTCCCATTAACCTTGAGCAAAACGTCTCCTGCCTCGACCTGTAATCCAAAACGCGTATTCACTTACTTATTTCAAATCTTAAAACACTTAGACAATTGGCTGTTCAGAGTGGTAAGCAAACAGTTTCAATACGGAAACATAATAAACTCTCCAACTATTATAATGTTGAGATATTAATCCCCGATATCAGACGCTACATTGCCGTTACATAGGTACTTGGCGCAAATCTGATCTTTTCTTAAAAATAACGATTGCACTAGTATTTATTCAGCTTGTGAGTCGAAAGGCTAGCAGTTGCATTAAGTAAGTGATTTCGTAGATAATTCAGAAACAACTGCTCCGAAGTTATATATATAAGAACCATATAAAGATTTAGTTGTTACTTTAATTCTTCGACAAAGAGAAGTCGAGACATTGAGTTAATGGCATTTCGATGTAGCGATGCTAGTCTCTATTATTATCAATAAGTGCCCATTCAATTGTGTATCAGATATCTATTATAGTTACATGTAAGTGCGACACAGTTTGTACTTGTAATATTAACACCCGAAATTGGTAGACAGATTAAATGCAGACCTTATATTTTACATTCTAACGACAGTTGCGGGACGTGACTAGTTTCATTACTGCTGATGTAAATTAACACAGTTCACTATATTTTAGTACACAAACGAAACTTATACAATACTTTAGTCTCGATTATTATTGGTATCACTACATCCTTGCGGCGATGTCAATGATTCACAGAGGCGCAGTCCATTAATCATGACCGGTTTTTTTAAAAACACATCGGGAACCCGATATTCAAACAATCACGCAACACCTTTTTTTTTTTCTTTTTGATGAAATAATACTGAGCATCTCCCGAAAATATATTATATAATTAATAAGTTTCTAGGAACGTGCGATGCGAGCGTGCGCCTCGACCGACGTTCCACTCACAACTTGCCGTTATCACACGAGGGTCTGTTAATGGATTGAGCTTATAGAACATTTTGATGAAATTACTATAGAAGTGCGTAGCGGAAACATGCGTTATGGGCCAGCTGAGTTCAATTGATATAGGTTACAGTCCATTTTAAAGTTCCGAAGGAAATCAAATACCATATTTATGATAAAATACAGGGTGTAAAAGTGACACCGAATTCTGAAATAGGATTCAGACAATCATTCTGAGTGGCAAATCATTGGAAATTTCTGCCGGAAATTTCATTTTTTTTTTTGCCTAAAAGTGATATCACAATGAGTAAAACAGAACATTTTACCGAAAAAAAATCAGTAAATACCCCATCTAGCCAAAAATAGCAATGTAATCAACTAACATTCATGCAATTAGCTGCTTCGAGGGCGCCGAGCGCTGAAGGTACACCGTACCGCACAGCACCGCACGTGTTGCGTTACATTGCGTAGCGGACATTCAAACTATTGACTGTAAATTCTTAATCTCGCATTGTGATAAGTATGTAATATAAGTAATATAAGTACGGTGATACTTACACGCTTTATAGAAGCCTTGCCAAGTAGGTATATTAATATTGTTAAAGTGATCATTCTTGTACAACAGGATAGGCGCTGACTTTAAATTAGTTTATATAATATTTGAAAGTTTATGAAAATAAGCTCGATACTCAAGACTTAAAAGGTTTATTTATTTTTGCTTTTTAGTTGTTTTCGTCGGTTTAATTTTTGTTAAAAAGTTTTTATTTTATTGTTTTTGTGGCTTGCGTCATCTTTTATTACTCTGACAACTACTATCTTTTAATAAATTTAATACTAAATACTTTAAAACGCTATGTGTTTAAAATGTCTTTCCTTTAAAGCATATTAAGTGGTTTCTGTCCCTATAACTACAGTTTTTTGGGTGTGCTTTCCGGTTTACCAATTTTATGACGATATCTTGATTTCTCACATACTTAGCCACCATTCCGCTTTCTGGCAATTGTTATCCAGATTTTTTAGGTAATTAATAATATGAAAACGAAATTGCCAGAACTGCACCTTGTCATTAAAATTTGAATTTTTTTTACAACTTTATTGACTTCTGGCAACCGTTAAGCCCCGACCTAGACTTCTGGCAATAATTTTATGCGATTGCTACAGGTAAAAACTACAACTATAAAAAATTTACGTGTTTGACCGCCAGCCCACGCTTCCAGCCCCAGGAGAGACTTCTGGCAGTAAGTGCTATGTGTTTGTCATCTAGTAAGGAGTGTTATTAGCTAAAAATTGTCACTGCACCTAATCATTTCTAATTTTGGTAGCCTGCTCTTAGACTATGAGGTATACCCTATCTAACAAAAAAATATCATCAAAATCGGTTCATAAATAACGGAGTGATGGCTGAACATACATAAAAAAAAAATATATACATACGGTAGAATTGAACCTCCTTTTTATTCGTTGGTTAAAAACATGTTTGAAACATTAACAATACTAGTTTACTATCATGACATATTATTGACAATTTTTTACAAAATTCCGTAGAAAACTAGTATCACAACCTGGGGCATTAACGAGGGGTAGTATTGTAGACAGTCTCATGTACCGGTATAGGTAATACCTAATAGACGAACATAATTAAAACACGAGGGCTTTAATTATACTATTATTCACTTGACATGCAGACAGCCTATGCCAAAAGAAAATCTTTCTCAAAAATGATATACTTAAGTATTATAGTAATGATGTTTTCCGTTTTCACTTATCGCGTTTTAGTTATGGCATGGCTCATCGAGTATAAGAAGAGTAATGATTTGATTCATATTGATATTTTTCACAATTTATAGTTATTATTCGACGTTTTGTTATTTTCTAGTATCCCTAACAAAAGCGTTGTTGATGGAGGCGTTTCATCCTGTATCACAGATACTAGTGATGTAACGAATATTCGTATTCGCAAGAAACAATGCGAATGTTTAGCGAATGCGAATTAATACGACCTAGAGGAGCAGTGACCATAAACACAGGTGAATCTGCGGGGACGGCTAGTTATATACATATATAGCACTGATTGTTTCTCTACATATAACTAGATCGCAGTTTCCCCATATGTTTATTTTATGATCTTAACCTTTTCTTTTTATAAAATCTCGGTTTGTACCTGGGATCAATAAAGCCGACGTATAATGTCAAACTAATAAAACATTTGGCTCGCGTTTTATTTGAAAAGTCAACATTTGCGAATACTGGCGACATATATTAAATATTAAAAAAAAAAAAAATATATATATATATATATTCGCATACAATTTCGTGAATGTGAAAAATACAATATTTGTTACATACATCACTAATAAATACTACGAATGTAGACTTCGTTGAAAGTACTACTACCTACACATTTTAAAATCCAATTTCATTCTTGACTCAATTTCTGTTGATAGAATAACTTCAAAACACCGTTTCTTACTGTATGGTTTATTTGTATTAATGTGTGTACGTTTACTATACCTATAGACCGGTCCACAACAGGCCATATCAAATTGCCGATGCAATCCCACACTTCTTTATTTGGGGAATAATATATTATAAATTAATAGTTATCAATATTAATTAACCATTTAAGGATAATTCAAATATTTTAGATTGATTGATCAGGCATAACAGATGATACATAATGCAGAACGTTTTACGCCAGCGATTCCTCTTTCCCTTTTCTCGTAAATTTCAGGGGCGAGGAGAGAGTTCAGAGATGAGTTACTTTGTTACGTTTTCCGTCTACGGAATCATTGGTGTCAGAAAGTCAGTAGCCAACGTTAACAAATTCATATTGAGGCGGTAACCTCACGCTTATACAGGAAATGGAAATAAGGCGTTAGGTAGAAATCTGTTAAAAATTATAGTTAAAAGAAACCTTTTAATTACCGCTAGCAAGCACTTCAAGCCTAACGATTAGCTTTACTATAACTAAGCAAGGGCAAACTGTTCTTTTTTTAAATATATTTGCTAGAAGATGCCATTTTAAAATATGGAATAGAGTAAAGGATCAGATGCTAAAATGTTTTTAATGCGAAGTCATCTTTCAAACATGATTCGAACTTATAGTTGTTTTGTAAGTCTGGAATTCTCGACTTCAACAGTGGTTTCTCGAGTAGGATAATGCATTGAAACGCTATATTCACTAACTGTAAGTAAATTATTTAGCAAACCACTTTAACAGTAAAACGATAATGATGTGATGATGATGAAATACTTATAAAAATGTTAACACCAGAAGTGTTACGCACACGTGACTTACTTAAGGCGTGGGATCCCCAAAAGCAGTGGTGACTTTAGCAAACCCACAACTAATGTTTATCTATAGGTTGGAGGTACCTATTTCCCAAAATGTGCGGTTTCAATTCTACCGTAGCGTTATCATATCGAGAATTTCCTTGATCTAAGTTGTGAATAACAAGCGTAAGAGGTCATATCACTGGAATATCATACTAATTGGAAAGATATGGGTCTATAGCTAATTGATTTATGATACATTATTCTACGATTAGGTATGAGGCCAACGGGTCTCGGTTTGTAAAT
Organism: Euplagia quadripunctaria; assembly: GCA_963859945.1. NCBI lineage: Eukaryota > Metazoa > Arthropoda > Insecta > Lepidoptera > Erebidae > Euplagia > Euplagia quadripunctaria. The sequence goes on along the minus strand of OY982567.1, from coordinate 10,010,217 downwards.
AAGTAATAGCAGCATTTCACATCATTTCAGCATAGTATCTTGTTTCTCCTTTTCATTAATTTTGCATGTGGTAAGGTAACCTTTCTGAACAATCTACAAATCCTCTACTTATGGAACAACTTGAAGGTAAAAAGCAAGCTTTCTATATCAGATGCAAAAATAGGCTCACTATGGGCCCGACTGCTGGTGAGCGATCACCATAGCCCGAAGGCGTGAGTATCATGGCTCATGGCACATAACCTTGGAAAAACACTTAATACCCAAATATTAGTTGTTATTGTTCTAGGTTCTGTTATTTCCAATCACTTAGACCTTTTTGTTGAAGTTTTGGCTCAATTTTCTTATTTCAGCAAATCAATCTTATTAATCTACTCTAATCTAATCTGCTACTACTTATATTATTTTTATCATGTGTTACGTAACTACATATTTTGTATACATATACCTTCTCTATTTAATAAACGTAAGCATTAAAACGAACAAGGTGATATTTACATGTTACCAATTGTAATTAACCTAGTGAGTGATAAGGATGTACGTCATTACATTAGTTGGCTTACGTCACTTTTTGAAAGTGTATTGATGTCTATAAGCCGATGTTTTAAAAATAACACATCTTTATGGTAAAACCATAGATTTAGTAAAAACCCCATTGCTTGGCAATGTTATGTTCAAAACGAAATCGATTTTTGTGACAGACTCTTTGAGAGTCTGTAAGTGGTTTAACATTTTTAAGACAAACTATATTTATCAAATAAACTGAAGCAATTAGATACAATATTGACGTTTATTCTGACAAATACGTTATCTATATTTATATAAATAAACCCCTATTCTCCTTGGTCACGACATCACGCGTGAACGGCTAAACTGATTTCGCTAATTCGTGTTTGTTATTGTCAGGAGAAGGTTCTTATGAAAGAAAAAATTAAGTAAGTCGAGCGGAGAATTAGAAAATTTTAGAAATCTTAACGACCATATTAACTTTTCTAATGTAACCTTACCGCGTTTCCTAACTGTCAGTCGTTTGACAGTTGGCGCGATGGACAGAATGCGCGTTGCAAATACCGTTTAAAACAGATGCATCGGTCGGCACTATGTTTTTGGAATACTTTTTTTTTAAATTAATTATACCAATTTGAATTCAATATTTATAATTAAGACAGGACAACGTCTGTCGGGTCAGCTAGTCCATATATGTATATAAAAATGAATTTCTATTTTCCTTGGTCACGGCATCACGCGTAAACGGCAGGACCGATTTCGCTAATTCTTTTTTTTTGTATTTGTTATTTTCAGGAGAAGGTTATTTTGAAAGAAAAAAATTTAAAATTTAAAAAACTTAACGAGGGACTTACGCGGGCTAAAACCGGGGGACGCAGCTAGTGTACAATAAAAAAACGTATTAGATACTATACAAGTAATACGTTTTTGGTGTCGAGTGTCTTCGCTTGCTGCGGCACCACTTAGAATACTAACTAATTTTAATTCTTGATAATAATACAATTAAATTAATAATAAAAAAAATAAAAAACCCGACTGCAAAAAAGACAATACAAAAGGAATGCACTAAAAAGACCGAAACAAGATTGAGAATAGAAAACAAAATTTAAATAAACTATAAGCAAAGTAAACTCTACTTCGGTTTAACAGACTATATTATGAGCCTAAGTTAAATACCCACATTAAATTTAGTAGCAGGCGGGACCCAATTGCAAATTATAAACAGAAACAACAAAAATAAACAAAACAAAATTAAGGGGTCAATCAAAATCTTGTTTTTTTTTTTTTAAACACCTATCTAAGGACACTTGGGACAATTTAAAACAAGGACCTTGGGACAAGGTGGTGAAATCAAAACAATTTCTTGAGCGGTTCGCAAGGGTTACAGATTTTTTTTACTATCGAACAACATTTTAGTAAGCAGAATAACCGACTTTATGGTCGAATCTCTAGAGAACATAGTCAGTCAATAGGGCACACCCACATGTCCGTTTTCAGTAATAGTGGCCTTTTAAGAACACCATATTCCTTGTCCAAGGCTGGTCCTTTCAGTAAGATTCGGCACCGGGTCACCAAGCTTGATTCATACAAGCGTGCCTGAAAATAAACGTTTCTGACGTCATCAGAGCTAAAAAATTTATTGTCATTTAGTCTCGATTTTAATTCGCTTGATTATGTTATAGTCTCTTTTAGAGAGTGTGGTATGCTCTCACGCCGCCATAATTTAGAGTCCCTAAAACGTTTCATAAGATTCCCAGTGGCGAATTTTCCGATGATGAAAGTATGTGTTTCAATCGATAACTGGCCCACAACGCAACGTTTAAAGATTGTATTAAGGCCAATAGAGAGCATTTTAAATGACCTTCATATTCTTAAAATGCCTTTTTATTAATGTATAAACTAAAGTACACTGTAGGAATAAATGTTTCATGTCATTGAAAAAAAAAAACCGGACAAATGCGAGTCTGACTCGCACACCGAGGGTTCCGTAAACTTGTATGTAGATAGAACGTCCATCTCGGGTATTGATTCTCAAAAACTTTTGCCCGTTTTTTTCGAAAGACAAACTTAACTTTGCGGTTGCGATGTACGACAAAGTTAACAATCCAACCGCAAAATATAAGTTTGTAATCACAAAAACTATTTTTTTATGTGATATAACAACAAATTAACGACTTTCGCAATTTTTCCTTTATCTGTGCTATAAAACATTGCTTCATGCCAAATTTCAAGATTCTAGGTCTTTAGGTTTTGATTCCCTTGCGAGTAGTTGCGAGTTTGAAAATATGCGGCTTAAATTGCTGTTTCTTTTGATTGCGTTGACATAGAAGTTTGATTTTGTTACAGCTTAAAGGTATTATAGACTTGAGCATTTGATATATATTTCAATTTAATACCTCTACGCGTTCATGAGGAAAGAGGTAGTAAGTTTAAAATTATTAAAAATATTTTTATTATATGATGTAACTAAAAATTTACGGTTTTCGCAATTTTTCCTTTATCTGTGCTATAAGACGTTGCTTCGTACCAAATTTCAAGATTCTGAGTTCACGGGAAGTACCCTGTAGGTTTTGATTTCCTTGCGAGTGTCGAAAATTTGCGGAAATTTGCGGCATAAACTGCTGTATCTTTTGATTGCGTTGGCTTAGAAGTTTGATTTTTTTTACAGCTCCAAGGGACAGTAGACCTGAGTATTTGATATAAATTCCAGCTTGATACCTCAACGCGTTCCTGAGAAAAAGGGTCGTGACAGACAGACAGACATTCGGACGGACGGACAACAAAATGATCCTACGAGGGTTCCATTTTTTCCTTTCGAGGTACGGAACCCTAAAAAGCTATGTTTTCCTAGTAAGAATATTTATCGCAAGACTGTATTTTCGGTGGTTCGAATCCGATCAACGCATGTTAGATCGTGTTTAAAAATCGTATGAGTATCAGAAAATAATTAAAACTTGCTTTAGAGATGGAAAAAAAAATTATACACGAAATCTGAATATTTTGTCTCGTCTGTAAGCATAGTGTACAATGACCTAACACCGAGAGGAGAGGAGAGGTATCTTACGATAAGTTGGTTTCTTTCCAAATATTCAGTATATTCGGCAATCACAATAGACAAAAGTACAAGAGGAGTGGGAAATTTATTCTTGACTATAAAAGAATATAAATGATGTGAATCACATACATAACTCTATTGTATATAATTATGAAAAGATTTTTCTACAAGTTTAATAATACTTTCCTATTACAGACATGTATATTATGAAAATCAATTGTCAAAGAACGAAGCAAAACGATCAAGTGCAAATTAGTTTCCTATTTTTTTAAGCGGAAAAGGTTTCTAACGATTTGTACGAACCAAAGGTCGTCAAAACCAAACGTCTGGGCTAAGTTAGTTAGTCTGAAAGTAAAGTCTGAATAAATGTTTATACTACTTATATTTTAAGAATAACAGTATTTAGGCATATAATGTGCAAATATCAAGGTGGAAGGCATCCATTGTTAGAGTTTTATCTTTTTGTCTTTGCTGTCTTTACCTACAACGGTTAATTTCGTTAATTTTTTTTATTAATTAATTCTGTCTTGTTGACAGGTTCTGTGGTGAGGTGGTACTGCATTCGACTGCTTACCGAAGGTCGCTAGTTCGATTCCCGCTCAGTGCAAATATTTGTATGCATGTCAATACGTCTATGCATGGGTATTTCTAACTTTAATAATATTTGCATGTATGTATTTAAAAATATATCTAAGTATGTTTGTTCGTGTTCTGGGACCGACAGAACAAGCTCTGTTTAGTTTGGGTCTGGGTAGCGCTGTGTAATATGTCCCAGGATATTATTATTATTATGTTTTAGAGAAATAAAATATTAATATGATTACCTTTTTTCTCTATATTGTCGACAGTTTAAGAAGAAACTATAGAATGATATTATGACTGCCTTTCCACTAGAGATGTGCGAGGTAGCTGAGCGGTGCGAGGATGCGTAACGAAGCTGTAAAACGATGTGAGCGTTTTCACCAGAGATATGCTAGCCCGCTGAGCGGTGCGAGGATGCGTAGGGACGCTGTGAAACGGTGCACAAATGAGCGGTGATTAGTGACTGCGTCAGTTTCTCGCTCGCGTCCATCCCTCGCACCCATCATCATCGCGTTGAATCCCGGTTACCACCGAAGCTTCCGCTTCCGCTTACATCCCACCTTGGCCTCGCACCCATCGTTTGTTTTGTACGTACAAAAACCTCACTCCGCTAAGCCGTTTCCACAGGAGCTGCGCTGAGCGAGACTAGGTAAATGAAGTGATTCTATTGGTTCTTACACATCCCTCGCTACGCATCCTTGCACATCTCTGGTGGAAACGCAGCCTACGACATATGTTTAGACACGAAATTTCATGTTATTATTAAATTTAATCACGCTATTACATAACACATAATCACATAACAATTATTAAGAAAAAATAAACATGCACAGGAGGTGTGATATCCACATTAACTGGTGAAATATTTCCAAAGCCTTCACTACGAAACACATAAATGAGTGAAATGATTCACTTGATAATGGAAAATCGTGAGCGTTTCGTTTAAGACATTTCTCAAATAAGACAGGGGTTACTTCTATGAGAAATAAATAAAATACACGCTCAAACAAGTATATAGAATGATGACACAAATAAGAATAGTTAAGTAACACATAATGAAGACTTGTGCCAAAACATTGGAGTTTGTGATTTACTCTGAGATGTTCATCATGACCAGGGTCAAGTCTGCCGGTTTTCACAGGGGTCTCCTTTCTAGGTTACATCTGAGGTCTCGGCAATAAGACCCCGTAACGGAACGCCGTGTGGTTTTAGTCGATTCAAGTCCGACATACCACGTTGCCTTTGCATTTTGGATATTGAATATCCTGGTTTCACCCTTAATGGCGAAAGCGGCAATGACTCTTTTCTTTGGGAGGGCTTCCTGCCAATATTATGTCGGGGTGGGAGTGTCCATTATGGATCGCTCTGTTTTTTTAAAGTGTCCCTCTGATTATACCAATGGTGACTATATAAAAATCTCTGGACTCTTGCGGTGAGACTTTAGCTACGACAAAGGTAATCTGTGTATATTTTTTTTTTGCGAGGTTCTTTGTAACATAGCTATGTTACCTACTATGTTTTTACTTGTTGTTGGTATTCTGAATACAATAAAATGCGGGCGTGTGGGTATATCTCTGGATTCACGTATGAGTAAAAAGCGTAATATTTTAAATTATTAGAACCTACGTTTGTAGACAACAAAATATATAAATAGTAAGTAAGATTATAAATGTTCATCTTACTTACTAAAGTTCTTGAATAAGCTAGAAAATGTTCCCGGTTTTGCAAAAAAGTTTGCGAATCACTAAAAATAAAAGATAATGTTAAACTTACAGGCTACATGGAGAAATTTTATTCTGATTGGTTCAGAGGTTGAGTTTTAAAAAGTCTTACAAAGTAACTTTGGCATTTTTATATTACTTCGAATAATAACTTCGCGCTCATTCGTCGTTATGGCTGTTACGCTGACTTTCCGTGAATTTGGATGTATTGAATCACTTTGGGAGACTGACTGTACACATACTGTTATGACATTGAGGAGTTCAACTGCGTTCAAAGGTCAATATCTAATTAAGTTAAAAACAGTTTTATGAATTTAGTGCTCAGACCTTGATTATATTGGACAAACAAGTGTTTACATAACAGAATTTCCTAATGGAATTACGTATTTGAAGAACCTCGGTAACAGGGCAAGATATACTTCTGCTCCAATTCGAGCCTCTCGACTAGGATACAGAAAACATCGATAAAACAGAGCTATTGTGGTAGTGTTATATTTCGACTGTGAGTATAGACGCCAGAGCTCTTGAGGGGCATCGCTGATATTATGTTAATAATGCTATAAATAATGCACAAAACCACGTTTGAGAGCGGCGGAAAACAATACTATACGTTTAAAGTCCACTGTAATCATCACATCACATCAATTTATAAAGATATTTGTACTATTATTTATTCCGAAACTTTAAACTGTCTTGGTACTTTTTATCTTGTGGAAACCCAGACGGGTCATCACCTCACCGGAGCTAACGGTAAAGTGGTATGTCGGAATCGAACCGACTAAAACCACACGGTGTTCCGTCACAAGTGGGTACTGGTTCTACCTGCGTTAATTAGTTAATAAAGTAAATATTTTTTAATAATAATTTATTTTTATCGATTCAACAAATGAATTGAACTTAAACTTAATACAAAACCACCAGTATTCTTTCGTCTAAAATAAGGCCAAATTTTGAACGATACAACTGAAATTTCAGAAGGTTATTACAATAAGAATATTTTAATAACCTTCTAAAACTTTATTTGTTTCAATAACAAAAATGTATATTTTAAGTTTTTGTTGAGGAATGAGTAGGAACTCATTCCTCAACAAAGTTTTTTTTTTTGTTTGTTAATTGCAATGCACATATTGGAATTAGTAATTGCCATTTTAAAAAGATCCATTAAGTTAAGCTATAGCTTAGCTCAAATGGGAGAATAATAGTCCATTTGTTTTAATTTCATTTCATTTCATTTATTATACATATATAAATTCTATTAAAACAAACATGAAAATGTTTAATAAATGTTATGAAAAGTAAACATCGGTACGGTAGCCTAAAATATTAGGGAGTTGCCTTAGCTACATATTATAAAACAAGTCCCCCGCCGCGTTTGTCTGTTCACGGTAAACTCAATAACTACCGAATGGCTTTTTATACGGTTGTCACCAATAGACGGAGTGATTCATGAGGAAGGTTTAGATGTAAATGTGTTTTGTGTAAAATGGCTGAAATATGACGATAATTCTTGAAGATGTCGGCCAAAATCAATATATGCTTTGCTACCCGTGCGAAGCCGAGGCGGGTTGCTAGTAATTAATATTAAGTACAACTATTGGACAGTACAGTATTAGGCTCAATAGACAACGTGTTTGTTCGGACATGTTATCATGCACTTCTAGTACAAGATGTTGATTGCCAATCCGATTATAACTTTGTTCTTAGAGAAAAGAGCTTCAGTCTGGTACCTAAAGTACTTTATGAGTTGAGCAGTTGGTATTCGTTTTGTTTATTAAATGTATTAAGTTTCTATGAAAATATTCTCTAACAAAATATGGATTAAAAACCTTAAGTTCTTAATACGAATATCCTGAAATTTAATGAGATATGTGTTCGTCCTTCGTTCAAATAATGCTTAAAATCAATCTCCCTCATTTTAAAACTAGATCGCGATTTGAGATCTATCGTTTCAGGCGGTCGATACTGAAGGTTTATTTATCTTATTTTGTGAACCTTTCACATCTAAGTAAACATAGTCTATTATTAAAGCGTTGTCTACGAATATTAAACCACGTTAATCTTTTTAACTATCAATATCTATATTTTTATCAATGACGACTTAATCACATTGATATGTATATATATCATATCAATTTAGGGTGAATGTCAGATAGCAATAAAAAATATGGTAAGTACTCCCCGCAGCGAAATTATCTAGTACCAGTACGGGCTTAGTCAGCAATGAAAGAAAATAGAACAGTCTTGCAGGACTAGCTGAGATAGGATGAGGTAGTTTCTCTTACCGGAGGACGTAGATCCTCACCGGACGCGGCTAAACTTTAAGAAGTACCTGTGTCGCATACTTCTAGTTTCCGTTATTGGGGAAGGTCTATTTAGAATATTATACCACTATTGTAGCTAATGGAGTCGTCAATGAGCGTATAACTGCGTCGGGATCTGTGAGTGAAACTTCAGATTGGACCATAGACAAGAGTCTATGGGACGGAGTCAGAGGCTCCGTTACCTCGTTTTGGGAAGAGGTACGCCATAAAAAGAACTGGAGATCAATTTTTATGAGTCAACCTTTAACTTTTAACGCGTTTGATTTTTCTTTATGATCAATGTTGTGTACGAATGTATTAATCCGGAAAACGACAATCTGTTTGGCAACGGTACTAGCTGAATAACTCAATCGGTATATAGAACTATAGAAAAGAAGAGAAAATAAGAAAAAGTTGATATGAAGTTCTTATAAGAGTGCGTTCAAATGATGGGCGGTGGCCGCGCGTCAAATGCGCGTTGGTTTTTTATTTAGTGTTCACATGGCGAGTGTTTTACGGGCGTTGAACGCGCGTTGTCGCAGTTCAATTTGAATTCTGTATTCGTCGAAGATGAACATAAGGACTTGGTGTTTAGTGCTTTTAAATCGCCGTCAGAATCAGCAACACAAGAAGAGACGGTAATACTGGGTTCATCCATTTTAACATCCAGACTTACTGAAAGCCACATAATAAATTAATATCCTTAACTTAGGCTAACATGAAACTAAACTCAGTAAAGGCTCAGTAAAATTTCACAAATGCATCTATGACAAATTAGAAATCAAATATAAAATACTCAGTATTTTTCGTTATCAATCAGTCGAAAATGTATGTAATTTACCGTTTCTACTGAAACTTCGGTATAAAAAATAAAGATTGGAAGACAATTCATCAAAAACTTTCCGAGATTTGCGGCAAGAAACATACGGAAGCTGAATATATATACATAACATACATATAGATTTATTTTTCATATGCATATTAGTGAGTTTTGAATTAATATTTAAAATTTGAAATTTTGATGTGAAATAAAAGTAAGTAGTAGTATGCTTTTGGCATTTCTTGTATGTTATATTTTTATTTTAATAAACTGTATAAAATTAGGTGTCACCAAAATCATGCTTTGTGAAAAATTGTATCCGGACTTTTATTAAAATGGCCGAATCATTTTACTACAATCACGTGTCGAACGCGTTGAAAACGCGCGCTCATGTGAACGAGTGTACAGAAAACCGATTATCTCAAAGCGAGCGTCGGATCAAAACGCGCGGTGGCACGTGAACGATTTAAACAAAATGCTTGTTCTTGTTAACGCGCGGTAGCAAAACGCGCATCCAACGCCCGTCATCTGAACGTGGCCTAATCATGTGTCCCAGCCCAAGCAATTAGCGCGCTAGCATCTCCTTTGCTGGGCACGTAGTAACATGTACGCTTCGTCGCTTTGAATTACGCGGCATTACTCATCCTCCTGTTATAGTATAACGGCTTATGGCAGGATTAAATTACTTAAACAATTTTATTTCAACATAAATTGTACCCTGACATTCAATTTTTATGAATCAAAGGTAAGTTAGTCAGTAAACACAAGATGTTCAATGTATTACGAGGAAATAAAATACATTGAGGTCGTGTTCTTAAATTCTCGTTCGAATCGTTTCAAAGTATTTAATTACTTTAATAATGGAATACTCTTAGATTATATATAGGTCCAGATGCCTAATCCGTGACTCAAAACTGAAGCCAAAAAATACAAGCGTCTAATATAAATATAAGCGTCTCACTCGTCACACGCGAGCGAACGTTCGCCGCTGAAGTACGTCTCGAGTCGCTACTTATAATATTTAAAAATGCCTGCTTGTGCTGTCAAATTCTGTAAAAATTATACAAAAAAAAATCTTAAGTGTCCGAACATCACATTTCATATGTAAGTATTCTATTTCCTAATGTATTTATAAACAATAGAACAAAATTTCAAATTAATAAAATTACGACGCCATTACTAGAGATGTTGCCAGGACGTGAATTTCATTTACCCATAACGCATTCTAGCAGTATATATATTTTTCTTTGGCAAACTTGTTATTTGTAGAAAGACGAGAAATATGCTTAACGTTAATGTTCGCGAAACTGGAATCCTTCAAATATTCTTAATTTCTAAACTCTAGCACCCGGAGTTCAATGTGTCCGTCAAACGATACTTTAGCTGTGGGATTGTACTCGTATTATAACTTATTATTACTACTCCTAACTTAGGACTTGTAAAATTTTGCTAGTTTCTTGATACTTTATAAAAATATATATATATATATACAAGTCCTACAAAACAAGGCAAAATATTTACTTTATTTTATCAAAATACCTTTTGTTACTCTGTTCCTGTGAATAAAGTTGCATTTAATTTTATTACTCAAAAGAGCTTTTATGTTACATTTTATTTTTATTTTTTTCATACGGCCTTATATGAAAATCGATTCTTAAGGAGGAAACTCTTAAAAAAATGTCTTGAAAACAAACCAAAAAATATTGTGATAAATAAATAGTTCCTACTAAGTAGTTTTATTTTACATTTGTCTTTTTAACTAAACGAATTAAATGAAAAAAACGAAAAAATGAAATAAACGAATATTTGTAACTGATTTAAATATATTCAAAATGTATTTATTTAATATTACTTACATCAAAAAAAAAAATATGTTTAATAAAAAAGTCCCTGAATTTTGGGGTAACCTCTATGCACTGGTAGTAAAACCGTCAATGCACACAAACACAAACATTGTACGTAGACACTCGCGTTGGGCGGGGTTCACTCACACAGCACCAAAAAGTGGCTTCAAAGTAGACGGTGACTTTTGTACTAGTCACGGTATCTGGACCTATATATAATCTAAGGGAATACTATTTTCTCTATAAAAGATAATCACAAAATTACCTGTAACTTTTACTAATTTAGCTATTACATTTCGGATTTCAAAACATGCATTGGGTATATTGAAAACACAATTTTCACAAAATTTGTTCTTTCTCTACGATCAGTGCTTGGATAAGCAAGTACTTGATTATGCAAAATTAGAATAACACACTTTTGGCGATTTACTATACATTTATATTTGTACTCCAATGTTGTTATATACTTTTTTTTGCAACGGAAATCGATTAGAATGAGACAGATGAATGTCGTATTTTGGAGAATTTAAGGCACCACACATAATGTAAAAAATTATCCTTTCTCCCTAGGAGTTTTGGCCATTTAAGATAAAAGTAGTGGGGTATCAACCTTGATTGCTATTTTAGTATATTTTCCGATAGTGCGTCATATTAATCTATGGCAAATTGATGCAGGCCGTAGCTCGGGCGAGGCGAGGGAATTCAATCCAAAACGGCCTTGATATAATGTGTGAGTGAATTAAATTCTAACGATAGTAGATGGGCGAGAGGCGTTCTGCGTCACACATTAAGGCATTGAGAAATCCAGATTGTAATTGGCGCAACATGTTAACAAAGATCCATTACAATCAAATACAATGATTTGATGATGTCACTTTGTAAAAACATAAAATTAACATACTCACAACTTGTTATTTACTAAATGTCTTTAAGAGATGACCTCATGACTGCCGTTGTAATGACGCAAATCAGTGGAAAGTGAAATGAAGTAGCGAATGGTAGTATTTGCTCTCATGAATTATAAATACAAGTCATTAGAGCATTTTCTTTCCCGTTAAACTGGTTTAAAAGCGATTTTCAATTACATTAGCATATAACTAGAAATGATAATGGTTTGAGCTAAAATATTTTGTGTTGAGTCTCTCACGGGAACCTCGCCATATCACCGGAGCTATAGCTATAACAGAGCATCAATGCTTTGCTGGCACTGGCGGATTGTATTTTCGGTCGAACTAAGCGCGACTGTGTACTATTTTATTTACAAAATAGTTTTGGTTGCACGAAATTGCGATAAAATCAATAGATTGATCGAACAAACGGCTAAGGTCTATAATTCTATACGTTAATTGAGTCTCTACAGAGACTGCACTCAAAATCTGGTTTAGACTATGAACAATCAAGCAATCGCATCCTGTGCAGTCTTAGACAAAATATACATAATGCTATGCTTTTTTTATTGTGTAATGGAATATGCGTTTTTTTTTTTGTGTTTGTGAATAATAATAATAGTTAGGTAGTTAATAGTTTAGAAGTATCTTGCAGCGTTAAACTGTAAATTTCCTATGTCCTATAACCGTTAGGCGTTTCTGTGAGATATGGTGAATGGTTTACACGTCTGTAAACATTAGAACTCATATCCCACATAACTCACTCACGATTTCATATTACACTGCAAATTAATTTAACAACAAACTCTTTTAGAAATAATCACTGTTTACATTAATCTGAAAACAGTGATTTTTATATGTACCTAATTGACCACTTTTTTTCTGTCTCTTCTATCAATGTGAATGAATATCTAGTCTTCACTATATTTCGTACATTTACTAAAGTGGCAAAACATCTACGTAACACTGTTCTAACTGGCTTGCTTTTGTACCCCATGAGTATACTATACTATAATATTTTTTTAATGTTCCCTTCCGAAATTTTCACAGTACACACAAGTTCACAGTACTGTGTAAACATATGTAAATATCATTATTGTATTTACCATAAAGAACTTTGTTTCTATCTAACTTGATAGCAGTGTTGGGCAAATTTTAATTGTTAAGACAAATAAAAGATTAACAATTGATTAATTGTTAATTGTCACCATAGAAACTAACAATTCATCAACTGTATTGTGGAAAATTAGAACTAACAATTTATTAATTGTAGTGGTAGCAATTAACAATTAATCAATTGTTAATCGTGATTTTAAGCTGCACGCGTGATTTTAAGCACTTAATAAGCCGAAAAGTCTGGAAAAGCTGTGGGGGTGGAAAAAACTACCCTATGTTTTTTTCTCATACCAAGGTAAGATTAGTGAAGGCCTTAGAAACACATACAAACAAGATTTTTTGAAATTGGTGCTGTTCCACCACTTTTCCAGATTTTACAGTATCTTCCAGCTTATTCACTGTCTTATTTAATGTAGGTAAAAATTTTGAAATCTTGTGATACTTTTAATTGTTTCATAGAACAATGAAAACAGTTAATTGTAATTATTTTAATTTTGAGTCACGATTAACATTAAATTAATCAAAATAATTTAATTATAATGTGCAATTAAAAGTTTATTTGTGATTAATTTCATTACAATAATTTTTTTAGTCAATTAACAAGTTGATTGAAAAATTAATTGATTAACGCCAGACACTGCTTGATAGCTTATGATCTTTTTGTTTTAAATATAGACAAAGTACTGAGGAATGATTGGTACAACAGATTCTGCTTGAATTCGAGCTGATTTAACTGTCTTATTTTGTTAATTTTCAAAAACCAAACCCCCTTTTCTTCAGTAAATTGTTTATAACTTTTCCAAGATTTTATTTTTTAATTATTTACATGCTATTCCGAATCAAATGAGGCCTTATTCATATTTTTTCGAGACTGCTGCAAAAATTTGAACAAAAAAGCACTTATTGACTAGACTAAAGGTGTAGTATATTTTATAATCTATTTGATAGACATACAGTCAGCTGTCTTAGAAAGAGACCACACTATAAGAAATTGAGGTTTATATCATTTTGGGTGTTTGTAAGCCAATTACCACTAATCCCAATAACAACATACGAAACTTAAAGTAGGTAAAGATTAACCTCATTAAAAGCTACACAATCTTTTAATAAGACTACTTACATCACACTACACTTAAAGGTTTTCCTTCATGGCAAACAAGTGAGTGACCAAAAAGGGTATGAATCAAGGATGGTCATAATGATTCAATATAAGTAATTTACCTATATTTATAAGAGTAAGTAATTTTATGGCTGCTAACTCATTTCTCTATGTTCTTTTATTTTTAGGGTTGGTAATTTGGATTTGACACAGCTGGTGTTTCCAGTAGTGTAGTATTTATTTACTAAAGTACCTTAAAATAGGCAAGTTGTGTGCTTGTTTGTTAACATAGTTGTATAAAACAATCTTCTGGAAGAAGGAGCATTCTAATCTCAAAAAACAAGAAAACAGAAAGAAGATTAATAGGGATAAGATGCTTATTTGATATAGGTGTTCCCTGCGCTGCTTCACTTGCATGTACATATATATATATTTTGCGCAGAACCGTAATTTTCTTTCCAAAATAAAAGTAGCCTAAGTTACTCCTTATAACACTAGCTATTTACCAGTTAAAGTGCCGTGAAAATCGGTCTACCCTTTCCGGAGATTAGCCGTAGCCGGAACAAACAGACAGACAAGAATTTTAAAAATACATTTTTTGATATTTGTACCTTGTAAACATTTAGATGCATTTAGTAAAATGCTATTATTATGACTTTACAAACAGACATTTAATTTTATTTATTAGTATAGATCGTAAATAGGCATGATAGATATGGAAGGTCCATGCATTTTTAATAATTATTGACATGCCTCAAAAGTGTCTTGTCAAACATACTCTGTGTTTCCTCTGTGCTACTGACAACAATTTCATAGTTATTATAGATTTTTTTCACAAATCATACACTTGTTTACCATTGTAGTAATATAAAAATGATGAGTATTATAGAGGATAATTTTGACATGAGTAGTAACACATGTTATTTTAGTAGTGATAGTAAACACATTAATAGATACAGTTACCTTCTGCACTGAACTAGGTATGTCACTGTGATATTGATTAAGATTACAACTTGTTAATGAGGTTCTGTATAAGAATGAACATAAAAACAGTAATGTTTTTAATTGTGTTGCTTATCAAGATACTTCAGCATAGCTTACTGGTGTAACTTAATGACTATTCATTAAGTTATACCATGTTACATAAATTAATAATTAAGAGAAAATGGAAAGGTAGTTATAAGAATGTCAGTTATTCATGTAATATATAATACTAGAGATCCCGTGGTGGTTGAATTTCGACCATGGTTTATTTCATTGGCCAGTATTACTTGACCTGTCATTGTATAGACTTTTGTACCATGACAGGTCAAAATATATACTGGACACTCATAGCTGTATGTACCCGTTTTTGCATTTTTTTAAACTTTGTAGCAGATATTGTTTAAAATTTTTAGCATTCATCACTTCTTCTCTGTATAAACTATAAGTGTGCGAAATTTCATACTCCTCCGTCCGCTTAATTTTCGTTAAAAGGGATCCAAAGTTTTCGCTTCATGTATTAATATATAGATAATAGCTTCTACCACTCATGTTAAACTGTTATACATATAGTTTGGATGATGATTCTGTCACCACCATCCAAATTGACACAGTAGATGGAATCTTTGATGAAAATTATGAGAAACCTGTTTTTTGTTTTGATTTCACTTAGTACCTGTATACTACTGGAAATAGGCTATGTTTCATTTATGTTATTTAATGTTTTGCACTCTTAAATAGGTCAAGAGACTTGTTATGGAAGTGGGAAGCTATATTTATGATCAACTCTAAGGTCACAGTAAGAGAAAAAAGGAAAAGAAAGTTATGTATGGCTTTAAGTTATCATAGCTGTAAACATATGATTTAAAAATATTAAGTAACAATTAAAACAAGTTAGAAGATTAATCATATTTTAATTTTAAAATAGTAAACATGGAGAGTTCAATGTGCAAAATATTTTAAGCTGATAGTATTTTTTATTATAGGTATGTGTACAAAGGAAAGATAAATTATTCACCTAGTAGATAGGTATATAGGATAGATATTACAACCTTTATTTTATCAGCATACATATATATAAATTATTGGTGTTGACATTTATGAATAATTTGTAAACATGATGTTATGTTACTTGCTTTTCAGTTTCAATATATTAATTGTCGAAATTCCAGATTTTGTAATGAGTCATAAAGATAAATAAGTACATTCGATGCTCTTTGATTAAAAATTTACTACACACATTATCAATCATTGTACTTTTGCAATGATTTGTTTTAACATTGATAAGCCAAGGGAGCAACTCTAAGACTATGTAGATAGCTGTATCATATATATCAACAAAAAGAAGTTAGTAAGGGCAAAATAGAAAACCTAGTGGTTGTGATAAATATAAAATAAAATTTATTGAATACACAGACGAGTACTTGACATGACTTTTAGTTGTACAAGGTTTCAGAAATAATAAATGTAGGTGGGTATAACACTAGGAATGCAAGGAAGTGAAAATATAAAGGCCGTGTCTTACCTCACCACTTCGAGCAGCAGGGGAATTTTCTTCGATCTCGTATATAATATGTGGCAAACCGGCTTCGCCAAGCAAAGAGAATCCAAATCCTAAATTGTCACTACGATTCAAAACCACTAGTCTTTCGTCAGCCATATTCAGTGTACAGTAGCATTGATTAACATCCTCCAAAGGATTTTCACAAGTTACACTTTTAAGAAACTACATCAAGGAATATTTGTAACAGATTTATTTTACTTTAAAATGAAAATATTCATAATTAAAACACGATGAAAAGCAAGCGCACCCAACCAAAGCGAAGACAGGTACAGATAAATAATTATTTTGAAGTTTGATTTGATTAGCTAGAGACGCGATTCACCTTTAACTGTGCAAAATGAAATATTGTATCAAGACGGGTTATTTTACCTACCTAACAACGAAACAAAAAACAATCGTAGTTTTCTATGAAATACTTTACCCGATATTGATTTGAGCGGGCATGATACGAAAAAATGCTACAAAGTTATAGCTTGCATATTGTAACTGGTGTGCTGAACGATCGAGACAGTATTTCACCCCGGCGGGCGGCCCACCGCCTACAACTTTAACTTTAGGCGCTGGTTGGGCCGCAAATTTAATACTGTTCTGATCTCTATGCAGGGGCACTCCAGTACCAGCTTTTCCCTCTGGAACGCATTCAACTAAGAGTGTCTCGAATTGCAAGGACTCATTGATTGCAAGGATTCTTCAGATCGGCTTGACCCCCTGGCGTTGCGTAGAGATGTAGCTTCACTCTGCATACTCTATCGCCTGTATTATGGAAAGTGCAGTGCTCCGAGGAATTGTTCGGACTTATAATACCCGCCGCAGCGTTTCGCCATTCTTCAACGCGATAAAACTATCATCCGCATCACTTGGATAATTGGCAATTCACCACTGTACAGTTCTCTAGAATTTAAACTTTTTGCCTCGCACAACCAATCTCTGGAATAAATTGTCGCCTGCGGTATTTCTGGACCGATGCGACCTTCAAACCTTCAAGAAAAGAGCTTACTCCCATCTCAAAGGCCGGCAATGCACTTGTGATTCTTGAGTTGCAGGTGTCCATGGGTGGCTCAAGTCACTTACCATCAGGTGACCCATCTGCTCGTTTGCCCCCTGTACCATAAAAAATCCTTAAATCCTTAAATTTTAAATCTTTGTTCATTTAAGTCATCTATGATTTTCCGTGGAAAATTTGTGGTTTGTGGTCCTGTGGAAATCGATCCACCCGTCTGGAGATTAATCGGACAGAAAGACTGACAAAAAAAGTTAAATTGATTGTTAGATATAAGTACCGTGTTAACATTCAGATACATTTGGTAAAAAGCTGTTATTATGATATTACAAACAGACACTCCAAATTTATTTATTTATATATTAATACAAAAATATCTTATAGAATAAAAAAATTATATGCTGATGGTTGAAAAAAACAGATTACATTTATATAGTAGCTGACCCGTTAAGTTTTCTGAAATTTTCCAGTATTCTGCGCAATTTTCTTAATTTTTCGTTCCGTAATAACCTTCCTCAAAGTATTAAAAAACAGGAAAAATGATGAATGAAATCGATTAAGTCGTTCTCCGGTTATGGCGTGACCAAGGGAAATAAAGATTCATTTTTATTTATCTATATATATATATACTAGCAACCCGACCCGGTTTCGCACGGGTCAACTACAACAACAATCATCATCATATTTCAACCAATTTACACAAAACCAAATTATATACCTAAACCTTCCTCATGAATCGCTCTATCTATTGGTGGAAAATGCATGAAAATCCGTTCAGTAGTTTTTTAAGTTTTTAATAATAATAATAATAATCGTTTAAATTAGTAGTAGTTAATCGTGAACAGACAGACAAACAGACGCGGCGGGGGACTTTGTTAGTGATTTTATATTTTTTCCTTTGGACAGCTTTTCACTCTCCATTTTTAACACATTTTAAAAAGTTTTATTACGTCGAACAATATACTTACACTTTTAATTATCATGAAAAAAACATCTTTTAAAAAATATCAGTTTCCGTATTATCCATCACCCAGTTTTTTAAGCATATATTTACTAAATGATTTTTTACAACATGAATAATTGCATTGCTTATAGCGGTCTTTCCTTCTATAAAATTCACATATCATTCTCTTTGCCTATACTAGCGTCATTCTGGTTGATTTTTGAATTGTTATTTTTGGCTTTTATATCTGGACATTTTCGGTTTGACCCTTATATAGGAGAGTCCTCCTTCTTCATAACTGACTCTTCAGTCCTTCAGAATGAGTATTTATCTTCATATGTTTAGTGTACAAAATATTTTTAAGATTATGAAGTTATAAAATTAAAAAAATATTTATTAAAAACGATAAGGCCACAAAGGATAAAAAAATGTGAATTGAGGCTGACTGGCACCATTTTTTAGCGTCTTGCAAAGTTTTAGTGTTAGCAACACTGTGCTACTCTGTCAAGGTTACCAACTTAGTTCTCTCCCTAAATTTAGGGGGCTTATAAGAGCGATAGGAATTTATTGAGGTTTTATAGGGATGTTTTTATTTACAAGTATGGGTCGTGGGATATTATCATTGGTATTATCATATTATTTGTTATATTTTTAACTATGCGACCTAGTACAGTTCCTTATTACTAAGAATGGAGTTAAATAAAGTCCTGTCGTGTATCCACGCCACAATTAATACAGATTCGATATGACTGTGTCCGAGCGTGTGAATCAGGGCTGCCAGTAAGGACAAATTATTTTATACCACCGAGTCTCAGAACTTATACAAATCTGGCAGCCCTGGCGCAGGCTGCATGGCAGGCTGCATGGCAAGCTGCGTGCCGGGCTGCTTGCTAGGCTGCACGGCGTGCGTGTAGACGTACCATTAGGGGGTTTTCTAGTAATTGTGGCATTTTAAGGGGTTTTTGACTTTAGTTTACAGGTAAATAGTTTTTGGAGTTGGCATCACTGTTCCGTCTACCCTGTCTATCATTGTATCACTAGGGATGCAAAAATCGCCAAGAAAAACATCGATGTATCGATGCATCGATGTTTGAGAAAAACATCGATGTATAAAAACATCGCCTAGAAAACATCGATGTTTTTTAAAGTCTTTTAATTAACTTATAAGTAGGAAAATAGGTATCCTAAAACAAACAAGTTAGATGGCGTATAAAATAAAATCACATTGAACTGTTAATTTTTTATTTCAATTTAAAAAAATAATTAAGTTTTAAACTTTAGTTTTCAAGACTAAAGCAAAATATTTAATAAACGAATTGAGAAATAAAAGTTTTGGAAGCCGTTTTCCCGTCAAATGGTTTTTTGTTGAGTTTTTGTTGTAGGCTTTGGAAAAAAGTCGTTCACTAGGAACTGATGTTACTACTATCGGTAAGTATTTTATTGCATAACTATACAGTCCCGGAAACATAGTCTTCATGTCTTCCCATGTGTGGATAGGATTTTGCGTGATCAGAGCTATAACTGAACCTAAATACATTTGGACTTCAGTTTCCGTTGCAACAGTAGACGATAAATTCCTAAATTTTCTTTTTTTTTTACCGTCTTCATTTATCCAGTGTGATCTTTTAATTTTGTTTTGAATTATTTCCTCTTAATTCGAATAATTTTTGGATGGACGGGACAGAGGTACCAAAGATTTCTGATAGATGGTGGGCGAAACATCGATGTAAAACGTCGTATAGAATAACATCGAAACATCGATGTTTTACAATAGTGAACATCGATGGTAAACATCGATGTTTTCTTATTAAAACATCGTTGTTTCAGAAACATCGACGTATCGTTTGCATCCCTATGTATCACCATTGTATACTCTTTGCTATCCCTAGCAATTCCGTATTCTGAATTTCTGAGATTAGATTAAAAAGTGTTTTAGTGTTCTGAGTCGACTGAAAATAATCGGTGAATAGGAGACGGCTGTGTGGCAGTGACCTCAAGTCATCCAATTACCTATTTGAAAATACTCCGAAATGTATTTTGTCTCAAATTTAATTAAAGTTAGTATTCCAAATTATTTGGCAAGTCTACCCATACCTGACAGCATCGGAGGATGGTTTCACCTTGGAGGTAAAAGACCATGTGCAATATTTTATAGACTGCATGTATATAATTCTATCATTAATCTCATAGTACCTTTCAGTTAACCTAACTGTACACTTACATTCACTTATAAAAACATTGATTTCGTTGTAAGCGATTGTAAGCTTTACAGGCACGGGATAATGTTTGTAATCGCGTAATGCGATGTAATTCTTTTTTGTAGAATTCTCACGGCTAGGTATTAATTTCAATGACACACTTTTAAAGTTTATCCATAACTTAGTCATGAAACATGACATGACATAAAAATGTAAAATTTCAATTTATTTGTTTGAGGTAAATTAGTAATCGGTTGACTACTTATCCTAACTAATATTATTAATGCCAAAGTGAGTTTGTTTCTTACACTTTCACACCTTAACCACTCAACCTATAATTGTGAATTTTATTCATGCTGTCAAGGGCATAGAGAAGGACAAAGGGTATCTAAAAAAGTACTGTGCCCGAGGGTTGGAAAAAGAACTTTTATGCGAGCAAAGCCGCTGGCAAAAACCTAGTAGAATAATATATCCATGTCAGTGCTCAATGTGGTGCAGTAGTTTTTAGGGCTCCTTTACCAAAGATTTGTAAGTTTTTGTATGATGTGGTTTCATCCCCCTTCATGGTTATTAAGTATTGCAACCAATTGTCAAAGAGTTGCGCAGGAAAGAAGATAAAATCCTCTTTCACAACTGGTTGTGAGTTGATATAGCAGCTGAAAGGGTTTCATGGGAACTTTACTTACGGAATAACTTTAATACATTTAAAATTGTTTTTTATTTAGGTAACAAATATAGTAACTTCGGCTGAAGATAGCTATAAACCTTGTAAATATTTGTATTAGAAGAAATATTTATCACATTTGATATTGTCTACAAAAAGGTTGACAATATAACACATGATAAATATTTCTATGTCAAAAATATTCTAAGTTGATGGAAGGCTAGCAAAACTGAAATACTTTTATTACATTATAAAACCTCTTTTAACAAAATTTATGTTTGTCACTGGCTGTACAACAGCAAAGACATCATTTTCAATGAAATTATAACATATGATATATTTCAGTATCATCTTAACCCAATAAATGAAGGAGTATCTAATCTAAAGATGATATTCAAATGATCTTGTAGTAAATAACATCTGATGTCAGTTTGGTATGAAGCACTGTCTTCCTACCTGTTTTACATACCTGAGAGGCATAAAAATACATAAGATTTCCTGACATACAAATTTTTTCATGTCTACTTCATTGATTGCTGATTTTGTAAACTATATTTCAGTTAGAGATTGGCTGGTCTTGATCCCACCTACAGCAGTTGTAGGAGGAATATCATATTACTCATACCAAACAATCAAGAAAGCCCGTGAGGCTGGCAATGGACAGATAAATCCTGATATTCGGAAGGATATCAACAAAGTAGTGGATTTTATAGACATTGAAGACATCACTGAGAAGGCCTCATTATGCCGCTGCTGGAGGAGCAAAAATGTATGTATTTCTATTAAATTGAGGTTAAACAAATATTGTTGGAGTGTGTGGCAGCCGCTTAGTTTGTTAACGTGTAATGCTTAGTTATTATACATATATAATTGTAATAAGAACAAGGACTGATAAAAAATGGCATAACTGTAAGGTTATCTGTCTATATACAATATTAATTAAAATTAAACTAAGGCCAATGATGTTGGCTTAATTATTATTTTAAAATATTTGTAATAGGTAGAATATGAAAATTCCTAAAGAGCTACCTTACTACTGAATAAATTTAAATTAATTTTGGCATACAGATACATAGTCCTGGATTAATATATGGGCACATGAAAACCTAGAGGCATACCTCCACACTGACAGAGAAACTATTAAAAGCTAGTTCTATATTTAAAAGGAATATTATGGCGAATATCATCATTATAGAACAATGACAGAGTGTAATTAGATTAGATTCCAAGTTTATATTGCACTTGTTATTCTAATATTTGTCTGAGAAACTATTTAACAATGCTCTGCTTGTGAGTTGTAGCCTACATATTCGTTATCACTCTTGCATCAATTCAACTTAAGGCATTATCTGATAGTGTGTTGTATATTGCTGTTATCTTCATATTTTGATCTTTTCATTATTTTTTTCTAGTGGCCGTATTGTGATGGCTCCCATGGCCCGCATAATAAGGCAACTGGTGACAATACTGGTCCAGTGGTAGTAAGGCACAAGGAAAATAAGTGATCATCTTATACTAAAAGGGTGATAGACAAATTGTGATTATATTTTTATTTATATCAACAATTATTGTTATTCAAAAATTCATTACTTACAGTAAGCAATAGATAAGAGTTACTTAATAAAATGTAAGAACAAATATATTATTGTTAAACTAATTAACTTTTTAGATATGTTACATTTTTTATTATTTTTAAATGTTTTTTTATCTGGCTTGTTATTCGAGCGACTGTAAAATAATCACATTTGATTTTAGTGTTAGATTGAAAACTCAAAGTGATCAATAAAATTTTGGAATGTTTAAAAATTGATTCTTATTTCACTATACACTTACTAAAAATAACCTTGGGGACTGATTCTATACTTTTGTAGGGTTCCATTCCTCAAAAGGGAAAAAGGAACCCTTATTAAAAAAGGATCACTTTGTTCTCTGTCTGTCTGTTCAAATCCTTTTTCTCAGGTACCCGTTTGCGCATCAAGTTTAAATTAAATCCCTTAAAGCTGTCAACGCAATCAAAAGATATGGCTATTTAAGCCTTAGATTTGACCAAATTTGAACATTTCGCAGGTAAATCAAATCCTATCTTCTTAACAGTGGCGGATTTACCAGCAGGCTGCGAGTAGGCTGAAGCCTAGCGCAGCAGATTTTAGGGGCGGCAAATGTGGGGCCTACATTATTTTTTATGTCTTGTCCGACCTTGACCGACAGGTAGGGGCGGTAAAATTTTGATAGCCTACTGGCGGCAAATATATAATTCCGCCGCTGCTTCTTAAGTACTTAATGCATTTCAATTCCAACCGTTTTAAATGAAATTTCAGTTCAGTTAAACATAAACTCACATTCGCATTATAATATTATTTAGGGTACTAAATCTAATCACAATATTTTGGGCCTTAAGTTAAGTAAAAAAATAAAGACGAGAATAACGAGGGGTGGTTGTAAAAAGTTAAATAAAACTAAATGAAATCATTCAAAAATTTTTATTACCGAATTGTCTTATTTAAAACATCACAGACAGTTCTGACTTTAAATTAAAATAAATACTTAAAACATGCCAATAGTTTAATACGTCATGTTTACTACGAATGACTAAGATAAAACAACACTGTTCAAAGGAAGATCTTATGGCACAGGTAAGCTTACACTTAATCGAAGAAAAGAAATTCACACCAACCACTTTCTTAAGTAGGTACCTACCTACCTATTTAGTCACGACGCTCAAAGGCTTATCGGCCCATCCGAACGAATTAATGCCATCATGATCATCAGTGTTTATTAGTACTAATACAGGAAAGGAAAACGTATCACAGTCGACATAATAGTCGTTTGCATCCGGAGTGACATTTCCAAAACTAGGTAGGTATTAGAGCATCTATAGACTTTAGAGAAAAGGAAATGGATTCACATTGTATACATACATATAAGCTAATCCATTATCCGGGGAACTTATATTTCAATATGTATATGAATTTATGAATTGTAAGCGAGATATTTATAAACCATTTGGGTAATAAAGTCGACTGTTAAAGTAGATAAATAATACAGGGTGTAAGAAACACCGTACCGAATATGGAAATAGTGGTGTTTTTAGACGATGCGATGGTCTGAATTCTGAGTCGTCATTGGAATTTTCTGCCGGAAAATTCTAAATTTTTTTTCTAATAATTTTATCTTTTTTTTGGTTAAAAGTGATATTACAATGAGTAAACAGAACATTTTACCGAAAAAATTATAATAAATACCCCATACGGCCAAAAACTGCGACGGCGCCATACGTTTAAGCACAAAAAGAATACCGCGTACATTGCGTAGCGCCAAATGAAACTAATGACTATAAATCCTTAATCTCGCATTTTTATAATGAACTGACTTTTGTATTGTGATAAGTATAAACAGAAAGAGGTTCATGTAAGTTTTTCGCGTAGCTCAAACTTACACGCTATAGGAGGAGGTATCTACTATGGTCAAGGCAAGGTAAGTTTCGGGGAAGCTGAATTTGTCAACGAAACGTGTAAAATTCTTCTTTTTCGATCTAGCATAAATTTATTATAATTTTGAAGATATCACATGCAAAGTATTCAAGGAATCTTTTAAGCAGCTTCCTATCATGGACCGCTGTCCTCATCAACACCTACTACACTCTTATGATACCTACTAGTTTACTGATGCTGAGGCGTTTGGCTGAGTGACGAATAGCACTGCAGATAGGATCTGCCAGCTTGTTATTCCACTTCTTATTTATAACTAAATTACAAATTATTATATGTAAGTATAAATAAATTCTATAAATAGCTGGAAATGAGAGGCCATAATAGCTATTTATAAGAGTGATTTTTTAATATCCATGTGCTTATAAGTTTCCTTGTTTAATTAATGCTTAATTATAGCAATAATGTCGTACGAGACGTATTTAGTACCTAAAGATGTACGATGAATTCTACGTAATTTTAGTATAATTCAGTCTTGAATCTT
Source organism: Euplagia quadripunctaria (assembly GCA_963859945.1). NCBI lineage: Eukaryota > Metazoa > Arthropoda > Insecta > Lepidoptera > Erebidae > Euplagia > Euplagia quadripunctaria. The sequence goes on along the minus strand of OY982567.1, from coordinate 9,984,967 downwards.
CCCAGAAGATGTGCCACCAATCACCAACTGACATCGCCAGAGATCGAGTATTTTGATGCATTCTGAAGGCACTTCTAATTACAACGTTCACAACTGAAACATTTATAAGGTTGCGTTAGTAAAATAAAAAGTATGATGTATTATTATGTAAAATGGAAATTAGTACAGGAAACGATAAGTACCTACCTACCTGTTATAGAATTTCATTAACTGTGGGAGAGTCATGCTTCGGCACGTATGGGCCGGCTCGACCGGAGTGATACCACGGCCTCACAGAAAACCGGTAGTGAAGCAATGCTTGCATTGCTTTTCGCCAAGTGAGTGAGGTTACCGGAGGCCCTAACCCTTACCTCTCCCCCTGTTCTCCCTCTACCCGCACTCTCCCTCTTCCCCCCTTCCTCCCCTTCCCCTACTCCCACCTTAAAGGCCGGCAAGGCACTTGTAACTCTTGAGTTGCAGGTGCCAATGGGCGGCGGTAGTCGCTTACCATCATGTGAACTTTCTGCTCGTTTGCCCCCAATTCCATAAAAAAAATGACCTAGTTTTCATCAATATTCGTAGATTTTTTATATTGTTATGGTATTCCATATCAATTTAACCATTATGGTCTTCGATCGTATAAGTAGGTATTTATACCATCTATGATTATGGTAAAGAAGCTGCGAAGATTTCACATGCAAAGTATTCAAAAATTTTTTTTGTGTGTCTGAAATCGATAAAAAATGTGTTTTTTTTTGGTTTGGGCGGGTTGGTTAATTAAGAGTACCTTTAGATATATCTCAGTCGTATGTAGGTATCATAAATACAATACAATTAAGTATATGATCAAAAGAGACAAATTCACAGTCTGAAACATCCTAAATAGAATATTGTGTCACAATCACAGTTTAATAACTTAATTTTTCTTGTATGAACACGTACATAGTTATTTAAGAAATGTGTTAGATATAGTTACTGTGGGACATTAGTGTGGTCTTGTTACATAATCATAATCACAAATAATCTACGTATATAACAATGTTGGGTTAAGATTGGACTATAAATATAGGTATAGTCTATTAATTTATATTCTTTTTGAAAGTTCTATAAGTAGAGCCAATTAGCGATGACCTAATACGTTGCCGATTCGATTAAAAATAATAATCAATTTAATTTCAGAGGAGTTTTAATCGAGTTAAGCTAATTTTAGCTAAAAATATTGAACTCATTGAATTAATTATATTACCCACGGTTAATATATTATACATAATAATTGATTATTTTTATTTCTTTTTAGCTTGAGACACGTGATCCCCCCGTCTGATCCCAAACTAGGCAGAGCCTGTATTATGGTAACCAGACTGCTGATAAACATACGAATATACTAATACATACATATTATAAATAAATTTCACCCAGACGTAGAACAAATGATCGTGCTCATCACACAATTATTTGTCCTGGGTGGGAATCGAACCCATGACCTCTGGCTCAGCAGTCAGGATCACTAACTATTAGACCAACAGGCCAGTCAAATTAATTAAAGTTACTGAGGACTCAAGTATCCTTCAATTGTTCATTGCCCTTTGTTGAAACTTGAATTACAACATTTTGACGTTATTTATTGCAAATACAATAAAATACAAATTCATTCTACAGACGAAAGGCTTTTTATACTGATTTAGGAATAGTTAATATCGATTTTTATATATGCAGTGGAAAAGTTTGTCCTCATCACTACGTACAATGGAACGTAACTTTTTTATTACGTAAAGCAAAAAACATTATAATAAAAAAAATACATTATACACAGTTTTGTAAAGTATAATCAAGTGAAAATAGGTGACATATTTTATATTTTGCTAACTCCACGTTTTGAAGTTTAATTTTACAAACTGGCAGAGTTTTCTTCTCCAGCAAATGTCAAAAAGAAAATAAACGATTGTATCTACCTATAGAGTTAAGTATTCTAATAATATTCCGTACTAGTAGTTGTGCTATGACTGGGTGACAGTAATATAATTAATTTAAATCAATTTTAGACCATAAATATAATATGATTTTTTTTATCGATTTCGATTCAGAAACCAGCTCCCTGTAGAGAACATTTCCATAAAATCAAAATTTTGGACCAGTTTCTTCTAACTTACACCTACGTGTTTATACATTACGTGAACATAACTTACGTCTATTCTAGTCTCGGCGATATTCTCCTCGTTTCTCAGCAGCTCATGTTTAAGGCCATTTCGTTTCCTGGTAAGAATAAAATAAGTTATAACTAGCAAAGCGTAAATTACTTTCCAAGCTATTATGCATTTAAAGTGGAAGCGGTTAGAACCGGCATTGTATCGAAATGCAATAAAAAGAATATAAACTGCTCTTAAGTCTTTGTTCGGTGTTTACGTCCTCAGAGGGCTATACATATAGGTACACTTGGCATAACACGGTTTCCGTCCCAGTTGACCGCTTCCTACGCACCGGGCCCTCCGACAGTATCGAGTTACACCACACAATGGTGGCTTTACGTACACATGGATCGTATAAATACATATATTATTGTTGACGCGTTTATTTCTGATTAACCCTACGATCCTTATGTTGAATAAATATTCCTTGGGAAACTTACAAGTATATCCTCCTCCATACTATGAGTGCTGTGTATGCGAGACAGACGATGGTGCAGGTGACCGCCACCATGATGCCAGCAGCAGTTCCAATAGGCTCGCCCGTGTAACCTAGTCGTCCTGCCACCCTTGGGGCATCCTTGTGTACTGTTTCATCGGGACCTGGAAGTGGAGAGTAACATTTATTTTTGCGTATAATACATCTGTCACATTTATGCCATATTCCTATACGCGTATTTAAACGCATAGTCTGCTAAGTACGTATTATAATCGAATTTTAATTAAATTTATCTAAAGACACAATACAGTAGTTTTAAACTTCGGCTTAAATATTAAATAAAAATCGGGACTGAATCGCAAAATATATTACGGTAAATTCATAATTAATTAATTATTTTGGTGTATTTCATTGGCCAGTATAACTAGAACTGTCATTGTATTTTTTTTTCCGACTTTTCTTACTATGACAGGTCAACATATAGGTATACTGGACGCGTGAAGCTTGATGTAGCCGTCTTGGCGTCTTCACATATTTATAAATTTGAATCACATAACTATTCTTTAAAAGTTCTTCTATGTATATGTATACACTTTAAGTATTTAAAATTTCACGTTCCTCCGTTCGCGAAATTTTATTAAAAAGCAACAAAGAATTCTCTATTATTAATACATATCAGATTACATTACGTACATACAGAGCACAGTGAATGTGTTCTTTTGTGGCCATGATCGAAGTAAAACAAAAGTTATCCTACCTTAGGAATATTAAAACGATTAATTTTCGATTTAAATCTTAAGTTTTTTTTTTATTATAGGGGGCAAACGAGCAGATGGGTCACCTGATGGTAAGTGACTACCGTTGCCCATGGACACCTGCAACTCAAGAGCAATAAGAAATACAGTATAAATATAGTAATTTCTATAAGTACATAAATAAACTTAAGTTATCAGATAATATTTAAGTAGAGTTCAATGTACTCATAGTCTACTTATAAATTTGAAAAGGTACCTACTAATTTAGTTTGTAAACTAAATTGTAGTAAACCGACCGAACTTTAGACACCTACCTTCCTGGGAGAAAACTACATTCAAAAGCTTATAGCACTTAAAACCATGACAGACCTAGGACGATCAAATTAACAGAAATGTAACACACATTTACGTGACCTGTGTACCATAATGAAAACATGAACAACAAAAGATAAAGCTAAAGATACTGAAGTTACGAGTATGTAAAAGTATACGCTTACTATAACGGGAATTAATGCGTTGGTTTGTGTATATACACTATATAGGTACACACATGTAACTTTGAATTGCCTGACGTTTCGTATATCCTTAAATATTTGCAATTTACTATGTAAAAGTATACAAGTACCTTGCAATAATTCGGCCTGGGCATCCGGCAATATGGGCACCTCTGCACGAGCATCCTCAGAGTCCTCAGGGAAGGTGGGAAGATCCATGTGACTTTCATTGTCATCCTGAGAATGCAACATGTCGAACACTTCCGATCTAGAAATAGGATTAAGTATTTTATTATTTCATCGTTGTGAAGGAAGTATATGATAATAGCTTTCGTATTATGCGTATAAAATTGCATTGTACAAAATATTATTATGTACTACCATTAATTACTGTGCGTTACAACTTTCACAACATTAATTTCAATGATTGATTGCGTATGACGATATGAAACTTTCCATCAACATAAGATGTGTATGCTTAGGCTTTTAATACTTTAAATTGCAAGTGACTTAAAATACAGATAGCAGTATTAATTTTGACTTAATTACGTACCTGCTCACCCCATTTTTGTCGTCAACCAAAAGTTTCAAAACAGTCGCATTGGCTTCCAAAGTTTTATAACGGCTGTTATCTTCTACTTCCTTGGCGAGGTCTGGCAAAGTGTTTTCTTGCTCTTTTAGCGTGTCTATGTTTTCAGCGTAACATGGTCTGATATCTGGAACGCGGACACATAATGAGTGATGCTCACGACCAACAGATTTATACTTGTAGATGAATCGAATTACTAAGTAACACAAATCAATTAACACAGCCTGCGTGAGAATGATTTGGAAAAGTTGAAATACCGTTAGTGCTGTGTCCGAAGTTTGTATATCTAGTTAATGTTAAGTTGTTAGCTAACAGACTGAACTTTAGGCCACTCCAAACTTATCTGAAAGCAAACATTCGTGTCGCCGGCCGACACTTCAATTAGTGGGTCAGGCGCAGCTTTAACTTGATGTGTTCTTAACGGTGTTAAAATCCGGTTTCCTGAGCTAACTTTGTGGCTCAATCCATATTGTTGTGTATTATTTTCTAATGAGACAGTAAGTGATGACGTGACTCATAGTCATTGCATTGTTCAAAGTAATCTCGTATTTTGGAGTGAAAGTATTTATCGGGGCAAATCGGTCAAGATCTGGTACATAAGTATAATATATTGGCTTGAGGCTGACGTGCAATTATAAATGAAAGTAAGATGTATGTGTAGCATAAAGAAACTAGTTAGTAATAACTCTTTCACTTACAGATATCAGGGGCAAAACTTACATTTATATCTTACTAGTCTTAGTAATATTATAAAGGCGAAAGTTTAAGACGATGGATGTTTGTTACTCTAATACGCAAAAACGGTTGAGCGGATGTGCATGAAATTTGGGAGGTAGATTATAGTCTTATTATCCCGGCAAAATGTGATTTATTTCACCAAATTTTTTACGCAAACGAAGTCGCGGCCATCAGCTAGTAAAATATATTTATCGCAAACTGAAGATTTAAATTTGAGAGAAGTGACTGCATTAAGGTCAGAAAAGAATCAGAGAAGCGCAGATACTGGGTCTATCTCTAATTTTTCGAAAAGAAGTTTATAACACATTAGGAATTGTCAATATGGGTCGCCCAGACATATTTTATAAATAACCGATACATAGTTCCTACACCCAGTCTCAAAACTGTCTATGAATAACATAAAGGGTTGTTCAATGTTTGGATTGACCTCACAACAACGGTCAATGCAGAGTTGCACGAGGTCACTATTCTCTGGAACTAACAGTCCGATAAAAAGAAATATTTTTGTATATGCTAGATAGATTCATAAGGAATGGTATAGGCTATAGTCACGTCACGCTAAGAACCTTAGGAGTGGAGCAGTGACCATAAACGTTGGTGAAACTGTGAAATAGTTAGTAACAAAATAAAGTCAAAATATTAGATTTGTGACGGCACATATACAAGACGTTACAAGCCAGATTTTTAACCGACGAAAAAAAAGGAGGAGGTTCTCAATTCGACCGTATTTAGCTGGCCTGTTGGTCTGGTGGTTAGTGACCTTGGCTGCTGAGCCAGAGGCCGTGGGTTCGATTCCCACCCAGGACAAATAATTGTGTGATGAGCATGATCATTTGTTGTGTGTCTGGGTAAAATTTGATAGTTTATATAAATATGCTCAATAATCAAGACTTCAAAGGTTTATTTATTTCTTGCTTTTTAGTTCGTTTTCGTCGGTATATTTTTTATCTAATAACGATTCTCATTAGATATTCACGGCTTGTATTTATAATACTTCTTCCTAAAAACTACAATAATTTATCACTTGTTCAGCTTCATAATGGGTTTTCACCGCTAATAGTCTCTTCAAGGAAATAAATCAGTGCTTATAAATCATTATTCATATAACAACATATCAAGATTTAGATTAATCATCGTGATTTTGTCTTCACTTAGAATGACACTTAGTAATGACGTCATTCAAGTCGTGTACCTAAGCAATTAGGGGTCCAGCTAAGCCATTAAGTTATCTCCATCGGTAATGGCCACATTGGCCACCATTGTGGATGTTTCCGTTGGCTTACATTTACCTCGTTTAGTAATTGATTTTAACTTCTATGGTGTTTCAACATCACTTAAAAGGTATTATTGTAGCTCGCCTTCTTACGACCCTTGGCGGAAGAACCTACCTATACGTTTCCGCATTTGATCACTCACGGAGAATTAACTACACAGATACTTGTTAATTTGATTATAGAGTGAACGTGGCTTTACATTGTGTGTATTATTTAAGACATAAATTGATTAGCAGATCTTCTACACAAAGTCGTGCTTTCGAGCTTAATTCTGTAGCTAATCGCTATTATATAGCTATGCTTTTAAAAAGATCCGACACGAATTGAGTGAGAATCCCATTCTCAAACGCCGACGTGGGTTGGGAAATTTTGAATGCAACGAAAATATTCACTAGGATCACAGCAGTAGTGATGGCCGCTTGCGTTGTTTCTCACCAAGCGTAGGAGGGAAGTAAGTGGTGCCATTATGTATTCTGTTATGGTGCTGAAGCTTTTGTTGGTTAAAATATTATCGAGGATACGGAATTTTTAAGATTTTTTTTTAATTTTTAGCTTCTTCGTGTAAGCCACACTAAGTAGTATTAGAAATGTTAATATAGCTCTGTCTGTTTATTTGTTAGCTTTAACCGACTAAACCTTTGAACCAATGCACATGCAATTTGGCAAAAAACTAGCCTAACACACATAAAAGGACATTTTTATTTAACTTCACAATCAAGCGCATGAACGCGTTATTACAGGAGATTACAGGTTATAAATCCTGGCAACACTAGTAGTATCACTCGCGTGTTGCCAACATTACCAAGTAGACCTAAGAAACTCTATCAACCCTATTCACAAGCAGACAACATCAAAAAACACGAAATCAAACGATTTTCAATTTAGAAAACGTATTGTAGGCTCTGTCCCATGTCCCGCTTTACATGCATTTTGCATGCTGTTTATTTTGGATTTGCGCCCCAAGTTCAGAATATCACACTACACCTACACTGGTAGTTGTTCTGTTAAGACAATTTGTAAATTAAGGTTCTTTCTCAAAATTCTCAATTAACTTAGCGATTTCGCCTTCTACAATTACTTAGGTATTTACAACTCGAGCAAAAATTTGCCTAATTAACCTATCCTACTTCAAAATTATGATTTCAGCAGTAGCTGAAGTGACCCAATAGGCTACTTCAGTCAGTCAGTACACGCTTGCGGAGCCACGGGCAAAAGCTAGTGAATAAATAAACATTAAGAATTTGAAACGCGGGTGAACAAAGGTCTGCCTAGATTGCATTGCGCAAACAGTACACACGTGTGTTATTGAAAGGACCGGTATAATGAAAACAGAACCTATTATATTATTTTATAGCTTGCGTATATGACGTGTGCATTGAACCACTGACTGCTCTGTGCGCCCGAAAGGTAATCATTGGTTAAGGTCTCTTCTCTATCTTCATATGGTCACGTTTTGTCCTTTTAGGTACTATAATATATCTTGGAACATTACACACCGCTATCTATAATAATAATAATAACACCTTCAGAGGCTCACGTTAGGCAGCTGGATTAAGAGCCTGATGCAGAAGGCAGTCCTCCTCGATACGGTACGCCTAGTGCGGAGGTTTCTGTCTCTGGAACCCTAAGCACCGGTATCTTGGTCCCTGTATCCGATACCGGTGGGGCCCTTTTTTTTTATATTTTTAAATATATATATTTATTTGTGAATGTATTTAAAATGTAAGTTATATGTATATTAAATAAATAAAGAGAATGATAATAATAATAATTTAAGACACATCACACACGGCCGTCTGACCCGAAACTAGGCAGTGCCTTTACTATGGGGACCAGATTGCTTATATGATAAACATACCTACGCATTATAGATAAATTAGACCCAGGCCACAGATAAGATAATAGTTACTCAGGCACACAACAAATGATCGTGCTCATCACACAATTATTTGTCCTGGGTGGGAATTGAATCCACGACCTCTGGCTCAGCAGTCAGGATCACTAACCACTAGACCAACAGGCTAGTCTTTTGACTGGCCTGTTGGTCTATTTAATTTGGGTCTATATATTTTTATCTAGACCCAAATTAAGCAGACCTGTATTTGATACTGTTAGTTCTAGAACACGGATAAACATACTTCTTTTTTTTGTAGAAAGTCCCAGACCAATGCATATTCATGCATACAAATATTTGTACAGAGACCGACCCCCTATGTGGCAGTCGAATGCACTACACTACCGCCGCACCGACTATCTATCTGCAGGTACCTACTACAAGATTATTATTATTATTTTAAGTGCCTAGTGCTACCTCAATCATTTCTGATCTACTGTAGCGCACTCTTGCTTTATGGTTCTCTGCTCAGACTTACGGCTTCGAGAAACCTCCAGATCTTATCAGCAGTAATTTTTTGTATTTCCTGCGGTTGCATGATGTGCAACCTTGAGTTAATACTTCTGTACCGCTACAAAAGCATAGAATATGCATTGCAGTTTCTTCTGCCTCTCGACAGAATCTGCATGTTGTGTTTTCGCCGAACTTTAGGTATATGTTTGTTTAGTTTTCAGTGCCCGGTAAGAATTCGTACAGGTTTTGTATCTTTTTATTTATCTCAAGATACGTTCTATATGTTTTTTTATAATGTATGTATACAGGGATTCTGGCATTCAGTGGTTGTAAGTCAAGAAAATATACATATAGCAACAAATAAGGTAAGTGGCAATAAAAAAGAAGAATTCAATTAAAAGTGACAGTTCGTGTTTTATACGAACTAATAATAGAACTAGATTTAAACTATCGTCTTTCTTTCAGTCAATTCAATGAAGCGATTGAAGTTTAAGAATACAATTAAATCCAGTTCATATATGCTTTACTAGGAGACGTTACATGTACCCGCTAAAATGGAACCAGAGAACACATTAACAAAAATGTTTACTAGTCCTAACTAAGACGTTGAGAAAACTTGTTTCGATTAAAAAACAAAGTAGGTGTTTCTTATTTGTACTAAAACCAAGAGGACAAGCTAACTAATGGTATTATTAATTATTCTGTTCTAAGGGTAAACAGTAACTATTGTCTCGGAGGCTATTGCCTAGTAGCGGTACGCTTGGATCTATCCAAACATTTGGATCTATGCAAATACTCTACGTCGATAAAGCTTTTACATTTAAGTGTAAGATATTGCTTTGTGATTAACTTTTAATAAGGTTTGCTGAAGAGTTGTATAGCAGATCTAGAAACAAGGTTGAACGAAAATCATTGCAAGGAACTTATCAACTTACTCCCGACAGCTTCAAACTTAAGTGTCTTGTACTTTTACTGTATACGCATTCACTCGCGTTCAGGATTTGCAAGAAAGTATAGCAGTGACACTAGATTGACCATAGATAGCGCGGCGTTCTTTTTTTTAGGTATACATTAGAATTAACGTTATCAGGGCCAATGGGGGGTGGCTATGAAAGCAACGTTTTAATGGGAATCATACTCGATTCGCTAAACTGAATCCATTATGGTTCCAATTATTCTCAATTCGTAGGTACTTTTGATTTCTACAGAAGCGCAAGATAGATAGAAGAACTACATTCTAGTTTGAAAGAGGAACTATTGTACCGTATTTTGTTTTGTTTTGGAATGTGCAAGCCAAAATATTAATTCCCATAAATGATTTACTCACGTTATCAGGTCAATAGCACTTTTAAAACTTAACGACGCGGTTGATAATATTGGAATTATAAAGTACTGGCAACTCGCCCCCGGTTTGCACCGGTAGCAGAGACATCTTCAACAATCATCATCATATTTCAACCAATTTATACAAAACGTTAACAAATTATACACCTAAACCTTCCTCATGAATCACTATGTCTATTGCTGAAAACCGCATGAAAATCCGGTCAGTAGTTTTTCAGTTTATCGCGAACAGACAGACAGACGCGGTGGGGGACTTCTCTCGCAGAACAGAGAGAAGGAAGAGATTGCTTACCTCATTGTGAATTGACTTTAAGCGTTCTATAAGTTAGCACATTGATAAAGATATACAACTGTAAGTTTCTATATTATTTTTGTATACGATACATAAAATTCAAAGTAGGTAAGTATTAAAACGATACAAAATCCGGGTTCCTAGAAAACCATTGCTTATTTGTTTGTTTTGTTTTCCATAGGCGTAGTTGTCTCGAGTTTGTGTGAACTTAGGTTAGTTGTTTCTTAATTATTACATACCTACAAACAAAGCTTGCGAAAAAACTGAGTAAAATCAATTTGCAACGTGTCTTGGGTTTTTAAGGTCACTTCGAGGCAAATGACTAAGATTTTCATTCATTCACGGTTGCTAAGAAGTCAAATGTGAGTCATTATGTAAATTATTTTACGCTTCTTACTACATACGATTGTCATAAATGGAATATTTACTTGTGAATTTGTTTCCTTATTTGTCGCTATCTTTTACTCTAAACTGATCAATGAAAAAAGTATGAGTCAGTTAACCGTGCATATTTAAACAATTCTCGGAATTTTGATGCTAAAGGTGGAGTAGTTAAGTAATTTTGGATCATTAAAATGTCATTAACTGTTTCTTAATTATCTTAGAAGAGCCCATTGTTAGTTAGAAGTAAATCTATATGATTTTTAGGACTCAGGTAAAATGTTTCTACAAAACGTACGTTATGTACCTACACGACCTATAGGGGCTATAGGGTACGGTAGTCGAGTTCTGTGGTCAGGGCGTTCGATTCCTGCATTGTGCAAATATTTGTACGCTATCTAAAACGTACACTGGCTATGAATAATTAGGGTCTAGATAGCGCTATTTGGTAAGTATGCCCTAGAACATTATATTTTCTTAATCGTCATTATCATCACTTAAATGATCTCTCAACTTTTTATCCAAATGATAATGATTATTGAGATTAATTTAGATAAAAAGTTACAGTGACTGGCGAATTTGTATTTAAATTTATTAAAAGTTTTATAATTTTACAATTTAAGTTTCAAAATGTAATAAATAGACCAAACGTCTGAATAATTGAAGGTATTATTTTTATTTACTCAATAAATATTTTCATATCAAACTATGATGAAGAGTAGCAACATTTAAAACTTTTACTTTTTTAATTATATTTATCTTAGAGGCAATACAATACCTATAAGAGAAATTCTAAACCACCCCTAATTATTATCTAGAACCAGATCTAGCTTTGTTAAATTTTAATTGAACAAAGACAGGCTTGGCTGGTTCCATGTAGAAAGTTTTTGCTCGTGAAATGTTGTCTAACTGCCTCTAAAACAAAATCACTTTACCACATAATAAAACAGCATCAGGGACGAATAAAATCGAGTTCTCTATTAGGTATTCATCACAATGTGTCAGATCGAGACTGACCATGATGATTTCTGTGCCAAGTTCCTGGTCGATAACGAATTTTAAATGTTTACACTGCTTGTTGATTTGATTAAATTAATATTCAAGATAATGGCTAATAAATACGCACCTGTCGCCGCAACGATGATCAAACACAAGAGCTGGTAGCGCGCCATATCAAAATACACTGAAATACAGATAACCAATTGTTATATTTGTGTTAATAGTGCTGCTAAATTATACGCTTATCTATAGTGGTCACACATTACTAATTAAGTAGATAGAGATAATGATAAGAGGACAATAGGTGTACCAACATGATACACTATCGGATGTCCCGGTTTATTGTTTACTATTATGTTCCGCAAACGTCTAGTTTTATTTGGATGTTATGGATTTATCCGACATTAAATGTAGCTCTATAGATAGATTGTTGTTTAACTTGCTTGTTTTAATTAAACAAAATAGTCATAAAATGTATAATAACAAATAAACTACGAGGTAATTTCGAATGCTTATTAAAACAAGATATGCGAGTTACTTTCGCGATGACCAGAAAACCAGTTCTGGACGAGAGCGCTGTTCTAAAAATACCTGGAAGATATCGCAAGGGATCTGGCGTTCGATGGGAAGTAGCACTATTGCACGATCAACTTAATTTTGTATTCACTGTTTTTTTGTCACTTTATCGATGGTATGGGTGCGCGGACGCAGCCGGTGAGCGAGCGTTCGACTGTGGCGGAGTCGTGCGGTATTCTGCGCGCTGCGCGGTGAGCCGAGTCGTCGAGCGAGCGTGAGCGCCATCCGACAGGAGCCTGAGACGCTGACCTCACTGATGCAGGAAATAAGCTAACTGGCAATTCGCGCGATTATGGCAAAGGTGAAGAGATGGTAAGTACAAAAGACGCGACAAGCTTTTGGTAGGTAAGTAGGTACCTATTTCATACGTTTTTGGTACGTTTCTCATTTTGAGAATTTTGTTTGGGTGTTCTTTATTTATTTAAATCATAAAAGGGTTTTATTATTCATGAAAATAAATATACTTAAAGTAAAATTTTATTGGGATTTCGTTTAATATTTGAAATATTAAATCATGCACACATCATACAACCATACATTACGCAACTCCTGAAGCACAGTTCTAATGATAAAGGAATATGTTTACCAACGATAACCAAATATGTTAACGAGTTTAAAACAATAGTGGACTGTTATCTATAGGAAGAAATTTCAGATTTCCTATTACGACAGTTTAGTATCTTAGATATATATATACAAATGTACCTAATTTTGTAATTTAAAGATATGTGTTACAACTTACAGCTCGACGGTTAAACGTACCACATGTTTTTTCATTACGAAGGTGGCAAATCAGCTGTGGCGGCCCCCACGAAGAAGCAATCGGATACAGAGTTACTTTGCGAAGCTTTAGACTTTGTTGAAAACGATAAGACTGAGTAGGACTATTCTACAGAAGATCAAGACTAACCAGGATCTTTAGAGCTTATTCTGTTAGATTTAGAGCCTTAAACCCTTGCGCTATCAGCAGCAATTTCTTTATGTAAAATGTACAAAATTAAAAATGAAATATTTATTTTCGAATTTGTTTAAAGTTAGCTATAATTTCAATGGAAAACATGTGAGTCAGTGACTCTACGTCAGTCATCACTTAAACCTTTCCACGAGTCCAATTCGATAACTGCCACTGCCTTGAGTAGGTAGTTTATGTGTTACATCCCCACATGGGATTTCGGAAACAACGGGCAAACATCTTCGGGAATTGATTCCTGAGATGGACGTACTATTTACATATAAGTATGTTTGCTTACGGAAACCTCGGTGCGCGAGTCAGACGCGCACTTATTTGTTTTTTTTTATACCTATTTTTTATATTACAACATAACCTTAAGACGTTCGTAATACCAGGGTGGTGTCACGTACGGGTTACTAAACATGTGAAAACTTTCTTACAAAAGAGGTTTACCATCCTTTTTGAAGAAACTCATGCTGTAGTAATTTGAGGAAACAATGACCTCCCGTCATTACTTAATTTTTTTTTAGAAGTGCGATTATGTGAACAGGGCCAAGGTCTTGGGAAAAGAATGCAATAATATTAAATGTCTTGTTCACAATACCCAATATGGAGTAAAAGAGAGAAAGAGGTGTGCAGATAAGGGGCTCTTTTTCCAAAAGCAATAGAGGTGAAGGGCAATTTTGTGGAGAAAAGAATATTAAAGTCATAAATCAGGGCCTTAAATGATTCGTGTCTATACTTCATTTGTAATTTTAACATTTGAACATTTTTAAACAGGAGAGCAACTTTCAGTTATGCTCGTCACCTTTTTGCAGTTATAAATCCTCATTTATTTACGCTATTTCAATATTCCTTTCGTTCTTTATCGTCGCACTTCCAAATTCTGACAAATGCGCGCTTCAAGTTCGATCTTCTTTTGATTTACGTTTAACCACACGTTACATTTATATTCCTAAAAAATTTTTTCGAAGTAATAAGTTTATTTATCATAATTATTGACAATATTTACTTTTCAGCATTTGTAGTATTAGCTTCTTTTTGTTGTTTATGCGCGTATTCCTTTTGTACTTGATTTCTGCTTGTGCAGTCATAATTAAAATGATGATCTTAAAAGTTAAAACCAAGGCGTTGCTAAGCTTCCCTCATAATATGCCTCGTAAAATCATTGTTTTTTTATCGTTACAGATATTTATATATTTTTTGTTACACGCATGCCTACTAAACCCGGTCTCAATACAGTAGGTAGCCAGACAATAGTTGTACTAGTTGTTGCGTTATTTCACAGCATCAATACTAACCAGTCTATCTATGCCCAATGACTCAATACTTTAATGTACAAGAGAACACGTTTTGTACTTTGATTTGATAAAAACTTTCTTTGTTCGTCAAACGTTGGGTGCGTGAGACATTCGCACGGAATTCTGCGCTCGAGTCCCAGTCAGTCCGGACTGGGACCGTGGCCGCTGACCCCAAAACATGGGCAACTCTTTATAACCACAAGTACTAAGTAGATACAATGCTACATCATTTGCTTGTATTCTGATTATTCAAAGTTTACTCTATTAACATGCTTTTTATTTCAAGTGATATGTGAAGCAGGGTTGGGGGATTGTAATAATTGAATACAACATAACGGTATATCACATATTTGTACCCATTTTTATTATTGTTTTAAGTGCCTAGTGCCACCTCGACCATTTCTGGTCTTTTGTAGTGCACTTTTTGCTTTACAGTTCACTGCTCAGACAACCTCCAGATCCTTTCAGCAGTGATTGTTTGTATTTCCTGCGGTTGCATAATGTGTAACCCTAGGTTAATACTTCGGTGCCGCATTAGTGGGCCACAAGAGCATAGAATATGCATTGCAGTTTCTTCTGCCTCTTGACAGAATCTGCATATTGTGGTTCTCGTCCAACTGTAGGTTGAACATAACGTTTGTTCAGTTTGCAGTTTGTTTTTTTACCCATGTGTAGGTATACTATAAATTTGTAGAACAACATGTTGACAAAGAGTGTCCTTGGAGATTACTTGCGTGTTCTTCTCCATAGGATCTACCAATTGGAAGAGGCAACTAGCTTCACGAGTCACGACTGACTAATTCTAACCGACCCCTACCTCCTGAGTCCTGACAATTCAAAAATACTTATACTAAATTGGTTTAATAGAAATAAATGCGTTGAGTCTTGATTATGTACAAAATGTTATTTTCTTTAATAATGGAAAAGACTATGACTGACCTTTCCCATTTAATTTGTACCTATATGGTTTTACACTACTAGATGTCGAGATACAATAAAAGAAGGCATGTCTAGGGTTTGTCAAGTAAATTAACAAGCCGTTATTTGTGTTAAATGACTAATTTAAATTAGCTTTTATGGTCTCGAGCGTTAACGAAGTGGGGCAGACGGGGCAGTATCCTAGCAACACTTCTATGCATACTGTATAAAATCTCGAAGTCGGCGATTATGATTAGGTATAGTTATTTTGCTTAGAAGTATCTTTAAGTTATTTAAGAGGCCTGAGAATATTATAATATTGGTTACGGGTTCGAAGGTCACCCAGTAGGTACACATGCGTGAACTTACCCCTAAGACAAGCCTTCAACTTAGATAGGTAATGTCTGACCCAAATATTGTGATTTCCTGTTTTTACACCTCGGCAATATTACCAATTGTTACCCGCTCAGCGTATTCCGGTGAAGTCTCTAAGCTTACTCGGCTTGCTTGTACGCATAATATAAACCCTTTTGTATTTCAATAATTAAAAAAAAAAAGAAAAAGGAACCGAAGGTTAAAATTTTGCACGCCTGAAGTCGCGGAAGCCTGACCTGCCTACATAATACCTAGTATTTTTGTACATCGAACTCTCTAATAGATGTTGCTTCTATATCCACAGAAGATCTCGTAGGATATAGGTTACCCTTGAGGCATGAAGATTACCCGACAGAAGTTTGCCAATCAAAATGCTTTTCGCTAGTACGCCCTTCAAAGGAGTTGACAAAAAACAGTCTATGTTGTTCCACTTCAGGGTCAAAGCCTTTCTTTTTTTGTTCAACTTTCAGAAGGCGCGTACTCGCCATTTATTTTTGGGCCTAACGTGAGGTAGTCAACAAAAAAGAGACCTCTTCGTCATATTAAAAACAATCGTTATAAGAATGTTAGTAACCTTGAACTGTTAACCTTATTGACCGCGGACTTTGTAATATGGTAACTAATTAGTTAACTAACAACGTTTTGTAGTGACCGTATCAATATTAAACATCTTTACTACTTTAATAAATATATTACCTTGGCAATCAATATAATTTATGACAATTTATGTTGAATAGATGCTCCCATAGACAGGTACTGAATAAATTAAGCGACTTAGTTTTACATTTGATCTCTCAACTTTTTGCGGTAGAACTGCGTTACGAGTCTTGCATTCTATTTTCATGTTATGTTTTTAACGGGAAATGATGAAAAAAGACTAGTTAGTGAAACTCAAAAGTACATTGCTGGCTTGTTATTACCAAAACAGGCTAAGCGGTATTCATATTCGAAAAAATAATGCAATGTACTCAAATCTCAACATTACGCTTGCATTGGGTAATAACATTGTAAACAGGGTACTCGTCAAGTCTTTTTAAGTAAAGGTGTAATATTTACAATCTATTCTAATATTATAAAGCTGAAGAGTTTGGTTGTTTGGTTGAACGTGCTAATCTCAGGAACTACTGCTTCGAATTGAAAAAATATTTTAGTCTTGGCTAGCCTATTTATCGAGGAAGGCTATAGGCTATAATATAAAATCACGCTACGACCAATAGGAGCGGAGCAGTGACCATAAACGCAGGTGAAACTGCAGGGACAGCTAGTTTATTATAAAAATCCACTGATTGATTCGCTTTATATTCGTGAATACTCGCATGTATATGTAAACACACAACTTGTTTTTTTTTTAATTTAAATAACCTACTAACAAGTTCCTCCTATATCTAGTTAGCATCTATAAAACATTACATGGATTAGTATTGGAGCTGTTACTAGCCAACAGAGATGGTATGGTGTGTAGGGGTTTGTTATGTTATGATGATGAATCTTCATGTTAAATGAGTCGACAACCAACTCCCTTGATAAGCCCGCACTTGCTTCTCACATTCACTCGACCTTGCGGATTCAGCAACATGCGGTTCTAGTGTTCGAGTTCAGCAAACGCGTGATGTAATTGTAAATAAATTATATTACGTTGTGTTTTCTGTTTTAGTTTTACCCATATGGGTTCCAGATGAATGATCGATGAATTTATTAAAGATTGAGATGTCAAACCAAAAAGGTTTCGCGTCGTATTAAACAACAACTATCCACTCATCACGAATCAGCTTCATTTCCATTAGTTTGTCGAAGTATAATCCTTGTTGTAACTCGACGAAACTTGAAATGTGTAGGGTTGGCTGCAGGCTGCAGTGATTGAATTCATGAATTATTATCCGGTCATGACTCATGACTAAACCAATAAAGTTGATTTTGCTTGTTTACGATTTAAATAGTTTTGATTTCTTCGTGTTTTTTTCTTCCTTATTTATTTGAAAGTGGTTGTTCCGAGGTTTCATTGGAATCCGTTGGTAACACAGATAGTTTTGTTTTCTCGATACTTCTTGGTGTTGGTTAGCTCCACAACTTGTTTTCTAATAGCTATCACGATTGTTTTCTATGCGATATTGTATAACTTGAATATTGGCGACTGCTCTCATGAAAACCTTGAAGCTCGCCAATTGTTTACGTAGCAGATCGTCCAGTTGCACTGTTTATCTCTTGGTGGGACTCTGTCGCTGATGAGAAAGTGATTGATCTCTGTTACTGTTACCCTGATTCTCATCTGGGTTACGTGTGTCTCTTTCCTCCTCGCCGGCTTGTATTTCTTGTTTTGTTTCGTTCGAAGTATTAGCACTTTTTTATTGAGAGGTATATTTTGTTGTTGTTTACTGCACAGACAAACTCCCTGTAGGGCGCTTGTGAGTAAAAAGTTCTTGGAAATCAACTCTTTGACTTCTTCATAACACTGTAATGGTATGTTGTTAAGATCACTGGTAAAATAAGGATGACTCACTTGTTTCAGTAGATAAACGGTCATGGTTAAACTGGAACTCACTCCATAAGTTTGCCAACATCTGTGTTCGCCGTTTGAAGTAGTCAGTGTTCTTCCTGTCTCTGCCATCTTGTTTGAAGTTGATGCAAACTTTCCTGATTCTCTCGTAACGTTCCCTCTTATTATTGTAAGTTTCTGTTCCTAAAGACATCTTCGACATTTATCCATCTTTCCGATAATATCAAGACGAAATGTTACTCTGGATAGTCGGCTATTGTATCATCATCATCATCAGCGTATCGCCGTCTACTACTGGACGAAGGAATCATAAAAGGAATCATATAATAAGCTGAAGTGGATGTGGGCCGGTCATGTCTCCAGGCGGACTAATGGTCGCTGGAGCCGACATGTGCCATAGTGGAGACCGCGATTAGGCAAACGGAGTGTATTGCGCCCTGCAGCACGATGGACCAAAGACTCGAAGAAGATCGCTGGCAGCGAATGGATGCAGACTGCCCAAGACTGGGATAGTTGGCGCTCCTTGAGGGACGCCTGCGGCTATTGTATGCTGCCATACAATTTGACTTTAAAGAACATGAAATTATGGTTTCACACGCCTTCATATATTTAATGCCTTTTTCTAATAACTAGGTATATTTTTTTTAATATTTATTATACTTGCAAAAGAGCAGACGGGTCACCTGATGGTGACTACCGTCGCCCATGGACACCTGCAACTCAAGAGTCACAAGTGTGTTGCCAGCCTTTGAGATGGGAGTACGCTCTTTTCTTGAAGGTTGTATCGGTCCGGAAATACCGCAGGCGACAATTTGTTCCAGAGATTGGTTGTGCAAGGCAAAAAAAATCTGGAGAATCGCACAGTCGTGGATTGCCAATTATCTAGGTGATGGGGATGAAAGTTACCAAGCTATATACCTTGGCATGTTTCCCCAAGGTGCTATATTATAGGGAAACATGCCAAGGTGGAATAAATCCACAATTTAGCATGCTCAATCGACCGAATTAATAGAAGCAGACATGGGAGTACTCAGCTTTTAGCCAAGGGGGGGTAAAATTTGAATTTGTCAGTCCGGGGAGGGAGTGGGGGGGTAAATCATTCCTGAACTCAAAAGCGAGGTGAGGTGGAGATGAGGTGGTTTATACATTTTATCCTTTTCATTTCAGAAGATTTTAAAATACACAATTGCAAAGGAAACATTTTGCACATTAGTCATTGCGAGCTTCAGCGTTATCAATAATAGTTTTTTCCGACTTTCGGCAGGATTTCTACTTCTGGGCAACCACTAATAGGTACAAAAAACCGGTCAAGTGCGAGTCTCACTTGCGGACCGAGGGTTCCTTAAGCAAACAAACTTGTATGTAGATAGTACGTCCATCTCGTAAATCAATTCTTGAAGACTTGCCCGTCTTTTTCAAAAGACAAACTTAACTTTGCGGTTGCGATTTACGACAAAGTCAACAATCCAACCGCAAAGTATTAGTTTGTAATTACAAAAACTATTTTTTATGTGATATAACAACAAATTAACGATTTTCGGATTTTTTCCTTTACTTGTGCTATCAGATCTTGCTTTTTACCAAATTTCATGTTTCTAGGTTAATTTGAAGTACCCTATAGGTTTTGATTTACCTGTGAAATGTTCAAATTTGTTAAAATCTAAGCTTTAATGGCTGTATCACTTGATAGCGTTGACTTAGAAGCTTGATTATTTTAAAGCTTCAAGGGACCGCAGACTTATTGGGATTTGGTATTAATTTCAACTTGATGCGTCCCCGGGTTCCTGAGGTGAAGTGAAGTGATCCTGTTAGGGACCTTTTTTTCCTTTTGAGGAACGAAACCCTAAAAATAAGACGACGTTATAGAGACATTAAAGTAGTCAAAATTATACGTGAATTTAGCCTTCTTTATTTCTGTTTTGTTTCTCCTCTATCTCGATACCTCTAATCTACTGACAACTTGAAAAGCAACAACACTTAAAAAGTAAACAACATATTATACATGGCAACAGAAGTATACTACTGGTCATTAGTAGTAAACCATGTCCTAGATCTGAAACGGTTGGATAACGGGGTTGCCTAGAATTTGGCCAAGATGATGGGGTCCTTCCATATGCCCAATTAGTACAGTCATCATTCCTATAACAATGGGATTGAGATGGCACAGACTGTATAGGTTTAGCATCCCCGCAAGAGCACTCTGTATTACTATGAAAATATTTATAGATTGCTTTAACACCCTTTTGAGCCTGAAACTTGAATTGTTCTAATTTCGAATAGTTTTCACTGCGGCTTTTCTTACTGTAGCGCTTTTCATTCAATTCCGACACTTCGTTTAATTGTTTAGTGATGCGCTTTTGTAATGATTCTAAAACTGTTATTTCTTTTGAATATCCTTTGAGTTTCCCAAGTAAACTATTCTGTCGCCTTGCTAATTCTTCTTCCCTCCTTTCTAACTCATATTCTCTTTCTGTTAATCTCCGTTCCAACTCACGTTCTCTTTCCGTTAATCTCCTTTCCCACTGATATGTATTACCGTTCATGGAGTCCACACTGCTCTCCATGATAAATGTCCCTTATCTTACATTATCTTCAAGGTCTGTGCTAGTGTATCCAGTAAAAGTTCAGTGTGCATTTTTGTATCACTTAAATATTTTTGCATCATTTTTAGCAATAAATTTCTCACATCCTTTCACTCCATACTTTCATGTTTTTTTTTATATCTTTATTATTATTATTTTATTATGGACTCTATCCCGCGCGAAGAATCAGCGCAGGAATTCCGCCAATGTCAAGTGTTTTAATTATACAAGTTAAATAACAAAAACGTAAAAAATGGACGTCTATTCGTTCATCTTGAAAAAAACCTATCTTGATATCTTTTAGAATACAAACACAATGTAATGACTGCGAATGTCATCAGATTATTGATACATAGATAATATACTATTTACTGATAGATGGTCACAGATGCGTAATGTTTGTATACTCTTTGACAGATGCTTAGGTTTTCATATTTGATTATTCAACTTCAACTTTTGGTTTGTGGCTTTGTTTGTAACAAAAGGTGTTTGATGCGTTGACTCTAAATAATAAAAAAAAGGTGTTTGATTGGTTTGACGAGTTTATAAACAGCGTAAAAGATAGTACAGAGCAAAATGTTTTGTCAATATTTTTTTCATTACGAACAGGTTTAAGTAACACTTTCGTTTATTTGTTTTTTTTTTTTTTTTTTTAATTTAATTTAATTTTTTCCAAAATTGTACACACAATGTAATTAATATGACCTTTGTACAGATTTAACAAATATTGGAGACAGAAGCCCAAACTAGGTCGTGACCTGTGATATGGGTCTCCTAGTCTCCTCATTTCACTTTACTGAACATAAATTTTTATTATAATATACCGTGTCTGCAAAACTATTAGATACAGATGGAGTATAATAAAAGCTACCAAAAAATATAATTAGAATTGGGCCATGCATGTGTACAGTACCTAGTTGAATAAGTTTGTAGGTGTGTGTGTGTGTATTCGTGTGTGTGCTCGTGTGTGTGTTCGTGTGTGTGCTCGTGTGTGTGTTCATGTGTGTGCTCGTATGTGTGTTCGTGTGTATGCAACGAACAATATATGTTGTTTACTGTGTGATTAAATAATGTACTTTAACAGCCTCTTGGTCTCTTCCTAATCCATATTCTGTAACTATTTGGTTACTTTATTCTTTAATTCAAATGCAGAGTTCCCATATATAGTGAGAAGCTTAATCACAATGTTATACAACCTAGGCCCCTGACAAAATATGAAGTGTTTACTAAAAGTTACATGTTTGGTTTTTAAAATTTAAGTAATTTTTGTAGAAATTATGTGTTTGCGTGCTGTTTTTTGATGACTGCAAGAATATAAAGTTGACGAACCGTCTACCGTCATCTACTTTTATTGTCGTCTGGAAACTACATTTCTAAGTTCACGGGTAAGTGGAAATAAACCGACTAAATGCTACTCGCGGTTCCTTTACTGATCTGTGGCTGGAGGCCCAAGTAAAACTGTTCTTCATATAATCCTTAACAACCTATTTCAGAAATCTGTAAACCGTGGGTAGATCTGCCGTCTTTTTATGGCGCGTTATTAAACAACGGAACCCTTATGGATCACTTTTGCGTCTGTCTGTCCGTTTGTTACAGCAAATTTGCTCCGAATCTACTGGACCGATTAAGTTGAAATTTGGCCCACTTATCAATTCAGGTGATCTAAACACAGATGTGCGACGTAAATAAATAAATGTTGAACATTGGTGGCCAAATGAGAAAATAAAAAAAATGCAAACTGTTTCGTGTGATATATCAAATAAAAGGGCTTGTTGGTAGGATCTCAAGTATATATATTTTTATGATTAATTACTTTGAAATAATTTCAGAAAAGAGATGAAAATTTACCATTTACTCCAAAAGTTTTATGTTCAATAATTTCCTTTATCTCTGAAATTACTGTGTCTAAAATATTTAAACAAATACAGAAAATCGTTTTTTTTTACTTAAAAGGCACTGATAAGAAGTAAATTTCTTAATTTTATGCGTACCTACATAATTACATTTGCAGTTGGCATGTATGGGAAAACATGCTCTTCAACTGCAATGTTAAGTTTGATCTTACAATACTAAATTCATTGTACGGAACCCCCTCCACGCAAGTCCAACTCGGAGTTGGCCGGTTTTTCAATCTTATCAATAAAATTTGTGTGCAATTTTCATGAACAAAAGCTACTAGACTATTGTCTAAAGATTAACTCAAATTAACATTTAATTTTAAATAGTCTAAATTGTAGTCAATCTTCGAGGATTCTATACTTCTATCTTCACAGCCTATTTCTATGCTTATGACATTCATTATTTAGCCATCAGACATTTGCTTGATTTGTAGTGGGAGAGCCATGCGAAGTAACTATTATCTTATCTGTGGCCATGCTTGTAGTGAGAGAGCCATGCTTCGGCGTATGGGCCGGCCAGACGGGAGTGATACCACGGCCTCACAGAAAACCAGTAGTAAAGCAATGTGAGGGGGGCTTTAACCCTTACCTCTCACAAGACACTGGTCATTAGGGCACCAAGGATAGGAATCTTCTCACTAATGAACTCCAATCGAGCATGTGAGCTTCGGAACCACTTAAGGCAAAAGTTATATAAGGTTATTATTATATTGCGGGCCGTAAACATTTGTTTTTATAACACTTTGAAACGACTCAACAATCTGCATAATGAATGATACTACGAGACCCACCAAAATTCTCATTTAAAATGGTATCTTGAGCATAAACGAATAATTAATTATTTAATGTACTAAATAGAAGAGCTTAAAACACAGGAGTGTTGAGTTCCGAACGAGTACATATATATATATTTATAAGAACTGGTCTTAAATTTGTAAGATTTCTACGATTAAAACGTTCGAAATGAGCATATATAATACGGTAGGAAAAAAATTCAAAAAACTTAAATTAATGTTCTTAGGTGCCGAACGTCAAAAATAAGATGAAATTCAGGACCATTTTCCTGATATACTAACGAACAAGTGTTACTATATTAAAACCTGTGCATAATTACATACGCGTTTTTTATTCGTTTTTTAATTCCACTGCCCTATACCTATTTTTACTTCCATTTTGAACCAACCGTCATACGGCATAATTATCCGTTGTCATAAACCAAAAATATGTAATACCTATAAACTTAGTACAATAAGTATACCTAGTTTATGGTAATACCAGTTGTCGCGTGACATCTGTTGAAATTATCAGGTTAGGTTTATCTTTTTTAAATACAGCAACTAAAACATAACAAATAACAATATGGATTGAAAGAGTATGAGAAATTAATCCTTATGAATACAACAAAAACATCTAAATACAATATGGGGACCTAGTTAGAAAACAATCTTAAATCAATCTGGACATGTCTTAGCAATATGGTTTGAACCGGTTTAAACAACATATTTAATAGAAATAGGTACCAATTTTATTAGCTACTTTAAAGATGATATGACATACTTTTGAGACATTCAGCATGGAGCCTGCGGATTACAGTTTCTTTAATAAAGATAAAAACGATAGGGGGCTAACAATAATTGAAAACGAGTCAAATAGCATACTTATATCAAAAACGACGATCAAAGGAAAAAAACTGGAATCAAATGCAATTATAAAAGAAGAATTGGAATCGAAGACGACGAACAAAGTAGAATCTGTAAAAAAGGAAAGGTCAATTTGCACACCGAAACAATGTTCAAAAAATAAAGCAAAAGTTATTTTATCAACAATACGAAAAAGTATCAAACACTTACAAAACTTAATAGAAATTAATAAAAAGTATCGCAAACGTTCGAGTAAGAAACATCTTGGTAAAAATAGTTACAAGTTAAACGCACAACAACATAAGTTATAAGGAAATTTATCACTGTTTTCTTGATAAACTATCACGCTCTAGTACGCCTAGCAAACCCGTGCGGCGTTGCTGGCCACCTCAACAGTGTAGGTCACGATCACGACTACATAATAGGAATAATTATGAAGACGATTATGAAGATGATAAGGATTATAAAGGTGATTATGATCGACCAGATACCAAACCCAGATGTACATTACTTGGAGAAATAGCACGTGTTTTCTTATTTTTAGTTAGCTGTATTCTTTCGCTGCCATGCATAATATGTTTCATAATTTGTTGTGTTTGTTCTCATGCTATTTTCAGAATGTAGGTGTTGAGAGGGCCATTTTATTTTTAACCGTATACAAAATAAAAGATTCTGTATTCGATCCGTATGTATGTATGTGTATGCTTGTATGGTCGCGATTTTTTAAAAAGTAATGTACCAGTTTTCATGATTGTTTCACTAACGTATTCTACATATTTTCAGGAAGGTTTTAGTGTATAATAATACATCACAGTAAATTTAGTTGAAGTCGGTTTATTTTTTGTTAAAATATTTATTATTCAAATTTTGCAATAGAGAATGGAGAGTGAAGATACATCTCTACGCAACACCAAGTGGTCAAACCCATCTGAAATATCCTGATAATCGATGATTCGAGCCGCTCTCCGTTGAATGTGGTCCAGAGGGGAGAAACTGGTATTGGAGTGCCCCTCTGCGTAAAGATGAACAGTATTTTCCACATGCTGCCAAATCGACGCGGTGCCTTATAAAGTTGCAGGCGGTGGGACGGAGTGAAATACTGATAGTCTCGATCTGTTCATCAGAGCAAGCTTCTTCGAGGCTAACTTGGCCGTACTCTTTCGGCGTTTTTCATCCATCTTGAATAATTAAATTTGTATAAGAATTATTTTTCTTTCTTTTAAAAAAAGACAACAATGTTTGTAAAGTCCCCAGCGACACAGTAATTATATTCCTAATACGGGACATTAGGAATATAATTACTGTGTCGCTGGGGACTTTACAAACATTGAAACAAAGAATGCAAAGAACACCCAGACTCAGGACAACTGGATTACACATTTTTTTTTTGGTCCCGTGTGGTATTCGAACCCACAACACTCGGCGCGGCGTAGTGGCGAGGCGACCACTTTAACCATTGCGCCACCCGTGCTGTCTTTCAATATTTTTCATTTAATTCAATTGCTTTTCAATATGTGTTTTAAAATTCATCACCTCATCGGGGCTAACGATGAAGTGGTTTATGGGAATCAAACCGACTAAGGCCACGCCACGTTCAGATGACGGGCGTTGAACGCGCGTTTTGCTAACGCGTGTTGTCGCAGTTTTATTTGAGTTTTGCATTCGTTAAAATGTCCTTAAAAACATAAAATTAAAATAGATTTTTATTTTGCTCGTCTGGTCAAAACGCGCGTTAGTATGTGAACGACTTGAACAAAATGCTTGTCAACGCGCATTAGTAAAACGCGCGTTCAACGGCCGTCACCTGAACGTGGCCTAAAACCACACGATATTCCATCACATGGATCAATTGCAAGGGACTCGAGTATACCATAGTAAGGAAATACCCGAAAACCCTGGCAGGCCTTGGCCGCCTCTTCAACAGTAACAGCCACACCGCTGTGTGTCTTGCCCCATTTCCAGTTCAGGGAGACGCTTTCGAAACATGTCGCACTACCATCTCAAGTCTGCTTTTACTAGTGTAACATGAAAAAACCAGACAAGTGTGAGCCCGACTCGCGCGCCGAGGGTTCCGTAAACAAACAAACTTGTATGATACGTCCATCTCGGGAATCAATTCTCGAAGACTTTTGCCCGTCTTTTCAAAAGACAAACTTAACTTTACGGTTGGGATGTACGACAAAGTGAACAATCCAACCGCAAAATATAAGTTTGTAATCACAAAAACTATTTTTTATGTGATCTAACAGCAAATCAACGACTTTTAATTTTTTCCTTTACTTGTGCTATCAGACCTTGCTTCTTACCAAATTTCATGATTCTAGGTTAATTTGAAGTACCCTATAAGTTTTGATTTACCTGCGAAATGTTCAAATTTGTTAAAATCTGAGGCTTAATGGCCGGATCTTTTGATTACGTTTACTTAGAAGCTTGATTTTTTTACAACATCAAGGGACCGCTGACATAAATATTTGATGTTAATTTCAACAAGCTCCTCTCATAATTTCAATATCTAATTTTAGTTTAGTTTAGTTACTGAGCATCACTAATACTCGATGGTGTCACACGGAATATCTTAATGCCCCGTGATACCACTGGGGGTGTTTCATGGGGATGAAGACGATTCCACCTGATACCACCGGGGGTGTCATGGGGAATAGGTGATTCCCCATGACACCATTTGGATATCATTTGGTGGTATCTCGTTTAAAACCTAGATAAATGAGTTCTGTGAATATTTTTCATATAATTATGTAAATAAAATGAAATGCTCTTCGTTGGTAAGCATAATAATATTGTCGTTTAAGCCGTCCTCAAGTTAACATATTATGATAACTTGAGGACGGCTTAAACGATTTGTTGTAGTTATTATTTCTTTTATATCTTAGTAATAGTTCGAATAAGGAGGAATTTAAGGAAAATAAAAATTTAAAAGAAAACTGCTACTGTTTTTTCCCATAAAATTAAAACAAATTTTGAGAGGACAATGTCTGTCCTCTCTACAAGTTTTTTGGAACGAAGTTCCTTATGGGGCGTTGCGGAGGGGTACCCTAGCCGGCAAAAGTCCGTAACGTAAGATTTTTATGTATAGTCTATGTATGATGGCTATACAGTATCTAATGTATAAACTACGTGATGACTCTTATTACTATTAATATATATTTTTATAAATCATTGTAAAGAAAATCAATAATAAAGGTGTTGAGATAATTTTGTAAAGTAGTTTTTTTAATATTTATCGATAAAAAAATCATAATAAAAAATGTATACCCGGATAATTATTTTCTATAGACCTCAAATAGAACTTGAAATTAATATTTTTAAAATAGTTTAGTGTCCCACGACACCAACCAGTTTTTTTTCACGATAACATGAGCACCAATAGTAAAACATATGCAACATATTATAAATGGCAACGAAAGTAAACAACTGATTAAAAGTAACAGAGCACGGGCTATATCTTCAAATTCTGGACATGTGGGTTTGGGTTTTGGTCGATCATAGTCATCCTCATAATCACAACCGATATCATCTTCATAATGACAATCGCCGTCATAATCATCCCCATCGTATCGTCGTGGTCGTGGCCTATAGTGTTCAGGTAGCCAGCAACGCCGCATGGGTTTGTTATGTGAACTGGAGCGTGATATTTTATCAAGAAAACAGTGATAGACTTCCTTAAAACTCTGTTGACCACCAAAGTTATGTTGTTGTACGCTCAACTTGTTACTATTATTGCGAAGATGTTTCTTCCTCCAGCGTTTGCGATGCTTTTTATTCGTGTCTATTAGGTGTTGTAGTTGTTTAATACGTTTTTGTATTATTGTTAAAATTACTCTGGCTTTATTTTTTTCTTTTGAATATTGTTTAGGTGTACAAATTGATATTTCTTGGCTTTCTATCTTCGTTGTCGATTCTAACTCTTCTTCTTTGATACTCGTCTTCGAATCTAGTTTTTCTTCTATGATCGTTGTTTTTGATACTGGTATGGTTTTTGATTCGTTTTCCATTATCTTTAACCCACTTTCCTTTTTATCTGTATTAAAGTAATTATAATTCATAGGCTGCATGCTGAATGTCTTAAACTTATCCTACTTATATTATCTTTAAGGTAGCTGATAAAACTGGTATTTCAAATTGTTATGTTCTTTAAGCCATATTGCTAAAATATGTCCAGAATTCAGATCGAATTCAGGTTTTCTTCTAACCCATAAGGTACCCATATTGCACTTATAGATGTTGTTGTTTTAGTTATAACGATTAATTTTCTCATATTGTTTCACTAAACATTGTTGTATTTTGAACAGGTAACGTTTTAAAAGAGACAAATCTAAATGTATAATTTTAGCAGTCAGGCGATAAGTGACAATAAGTGATATGCGAGTGTTTAGATACTTTTTGCTTGGTTCAAATTGTGGTAACTCTACAAAGCCACAAACCAAAAGTTGAAGTTGATAATTATGACATTAGATTTAGCAGGAGCTAAGAATGTAACCAAGGAGTTTAATAGTTATAATTCAGAGCAAGAACTGCTAAACAAAATTTTAATATCAGTATATGATATAGAGTTGATCTCTCGCGAAGTCGGTCATATAAACAATGGAGTATTAGTTTTCATAGCACTTCCTTACGTGCCTATTTGTTTCTCGAAGATATATATACTTAGATGTGGCAATAATAAATAACATATTCAACAACCGGCACCAATCAACCACGAACCCATTACTGAAAACCGCATCAAAATCGGACTATTAGTTTTGGAGATAAATGGCAACATTGGTTTGCACATACAAACAAACATCTCTCATCCTAAACGCATATACCTTCTCCGTGCCGTCGTGGCTAAAAAATAGCAAATTCTACAGAAAGGCTTAATGCTTAATTTTGGCACGAAGTTCCTTGTCGCAGGTTACACTTTAAACACTCGGCAGATTGGAGCTAGACGGAAAAAAGTGTTAGCGCAACGAAAAATGCTATATATATATATCAATTCGCGGTCAGTATTTTTGTATGTCTTTCGGTGGATTCGAGAATGGTTTAGATTTACAATTGGACCCGGTAGATGGCGCTGCGATAAGGTTCCACGAAAAATTTTTTTTTACTTTCCGGCAGGACAACGTCTGTCGGGTCCGCTAGTAAATATATAAGTTAGATAAGCAACTTCGTGCCAAAATTAAGCATTAAGCCTTTTATTTCTGTAGAATTTGCTATTTTTATCAGACGTACCTACTTTTTATTGCAGTGAAACTTCTTTATAATCATTTTGATTTGAAATTCGAAGCAACATAAAGCTCACACTAAAACGAGACAAACAAGACAAACATTCATAAATAGGATTTAGCCTGCGAGAGAATGAAATAGAATACAAGTATACAGTGTTTCCTATAATCATTGAAAAGAGACAAACATATTTATAAATAGAATTTAGCCTGCGATGGAATAAGATAGAATACAAGTATCAGTGTTTCCTATAATCTTTGTCTTTGCGCCTGCGTACTACGAAACCTTCAGAAAATGCGTCAATGTCAACGTGGTGTCATTTTTGTGCATTTACTTATTAAAATTCGTTGGTTAATTAATTTATGTTAATTATTAAACACATCTGTGTTAATTTGACCAATAACTTTTAGATAAATTATATAAAATTAAATTTACTAACATGATTAGTAAATTATTTGGGTTGATTTTACTTTTTATTTCTTATTCTCTCGTAGGCTACTTTTCTGATGGGCACGCCATAATTGTGGCGGTAAGACCCAACATGGAGGATTGACTCGAGAGGCAGCACGGCAGCCTCTCCTACTGGCTGATGCAGGTTCTGACCGGCCACGGCTGTTTCGGCAAGTACCTGTGTCGCATAGGCCGGGAGCCATCGTCTGCGTGCCATCACTGCGAAGGCTGTCGCGAGCACTCCACACTTTAGTGGAGTGCTCAGCGTGGACGCAACAACGCCGTGACCTTGCGGCGGCTATTGGAGTGGGAAGACTCTCACTGGAGACCATGGCTCTGTCCATGGTCCAAAGTGAGAGTGCGTGGGAATCCACTGCCTCTTTTTGTGAGGAAGTAATGTCCGCTAAAGAGGCGGCGGAAAAGGAACGGGAGAGGGCTAGTACTCTCCTGTCCCGAAGGAGAGGCACCAGGCGCCGGCCTCCATGAGCGCTGGCCTTTGGGTAACGGATGAGGCTGCCCGTTACTCCAGCAGAAGCTTGCTTGCGGCGTCGTCATGGGGCGGATCGTTTCTTTCCCTCTGATATGGCGAAGGAGACGATGGCTGGTCCGTGCGTCATACTCGTGAACGGGTGCTGCTTGGGGTGACTGGTCGGCCTAGTCAACTCTAGCCTCTTAATCCAGTCACCAATTAGTTTTAACAGTAGACTTTGTAACTGATGTGCACCTTGAATGATTTCTATGCTTAATAGGTTCGAACCTTCAACAGTATCACTGAGTGATATTTTTTGTTTGTACGTTAGCTTTCGGAGCATTTCAATAAAATGAAATTCAGGTGGCAACAGCTTGCATCACGTTTACACATTTTACCTGAAGATTTGACTTTTAAAAAGAGTGGCCATGAGTTTCTTTGCCAGTATTCTTCTCATAAGGCTCTACGCATTTTGGAAACTGGAAATTATAGATTGACACAAGCAGGCAGTAGATTTTGGTGTTTTCACCTAATTTACCTCGACAATCCAGTACATGCTGTGGCGTCTGTTTGCGTCGATTTATGATTTTTAACAGTAGCTTCAATTTAACGTTCATAAATGTCACTTAGTGTCTTAATTGAATAAATAATTCTGAATTTGAATTTGAAGCAAGCTTGAGACGGTGGCGCGACGTGTTCCGCGCGCGCATCCCTACACTGGAAGGGGGGCAAGGCCCTCCGCACTCGAGGGCGTGGCTGCCTTTTGTTTAAGAGTGGCCAAGGTCTGCCGGGGTTCTCAGGGACTTTCTTCCTAGGGTATATCCGAGTCCCTTGCAATAGACTCATTTGTGGCGGAACACCGTGTGGTTTTAGTCTACCACTTCACTGGCAGCCCCGGTGGGGTGATGACCCGAGGGGGTTTCCACATGACAAAAAAAAAGGCTACTTTTCTGTAGTTTCACTTCTGCCGTGTGGGAATAGCACACACACACTTTTATTTTTTACTCTTGAAATTGACAAGAAGTTTGACAATTTAATAGAAAACTAATTTAAAATGTTAATAATGTAAGAAATATATAATTTACATCGGAATTCTGAGTGTACAAAATACAAAGGAAAGGGGATGGAGGGAATGATACATGACGTTTAAAAACTTTCTTACATTATTTTTATAATAATACCACAATATGCAATTTAAATAGTAAATAACATTATTTTAAGAGTAGATGGAACATAACATTAAAAAATAAAGTTAAAAATAACATTTTGGAGGTCCGCTTCCGTGTACCTACTGTTTCTTGACTTCATTATCCTACAAGAATACAATTTTAATAAAATGAATATTCCTGTGGGCCTAACCTTTATGAATTTATTTTTCTAGGTATAAGAATACAATTAATTAATCAAAACTATAATATTTATCAATTTCATCACTCTGAGTCTTCAGTGTGCGTATCATCTTTATATCGATCAATTGCAACTATACTATCAAGTCACTGTTGACAAAATATCTGAGTCTATTTGTATGATTAATCGTTGCTATTAGTGGCTGGTTCTATAGATTTCAGCAATCATTGTAGGCAGTCAACGTCTGATAAGGAAACTAGATCTATTACTGCCTGTTTATTGATACCAACCTTAACTGGTAATCCCAGGTTACTAGTGTCGGCTAAAGAGCGGATCGAATACTGTGGGCGTTATACCGTCTTAAAATCTTTTTCCCATCTAAAACAAAATCTAATTTCGTTTCCTCTTTTCGCTCTGAATTGAATTAGCTTCCGATTTGTCAGCGCCGTCATCTGCGCGCCCTCACTGCTCTGTATTCAATTCTCAAATCACCGACTTCTACATATCTTACTTCCATCCTCCAGTATCATTTCTCCAATCATAACCAAATTTCCGCTCTTCAAATAATCTTCTCCTATTATGTCACGGTCATTCTTCAAGATGTATTCTTCACCTAGGCGCCTATCGTTTAAAGCAAAGGCTTGTGCTCTCCGCTTCCGTATATTGGTACAGTCATCAGAACAGTAGAAATATATAATTTTGTATCTATGTATAAATTTATTTATTTTCCCATATTTCTTTTTCTTTATTTCTTTTCTTATTATACTCATTCGTATACTTTTTAATGCACCTACTTCATTCATTGCTACATGACCCTAAGGTAGACTAGCAGAGAATGCTTTTGGGATTAAGTCCGCCTGTGTACATATTGTGTCTAAAGTATTGAATAAATAAATAAAACTGATATTGTTACACAATATCAGTGGCAATTATTGTTCTTATTAATAAACGTTTATAACTAAATACCTAAGTAAGTGGATCCATCCATAACTCCTTAAAACCTTCTTTTGATGTGCCCTTGTCGTTGGTTCAGATTAAGGCGATTTAAAAAGAACTATACCTTAGTATAATGGTTTTTAATTGACAGTTTTGTTATTACATGTAATTTTATATATTTTTAAGATTATATTTACAATTTTTTTAATATGATATGAATAAGTTTTTATTGTTTATAATTAATCTATTAATTATAAAATACATGCTCATATTAGCATGAATTTACACGGATTACGAATTCTGGATTTTAAAACGTCTCGCTCGAAAACGGGAGGAGATGGTGCATTTAAAAAACAACCGAATGTTCCCGAGTGTGAAAAGGAAAAAATCCAAAAGGTCGACGGAAAGAAAGCGTCTAATTGTCGAGACGCAGATGCCCAACATACCAGTGATACAAGATGTAAAGCTTCATCAAGAAAATATAGTTTTCTGCATCGTCGAACCAGCAGTGAAATATTCAGGACCCCGTCACCAAGTAAGATAATAGCAATAGAGCTGCATGTCTAATGTCCATGACATTATTATTGGAGTGATCGTTGCTAACCTATTATTACACGTTTCGATTGTTTGGAAAAGTCCTAGGTTTGCTGCTAATTCGCCTCCTGCTTTGGGCATAGCAAAGGCAAAAAATGTAATTTAATGGAGAACAAAAATGTTTTGGGCACAAATGACGAAAAACGTACTGAAAACGACATATCGCACTTTTTTTTTCGATTAAATTGTTAAAAAAACAATGACGCCCACTTGTCCAGACTGCGGGTATCGAAATTCTTAATCATCGTTTTTTTTACTATTTATCCAAAAATAAAAATGCGTGGTAATCCAAAGTTTAGGTATTTTAGTTCCTTGATCGGGGCCTATGAGCCGGCTCGACCGGAATGATACCACGGCCTCACAGAAAATCGGCAGTAAAGCAATGATTGCATTCCCTCTCCCCCTCTTCACCCCTTCTCCCCTTCTTCCTGTTCTTCCCTCCTCTCCCCCTCTCCTCCCCTTAAAGGCCGGCAACGCACTTGTGACTGTTGAGTTGCAGGGGCCCATGGGCGGCGGTAGTTATTTACCATCAGGTGACCCATCTGCTCATTTGCCCCTATACCATAAAAAAAAATATGGAAGATGCACATAAGGAGGTATGTGGCATGTGGGATTTTTGGAACCATCACCGCCAATCCACAAGGGTGGATTAAAGTTTTACTATTTGGAATTGTAATTTAATTGTATATAAAATGTTAGTTACTCTACATTTGCCCCTCTTGGCCTATAATGTGAGCCCAGTAAGCAATCCAACAAGTGGAACCATCGACAGCTACTTGGTTAGACAAAAATTTTGCTCCGAATCTACTGGACCGATTAAGTTGCAATTTGGTACACATTTCAATTCCTGTGACCCAAACACAGATGTGCAACGTAAATAAATGTTTTATTTTTATGTTTCAGGTAAAGTGAAAAACCAAACTCCTAAGAAAATTAGCTTTGAAGACCGAAAAACGAACATTAAACAAAATAAAGCTAATCAACAAAGCCGATTTAACTTTTTCAACAGAGACTCTATTTTGAACTTGCATTTAAAAGGAGGTGACGTAAGAAGGAATAAAAAAAGGAACAAAAAAGAATTGGACACTACAGTTTTAATCGATAGTGCATTACCTAATAAAACAAATGCCAAAAAACCAGCGAAGAATGAGGGAGTGAAACAGAGAAAAAAAATGTTACTTGATGACACTTTCGGTTTCTTAAAAAAAAATCGCTCTATCACTTCTTGCTATCGTCTGAATCATAATTTTATAAATTTAGACCAATGTCTAGTTGGTTTAAGAAAGTTTAAAAAAAGAAAAGTCAATAAAAACAAAATCGCCAAACATTGTACTTGTGTCCATTTCCCATTAAAAATTCTTTCTTCTATACCTAGCTCCATGGTGGACTCTTCTGGCTATTATAATTTTGTTACACCGAATGCATATACACCGAATGTACATACACCTAAAGCTACTCTAGGAAACAAAAGTGCTCAAGGATTTAAAACTGGACCTGGAAAAGTCAAAACTGCTCCTGGGAAAAATACTAATTGGAAAAAAAATCCTTCACCCAGAATTGAAACAACTAAAAAAAATAGAACTACCATCGAATGCAAATGCCCTCCAAGTAACAACTGGGCAGAAACGCCATTCAACTTAAACAAAGATGTATTAGTTTCAGTTTCATCGTCATCTTTAGAACCTAAAATACAACATGGGCGTGATGCTGCCGTTGGTACTAATAAAAGCCAGTTAGCCACCCGAAAGCCAAGACAGACAGAACATAAGTGTTGCCATATGAAAAAAAATACTCCACGGCTGCCGACAGACAACTGTAAACCAGTTGAAGAATCTGAATCACATAACCTGAACACAATTAAGAAAGAAAGACTTGAGGAACTTGTAAAAGAAGAACGTAATACATTTTTTACAGATTTTATAAGCAATATCGCAGACTTTCACGTTGGTCAAACGAAACATAGATTTTCAGTGCAGTGCATGAAATACATATTTCTCGGATTACTTGTTGTTGTGTGGTCTCCATGCCTGCTGGCATTATTTCTGGGATGGGTAATAATGTGTCCTCAGAGAATCTCATCTTCATTAGGTAGACCACAATTACTGAAACAAATGCAAACGAATTCAAGGTTTGCACTGAACGTTAAAAAGAAAAGGTCAGTAAATGAAACCCAGTCCCATGAAGTCCCTATGAATACTCCGGTAAACTACCTTAGATGTTTGCCAACCGCATGCACAAGAACAAGAGTACCAACTCACACTTTAGCAAACGCAGGTAAAAAAAAATCCTCCGTATCTGTGCACCAACGAGTCCCAATGAATACTTTTGCAAAATTTATACAAAACAAATCTCTGCCATCTGAATGCCAGCGAACAAAAATGCCTGCACATTCGTTGCCGAACAAAGCTAAAAGAAAATGTTCAGTTACTGGGGATGACTGTACTCTAGGGTCATCCAACATTTTAATGAATTACATTAGAAATAAGGTGCCAATATCTGAGTGTCCGCGACCGCAAAAATCAAACCATGTCAAAAATCATAAACAGAAGAACTTTATGTCCTCAGTTGCGAGTTGGTGTTCACGTACAGTCGCCTCTTTTACTAATATGGTGTCCGTGGTAAAACTGCTTGGATTTAGACAACCAACTGGTGCCCGCGCGGCTTTTACACCCTCATTGAATCCGATGCCAAGGAACAGATGCAATCTATACTATGGTAAAGGTAGAGGATGGGTAGTGAAACCGCAAGTTATCCAAAATATGCGATGTGAACATTCACCAGATTTACGTTTAACTACTTCATCAAAAGACGGTATTTTAAAACCAAAATCTAAGATTTCATTTTCGGAGCGTCAAGCTTTTGTAAATGATCGTGGCTTTAGCTCAAAACGAGAAGTGAATACGAGAAGTCCTTGTACTTCTAAAACAGAGCGTTTTTCTACTGTTCCCTTTGACACAGCACAAACTTCTGCAAATCAACAGGTAAATATTAAACCAAAAAAACTTGATACAAGGATTGAATATCCTTACAAACCAGATGCATTGTATAGTTGCAAGCATCGACAAATTCCAGCTAAAAGAAACATGTTTAATCCGCACAACGAGCCCAACTATGTAGTCGTTCCATTGCATGGAATAGTTATTGGTTACCCTGGTGGTTCTGGATATTATTATCCAACAGAACAAACAACACAATGCACAAGTAAACTGAGGAACAAAAATAAATTATTATCAAAATCCGTTACAAGTAATTTACCTAAAAAATACAAGTCAATGGCCATAGGCAAATCCCAAAAAATATCTAATTCTTGTAGAACTTGCTTGACCAATAACCCGCGTAGCGAACCAAAACATACCTTTTCGAGTCAACTACCAGACTTCAGTCAAGCATTAAATGCGTCCGTAACTGACCAATCGCAAACTGTACAATTTAAATCATTTTTTCCTAATAAAGCAACAAATGGCTTACTTCATCACGGTTCAATCGTTAAAACAGAGACACATTGTCGTCACAGGAAACCAGGATGTAATTTTGATAAAGTAGCATTCCATATCCCTCAAAAAAATTCCATTCTACGATCTGATAAAAGTTTGCATAGTAAGTCAAAGCAAGGCGAAGGAGCGACCGCAAAAAATAATCTGTATCAACAACATTTACCGTCTGAAACCGGGGCTTGTAAAGCAATGGGTCATAAATGCAACTATTCTAAAGTTTTTGAAGCACAAAGAAATTTATCAAAACGTGTAACGGATGGACAAGTAAATATTCTAGCAAACAGTTCTAAAGCCTTTGAGGGTGCTTTTCAGTTGAGTCACATGAAAGAGTTAACTGCAATGGAAGAAAAAAACGGAAATGTTCCACAAATAACCACAACATCTTATAAGTGGGTCAGTGATACAAAACTACGAAACAGCGTTTTCCCATTGATAAAACCATCCAAAAACGTTCTTGCTGTAAATAAATCAGACAAAACAAAAGAATTACTTGAATATTCAGCGTCGGATAAAATCGATTCAAATTGTGATAAAATGCAACGCAAGTTTTTCATACCTGAAAAAACTCCTGAATCAAAAATTGACAAAAGCACTAAAATACACCGGTCAAGAATTAATAAAAGTCCTTTCATTAACAGAGCCTCCAAATTAATACCAATAGAATCTTCGACATTTGATATCTCACCAGAAATTAAATCAAAAATTAGATCTAAATCATTTGAGAGACCATTAAATTATGTATGTAATATGAAAAAAGAAATAATGCCACTTGAAAAACTGTCAAAATCTTGCAAATCTATTACCAAAAATAGGAAATTGCCATTAAAAAAAGTCACCCAACAATCATACAACATACTAGATCAAAGAAAGTCTCCATTCATTGGGACAGCAAAACAGAAGACGATGTCTGCATCATTCGAAAAAGTGTCAAAATGTACTTCTAATAGAGTACAAAAAAACAGGTTTCCATTACATAACGAAATATCTATTCAGTCTAGGAAAATAAACACTAATCAGTCACTGGACAAAACTGCTGAACACAATCCTGGCACACTATTTAAAAAATTACAAAACATTGTTTGTCCTAGTAACCAAGTAGGTACTTGTCTGACTGCATATTGTGCTCAAGGCCCCATGAAAGAAACTGTACCCTCTGTGACAATATTCGACCATTTTCCAAAAAGAAAAAAACAGGTACTAGCTGCTGATTACCAATGGGATAAAGCAGGCTCTTGTCTTCAATCATTAAAGTCATTTCAATATCAACGATTTTCGGATGGGTTAAAGAAATATGTATTACAGTCAAAGTCATGTAAAAACAACCAGTCAAAATCAACTCAATGTCGTACCAACAAGGCACCTCCGTCTCAGTGTAATTCATTGTACCCCGGATATAGAAAACAAATAACAAATTTAACAGAATTCAATTTTTCTCGAAAGTTAGCGTTGCCCCCATGTAGGAAACCATTTAAAAGGAACTACCCAAAAAATTCAACGAAATCTCTTAGACAGAAAAAGCAAGTACTTGAATTTACCGCATCTCAAAGTTTTTTGACTTCTTATAGAAAGGAATATCCAGTAAAATCATATCAACTTATGTCTTCAAAGAAGTCATTGTCATCTATAACGGCTACTTCCTCATATAGTAAACTAACACCACCATCTCAAATATTATCCCATTGCTCAAAAAATACGAGTGTATACTCAAAACCTAAATCTTACTCTTTTTATCGAATTAGTAATCCTCTAAAACATTCATTCTTTCGACAGTCAACCCCAAGTTATTCCATCACAAAATCTAGATTTTCCCATGGTAATTCATTATTTTCACCTAAATTCTACGTTTCATGTAATTGTTCTTCTTTACCGAGCCACACTTCGTCTTCTTTGTATCGTAAAACTGTTATAATGGGTAATTGCGATTCTTCCTATATACATACCTGTAAATCCCTTAAATCAATTTTATGTAAATTTAAGAGTTATGATGAATATGAATATAAAGCCAAGCAAAAGCCTTTGGTTAGCCTTCCGTGTAAAGCCTGCGAAAAGCGAAACCTGCAATTATATTCAAACCTAAGATATAATATAACTGATAAATCATGCCGTTCGCCGTGTACTTATTCACCTAAAAAACTACAAACCGCGCATATTAGTAACAAGCCTAAGCGTATAACACCCTTGTGTAAAAATAATTCCGTGATAACTAAACATCAATTAAAAATAGAATTAAAAAAGCAGCATAGGTACTTAGATCAATTTTTGAGAAATAATATTCTTTTGTTTGAGTGCTTTAATAAAAGTTATGATGCTCGAACCCGCAAAATTGACAACCGTTCTTCCAGTGCCGAAGAAATGAAGTTCAAATTTCTACATTATTCGAAAAACCATGATAACTGTATTGCATGCAAGACCTCTTATTTGACAGGCAAAATTCAGTTACTAAAGAAGTTATTAGATAAAGCTGGATTACAAGAAAAATCTCATATCAGAAGAACAAAACGAGCAGGAACACCAAGGTGTCTTTTTTCCTCACATCAGCCTCAAGTAAAGCAACCAAGTACGCTTATTGATCCAATAGCAAATACGCGCTGCCAAAAATCCCAGACGAAACTATTAGGTAATTCACCCTTACGTATACAGAAACAACCTGGTTTGCCACCTACATGTGACTGGTTTTACAAGACATTAAACTATCCATCCCTAGAATCTCAGAGACATCAATGCACACCAAAGTGCTTTCAAAACTTACTAGACTATCTACATTTCCACTTCTTGAATCGCGAAGGCAAGGGCCGGGCACCGCAAGGCTCCAAGCGAATACGTACTTCAACTCCGTCAAACTCGTCAGTTGTATGTTCTCGGGATAAATGTGGAAAAAAGAACCTCGACATCGCCTTGCCATTATGTAAATACAAGAGAATAAGCTCGCCTAAAAATGAAGTTGAGGTGAGAGGAAAGTTGGTAAAAACTAAAGAGAAGAGAACAAACTCACCTCGTATAAACAAGAGAGGAAGTTCGCCAAGAAACAAAGATGAGAAGAGAAAAAAGTTAGCAGAAAATAATGAACAGAAAAGAACAAACTCTCCAACAATTCTACAACGTAAAGCAAAGAGGTCTAGATCCCCAAAAGTTATAGAGGAGAAGAGAGCATTAAAGTTGCAAAAAAGTAAAAAGGTGAAAAAAGTAAGCTTGACAAAAAGTGCACATGAGAAAAAAACAAGCTTACCAAAAAATAAGAAAAAGAAAAAATATTCGGCAAAAAGTAAGGAAAAGAGGAAGAAAAACACAAACAAAAGTACAAAGAAGAGAAAGACAAAAAGAAAACCAAAGAAAAGAACGAACCCTTTTCCAGTAAGAAAAGGATGGCTTAGATTGGTACAGACAATACGGCAATTGGCAATAGTGGATTTGGTACAGACAATACGGCAAGTGGCAATAGTGGATTTGGTACAGACAATACGGCAAGTGGCAATAGTGGATTTGGTACAGACAATACGGCAAGTGGCAATAGTGGATTTGGTACAGACAATACGGCAAGCAGAAGCAACAGCCTGGCCCGTAGAAGTCAATTATAATCGTATGTACATACACACCTTGAAGAAAAGACCTTGTTTATGGATTTATAAGCTTTGGCCTTCTATTTATCCTTTTTTGTTGCGTTTGCCTATTTTGATTAAGCGCGTCGGTACGATTCTTTTACTTTGTGTGTGTTCTCCAATAGCATTGTGCTCTTATTGTTGCATTAAGTCAATAATATGTTGCGGATGTTGATAGCAGCTAGTCCTCTCATACAAATCGGTTTTTAAATGAGTCTAGTCATAATCATACTCGTATCTGTAAAGAAAATTGCTATTGCTCGGCACGGATAATAAAATAACGATAAGAACTCATATTGTACGTATAGGAGTAGTGTAAGAATTTGATGTTTGAAGATAAGCAGGGAGATTATAACAAATAATTATGTTTTATCAGCAATAAGCACCCCAATTTAATAGTTAGGGGAAGTTAATATCACAATCTTTGAAAAACTGCAATAGAGTCAATAATATCCGAACGCACTTCACCTGTAGATAATGTAATACGTACCTGGTTAAAAACATTAGGTGGCATTATATTATAGTTTAAAATTATTAATCACAATACCTACTGAAAATAAATGGAACTATTTTTGATTAAGTTGATAATTTTAGAATTTGTGAAATAAGCTAGAATATAGAGTTCTTTTGTGTTTTCAATTCTTTGAACAAATTTTTGAGGTAAATTTTAAAGAATCAAATCAGATTTTTAAACGAAAAGCAATGCTTAGGTACAAAATGTAATATTTGATGGTGGTGTATCACTAAAGTTAACGTAACTTATTATGATTCTTGTCCTTATTGTGGTCCTGTCATTGCTTTTGATAGTTATACCTACACAATAATTTACAGACATTTAATGATCAATCAAATAAAAAATCATTGACTCAAAATATGTGACTGCCATTCGGAGAATTTGTATTTTTACACATGAGTTTCATTGACTTAATAAACATACCTATGCCTAAGTGTTAACTAGGATACAACCAATAAATTTCATTAAAATCAGTTTTTTTGTCGACGGCGTGATTAAGTAATTAACCCTTCACTCCCATAAAATAATTTGTTTTCACTAAATTCTGAAATTATTCGGGAAACTTACAATTATCCGAAAAACTTTTTCAATATTTTTTTCTCTAAAAATCATTTTTGGAGTACTATTGTTTAACAAATATTTAATAAACGAATCCATCAATTCATCCTCAAATTATCCCCCCCTAACAGTGAACATACCTAGTTTAGAACCCTGTACCTACGTCGTAAAGTTTTGTAAATGAGAAACCACCAGAGAACAAAGCAAATCACAAAGAAGGAGAAGTAAAAGATTGTGAATGCAAACTAAAAAGAAAACAAAAATATTACTATAAAATCATTTTAGTGGTAGTGAGAAAAAGTCAGAATTGCTTTTATAATTATTAATTACATACACAAACAAAATCTACATACCTACATCTAGAACGTGATCGCGTGATACATATATAATAATCTTCATAAATGTATGTTTTCAATGTTTTACCGGAGAAATGTCAGTAAGTCAAGAACGGGTAAATGAAGGTTAATAAATCATCCATAATAAATTCACTTAATATAAAACCACCTCAGTTGTCACATCATGACGTGTGATCTAAATTACTTACCTACTACATGCAGTAAGTTGGCACAGAGTGATCTGATTGTTTGATTACGATTTTTATAGCTAAATACATATCGATACCTCGGGGCTCAAAAGGTGTAACCGCCATTTTGGCGAAATTGAGTTTTTAATGCAGTCCTACTTATATTTTTCTCCTCTATCGATCTGTATATTTAAAGTCTTCCAATTCGCAAAAAAAGGTATTTACGACCCCATTTTTTGTAGGAAATAAAACAGATATTTTTAGTTTTTGTGTCGTAACAGCAACCACTGTTACTGTTTATAAACGCGAGGGTAGTAAACGACACTGTAGATGATACAAATGTTTTTAGCCCATTAGCTTTAAATGTTATTAGCGCCAAATTTTGTGAGGATACCTAACTGTATACCTGAGAAATCGCTCTGAAACGGTTTACCAACAGTCGATTGGTCCATGAACCGTTGGTCAACATTATCTTTAAACTATAAACTTTTCGTCCAATGGACTTTTCATCCACGAACGTTTCGCCAGCATTACTCTACGCCAGTGAATGCTTAACCAACAGAATGTTTTGAACAATAACTTTTCACCCAAAGAACAATTGGCCCATGGACTGTTCCTCAAGAGAACGGTACGTTAGTGAGTGTTGAGAAAGCAATCCGACTTGGATAGGTTAGGTTAGAAGCTCACTGACGTACCGTTCTCTTGGGGAACAGTCATCATCAACCTAGCGTGTCTCCCGGTTGCTCGTCCCGCCTAGCGCGGGAGATCCCAGGGTCCGCTTTCCTACTTAATCTTGGGAAACAGTCCATGGGCCAATTGTTCTTTGGGTGAAAAGATATTGGTCAAAACATTCTGTTGGTTAAGCATTCACTGACGTAGAGTAATGCTGGCGAAACGTTCGTGAATGAAAAGTCCATTGGACGAAAAGTTTATGGTTTAAAGATAATGTTGTCCAACGGTTCATGGACCAATCGACTTTTGGTAAACCGTTACAGTTTCCTGAGAAATTATAATATAAAAATAAGAAATAAGTAAACAATATTTTGATTAGTAAGTGATTTTTATTTATCATTTTCCTTTTATAATGAGTTATTGAATAGTTTTTAGGTAAGACAGGCAATTAGGTACAGGTAAATCAATAATTATTACTATTAATTCGTTATCTAAGTTGATAAAAAGGTTAAAGTGGACCTAATGGTCCACTTTCCTAAAATGTCTACTCGGTTTCCCACTCGGTCCACTTTCCCCTAATGGTCCACTTTCCTGAAATTGACGGTTACAACCATCACTCATCATACATCCATTGATTTTTGGGGTTTAAACGCCCCAAACATATAAATTTTCGGGGCGTATAGGAAAGCTATTTTCGTTGCTTTTTAATTTATTCGAAATATAATTTTACAGTGACCTGCATCACAAAAATTTAAGACTTTTGGTCTTAGAATGGTTTATTTAGGTAAAAAATTGGTTGCCTGTAAAGTCGGTATACGGGCGAAAGTTTTACGTGACAACGACTTTGAGTGGTAAAATAATTTTAATGTGAATATTCATTCGTATAGTAGGAAGAAGGATGAAATAATAGTAACAATTTAAAACATTTATTTATACAAAGAATTATATTTAAAACGCGTGCCTCTCACTCGCTCTCATTGTGAGCGCATAACGTGAGCGGAGCGTAACGCAGTTTCTTGAAGTGTCACCCGGCAAACCAATTTATAAGACGTTGTCACGTCAAAAATTGAAAAAGTTATGCTGAAAAAAGGAATTTTGTTTTTGTTTTTTTGCTCTCCTGTAAAATCGACTTTTGGCGCTTACGCCTTTTGAGCCCCGAGGTATCGATATATGTATACTGTTACTCTTTGATTCACTAAATACGTGACTATTTTCCGTTTTAATTAATGATTCCGGGGTAAACCGGGTCACTACTATCCACCAACACTCTACTATACACCTCTCTGCTTTTCCTTCCCTTATCGATCTGCATCAATAATCAATTGATAGACTGCTCGGAATGCGACTTTGATGTGTTAAACAGCGGTTTTGTTACTTAGAATGTAAGGAACAACAGTGAAAAATCGCATATATTATAACTATAGCCTATTAGACAAAAGCACAAACTGGATTGTTGCAGCGTCCGACGTGTTCTACATCTCACTTTCAAGCGAAAATATTAAGCGAAAGACCAGACAAGCGCCGTTCATCATCGTCTTTTCTAAAAACAACATCCCAGGATCCTAGTCCTTTACATGACGTTGATGATATCCCGCCTCCAGCAAAAAATACCAGTAAACAATTTACTACAGTAACACTCTGTAGTACGCCATGTATAAAAGAGCCAGTAACATGTAAATGTCCTAAAAAGAAAAAGAAGCCAAAACCGAAATGTATTAAAACTTCTATTAAACGGCAAAAACAGTTAAAACGCATAAAAAAAAAAGAGTATAATAAACTGGGTAAGCAAAAGGAGAAAGAAAAAAAAAAAAATATGAAAGCTCGCCGAAAGAAAGAAAAAGAGTCTAAGGCACGGAGAAAGAAAATTTCAAAGGAAAAGCAAAGAAAAAGAAAGCTACTTGCACAAAACAAACGGAAGAAACTAAAATTGAAGGAGAAAGAAAAAAGAAAAAGAATGAAAAAGCAGAAGAAGAAAGAACGCGACGGTCGTGTAATAAGATGCTGTAAACAAATAGCGGATATGGAAAAGCAAGT
Source organism: Euplagia quadripunctaria (assembly GCA_963859945.1). Taxonomy (NCBI): domain Eukaryota; kingdom Metazoa; phylum Arthropoda; class Insecta; order Lepidoptera; family Erebidae; genus Euplagia; species Euplagia quadripunctaria. Next base: position 9,940,010 of record OY982567.1, on the reverse strand, counting down.
ATTTCCATGGGACGTACGTTATGGTCGTCTGTACATTTACACTTTGAAACATTTGCCTTGTAGTTGGATATATCAGCGTATGCCTTCTTTATACCCGGCGTTTTTTAAATTTTATCGTTGTAAGATGAATATGATAAGGTGTTGCACTTTTTGCTTTTCAGCAATAATTTGTTGCCCAATAGTGTATTGTTGTTCCTTTTGTTTTAAATCCTGTGTATCTGCGTGATAAATGGTTTTAATAAAAGTATTATTATGATTTAGCAGTTACGTTAAATTTAGTATGTAAGAAAAAATTTAGAAAGTTATTATTTATTATAGAAATAGTTGTCATAGTTGGTTCAAAAAAGCAAGATTTTATGGGAAAGAACGGAACTCGCAGACTCTAACGCCTGAGTAAGCGTCCACCGATAACAAATTTAATGTCCCCTAAAGTCCTTTCGCTTAACCTACTATTCAAGATCCCTGAGGTAGTACCCCAGACCTATCTTATGTTAGCAGACCTGAAATTTTGAGAAGTACTACTTCTCAAAATTTAGTAGTAGTCTACTATGTAATTTAAAAGGTAGATATTTATAACCTTGAAAGAGGAGTTATTTACAGGTAACGTCTACTAAAGGTACAAAAAACCTTACTAAGATTAGTGGAGGGGGGAGGGGACTATCAAAAAGGAGTATACAGGTTTTTAATGGGTCGGCAACGCACGCACGCGACTCACCTAAAGTTACGTACATGCGTCTATAGTCTATGGTAATCACACCTATGTTCTTGACAACGGGCTTGCACGACGTAACGTGTTTTACCGGAGAAATGTCAGTAAGTCAAGAACGGGTAAATGAAGGTTAATAAATCATCCATAATAAATTCACTTAATATAAAACCACCTCAGTTGTCACATCATGACGTGTGATCTAAATTACTTACCTACTACTACAAACCTTACTAAGATTACTAATTACCAATTATTACTACTACCTTACCTTACAAGTAGCAAGACTGGTTTTACATATTTTGTATTAAATACTGTTAAAAACAAACAATAGCTACAACGGCCAGAAATAGCACACTTCTCACATATATGAGCCTTATTTTAATCTCGGATGGCAAAAAGTTCTTCAAACAGCTTTGAAATAACTGTTCTCCATACAGTTGTAACTTAAGGTCTACGGTTTGATTAAGTAAGGAATCTGGTATAGTGAGAACAAAGGTGTTTAGTCAGCAGGGCTGATTTCAATTGTAATTGAAATACTTACATGAAATACAAATACCTATTTGGTATTTGTATTACCATTACGTCTTACAAATGTAATTTGTAATTTGTATTTCAAAAACTTATGGCTTTAAAATACATTTTCACTAATTGGTTTGGAAACATAGATATATCCGTCTGTTCCATATATCCCTACCAAATAATCCCCACTGGTAGGGATAGTTGGATTTTTTTTCATCTATCCCTACCGGTAGGGATAGTTGGAAATTTTATATCCATTTTCTCTTCTGCCTGTAATACTTAGTAGAAAGAAAATATTTTCAACAGTTGGAATATTTTTAATGAATGTATAAAAGAATACAAACGAAACCGTAACTTCATTTTGCACTACGTAAAACATGAAATTATACTCCCATTGTACTGTACAATGTATTTCGGTAATTCTCAGAATTTGTATCAAGAAACTTATTAAGACACTTTTTAACCGGCTTCAAAAAAACTGGGATCTCAAATCGAATTCAAAACAAACATAGGTATACGTAACGTACACAAAAAAAATATAGATAAAAAAAATTATCTTCTTTTTATGTATGTTTATGTTTACCGTACCAGTAGGGATATATGGAATAGCCGTAGACATAAAATTTCCAATTATCCCCACTGGTAGGGATAGTTAGTACTAGTAGGTAGATCCCTACCAGTGGGGATAATTGGGTAGGGAAATTATATGGAACAGGCGGACGTAACAACCTGAGACATTAAAATTTGAGTTGACTTACATTACTTACATGTAGATACGCTAATGAAGTTTAGTAGCTGTTCAGTTCGGTTGATTTTTTTATTTAAATTCTTACATTAACATAAAATATAGACAAAGACCTACTACACAACAGCAGAAAGCTGTTGTTCTTAAATTTCGTTAAATGGCAGGCATTCTGCATTTACATTTTTCATTCATTTATGACAAAATAAAGCCAGTATTTGTAAACCTGAAGATTCTTATTTTTTTTTCATTGTTACAAAAATATTAAGTAGAAGTAATTGGTCTAATTATATCATACAATTTGTACTTAAGTAGGTATGTACTTTTGAGTATGAAAATAATTATGGAACGACAACCACACCCTCTATAGCAGAAAACAGAAGTCCTACATTATTTTTCTCAAACTGGTTACCAGAACCAATAATGAGAAGTGAAACTAAATTCTTTTTCAATGAAATGAAGTAAAACAATAAATTCATCAAAAGTATGAATAAAAAGCACGGTTTCTTTTGAAACGGTGAGTTTTCTTGCCAGAACTGCACCGTGGGACCTGGAAGGAAGAACCCTTGCGTCGTTTTACTACCAGGGGCAATGGGGCAATGAAACAGCCTTGTGAAATGGATGTACACTGGGTCCAACTCCACCAGGTTCTAATGGCCACAATCGCACGCAGAGTACGCTACAATTGTGCTGAAGATGGCCGTCATTGAGGATTGGCTAGAAGGGCGACATAGTAGCCTCTCGTACCGGCTGACACAGTTACTCACCGGCACTTCTAAAGCACCCGTGTGGCTGTTAGTCTAGTCTTAGTCTAGTAATTGGTGCAGAAAGTCTCTCGCTGAAGATTATTGTTTTTAGAAATCCTGAAACAGAAACCCTAAAATACCTTCTAGGTTTTTTATAACAATCTATAATGAAAATTAAGTCTTCAGAGTATCTATTTTTGAACCTGTATGTCCCGAATTTTTAGCGATATTTAGTTTCCAAGTCACTTAGAATGCTCACTCCCTTATAGCCCGTACCCATATGGAGTACTGCTCTGGGTGGGAGCGCCTGGATACCAGCTTGGGCCTTTTGATTCGATTCAAAGAAGTGCTGTGCGAATTCGACGATTCGATATTGAACCCCTAAGCCTAAAAAGAGACGTTGCCTTCATATTTTTTTTGCTTGTTGTTCTATCGCTTCCGCTGTTGAATAAGCTCTCTGCCGAGGTTTTCCTGAGGGACTACCGTATGGGGAGGGGGGAGGGGACTATCAAAAAGGAATATACAGGTTTTTAAGGGGTCGGCAACGCACGCACGCGACTCACCTAAAGTTACGTACATGCGTCTATAGGCTACGGTAATCACACCTACGTTCTTGACAACGGGCTTGCACGACGTAACATTTCGTGGCAGTCCGAGTCCGGCAGGGCCAGGAACAAGGCTGACTCTGTCGTCATCATGCGAAAAATAGGGACTTGGAATGTAAGGACTTTGTTGACACCAGGAAAAATTGAAGAACTGAAGAGGGAAATAGATAGACATATGGGGTTTGAGTGAAAAATAGTGGGAGTGGGATTACTGGAGCGATGACTACAGAATTATATATTCAGGGGAAACTCAAGGAGCTAATGATACAGTATTAGTCTTAAACAAGTTTTGGGGGGTACAAGTTGCAAACACGATTCCTTATAATGATAGAAAATAATAGTCTTACGGATATATTTATTGTTCAGGTGTACAAGTTCAGGCTTGGAAGATAACATAATTGAGAAATTCGGACTGGGTCTGAGAATTTGTAGAGGAGATAGATTAGTTTCTACAGTTATGTAAAGATAATGTTGTTGCGAATACTATGTTTGACTTATCGAAAAGGAGGCTCTATACTTTGAAAATGCTCGGGATATTGGAAGATAAGTCAAGTTATGCAAAACCTTACCAGGAGCAGATTTGAACACGGATCATAATTTACTAGTCAGTACATTTATTCTAAAACTAAAAAAGGAAGAAGAAAAATGAAACCAAGGCGTATAGATCTCAAAAAGTTTGAAGATGAGAATTTTAAAGTGCAATATACTTTGATTATATACATAATCAAAGGCAATATAGTAACAAACTAGGATACAAGTTAGAAAAATACAAAGAAAACCTTATAGAATTAGAATATAATAATACAGATATTAGCTAAAGTCCGAGTGGCAGAAACTTAGAAATATAAAGACTTGCGCTGATGAAGTTCCGCGTTAAAAAGGGCTAACCTCAGAAATTATTAAATTAATTTTAGATAGAAGACAATTAAAATATAAGACAAATGATAGTGATATTCAGAAGTGTATGCAATTAACGAATAATATAAGACTAAAATAAGGAGAATAAAAGGAACTGTAATGCAATAGAAATAAATTTAAATAAGTCAAGGCAATCTAGATAAAGTACATAGTTTAATAAAGCAATTAGATAATAAACCTAAACCAATAAGTACAACAATTTTAGATGAAGACGGTAACATATTAATTAACACCAAAAACATTGTGGAACGTTGGAAAAGGTACATAAAAGTATTTTACAGAGGTCAAGGAATTAAAGAAGATGATTTAAAAAGAGAAGATCTTGTAGATGAAGACAAATTTGGTCCTGTAATATTAAAGGAGGAATTCAACAAAGCTTTGAATTATATTCAAAATGGAAAAGTTGCGAGCTTCCAACATTCGTAGCCTTTATTGACTTAGTGAAGGCATTCGATAAGGTAAACTGAACGAAAATGATGGAAATTTTGAAATGGGTAGGATTGGATTAGGTAGGTACATAGACTGAGCAGGAGAGTAATTTACCAACTGTATAAAAACCATCAAAATTGGGGACGACAAACAAAGGGTAACAATAAAACAGAGAGTCAGACAGGGGTGCCCTCTGTCACCTTTGATTTTTAACATTTTTATTGAGTGTGCCATAAGGAAAATTCTAGAAACAGGCAAGGGAGGGGTCAAATTGAATGGTCTCCCCTTTAAATTTACACAGTTCATCAGATTTGTAGACGATATAGCAGCAATAGCCGACAACACAATCAATTTGGAATAACTGTTAATAATAATAATGAACGACACTTTTAGGGATTTTTAGTTGAAAATAAACATGAACAAATCTAAAATTCTTTATGATCTCCTAATTTCCATCCATATCTAGTAAAATTAAACTTAAACCTAAACCAAACAACACATCTTAGGAAGGAAATACCGAATACAACTATATGGAAACGGCCGAGATCAATCTGGCATAAATGAAGTCTAGATCTATACGGATGGTTCGAAGATGGGACTGGCACCGGAGTTTTCTCACAAGACTTAAATATGAAAATATCACTGACCCTTTTTTTTTTTTTTTGCGTGTGGAAACCCCCTCGGGCCGTCACCCCACCGGGGTTTTCGGTGGGGCGGTGTGTCGGAATCGAACCGACTAAAACCACACGGTGTGCCGTACTGCGCCTTAAATAGGAGGGATCCGGGAACAGCTTTTATTAAGACATCCGGAACCTTTCTAGCGCCTGCCCGTAAAAGCGCGGGCACCACCTTCGGGTAAAATCCTCTCAATTAGGCGACGTCCAGGCACACGGGGACGCCGCCTCCTCGCGGTGGGCCACTATAACGGGTGGAGGGGAAAACCCGTCCCAACCACCCGCGGCCACACTCAGGGCGGCATGAGGCGCTGGTATGCGCGCCTCCGCCGCCCGGTTCGCCGGCGGCGAATTAAGTCCGAATAGAGGTCCTCCCGGACCCTTTCCGCCGCCTCCTTCTGCGAGATGACTTCCTCACAGAAGGTTGCGACGGTGGTAAAATTCCTGTCGCTACCGGCCATGGAGCGTATGACAGCCGGTAGCGACAGATCCTCTCCGATGACTGCAGTGAGGGCCCGACGCTGCGCTGCCCAACTGGGGCAATCCGCCAGCGTGTGCTGAGCCGAGTCCTCACTGCAGTCGCAGTGGTGACAGGCGGGACTCAATTCCCTCCTAGCGACCGAGTGCAGGTACTTCCCGAAGCAGCCGTGCCCGGAAAGAACCTGCGTCAGTCGGAAGGAAAGGGTCCCGTGCTGTCGCCCTGCCCACTCGACGATGACCGGCTGGAGCGCCTCCACGGCGGCAAAGCCAGCACGTGGAGCCTCCAGCCGGGACGACCAATGAGCCATGGTGGCTCCACGAGCGGCGTCACGCCATTCGCGTACCTCTTCGGGCGGGGGCCGACTGCCGCTTCCCGCCCGGAACTCAGCCGTTCGCCGATATACTTCGGCGAGCACTTCCGCCTCCAAATCCCACGGGGGTGTCCCGGCCAACGCGCACGCCGCCTCCGTCGACACAGTGCGGTATCCGCGTATGGCTCTAACCGCCATAACCCTCTGAGGGCGCCAGAGGCGCGCCCTATTCTAGGCGGTCAGAATCTCCGCCCACACCGGTGCACCGTAAAGTGCCATTGACCGGACAACCCCCGTATAGAGCCGTCTCGTAGCGACGCTGGATCCACCCAAATTGGGCAAGAGTCGCCCAAGGGTAGACGCAGCGCCGACCAGCTTTGGAGCAAGCTGCAGGAAGTGCTCGTCGAAGCGCCACCTTCCGTCAAGGATCAGTCCCAGATACTTGATGTGGGCCTGAACCGGTACGAGGACCGAGTTGACCTCGATAGAGGCGCCAGCGGGTGGACCACGACGGGGCCCATGAAATAAAAGGGCCTCCGTCTTATCCAGGGCCACCCGCAAGCCCAGCGCCTCAATGCGCCCGACCACCAGAGAGACCCCCCTGGTGGCTAGGCGCGCTGCCTCCTGAAAGTTCACCCCCCGGGCTGTGACTAACGTGTCATCGGCGTAACAGATTACGCCGAGCCCGGGGGGAAAATATCACTGACCCTTTTCTTTTTTTTTTTTTTTTTTGTGGGTGTGGAAACCCCCTCGGGCCGTCACCCCACCGGGGTTTTCGGTGGGGCGGTGTGTTGGAATCGAACCGACTAAAACCACACGGTGTGCCGTACTGCGCCTTAAGTAGGAGGGATCCGGGAACAGCTTTATTACGACATCCGGAAAATATCACTGACCCTAGGCCAACGTAGTACCATATTTCAATGCAAGTGTGTTGCGATAACCTACGCCGCTACTGCGGTCATGTTAAAATGTATAAAGGAGTGCAACATCCTTATACTGTTACGCAAAAGGCCCTGGCCGATGTGCTGGCAAGGAAGGGATCTGTAACGTCAGGATCAAGTCCAACTATACTGCTGCCATTTCCCTTCAAACGATTTCGCTCATGGGTAAGACTCGTGAAGCCCACAACTATCGCTGGGCCGACATACCTGGCCACAGGCAGTCTAAACTGGTGCTGACGGAGATCTCACCATGTTTAACTTGCAGATTGCTCAGTTTCAACCGACTCGACATCAGGATAGTTGTAGAAACCATTACGGGCCACCTGGCCCTAAACTGGCACCTATTTACCATCAATGTGACAGACAGGCCTCTATGCAGAGTATGTCTTTCTTCTTTTCTTTCTTTATTTATTGTTCAAAACGAAAAACATTACAATTTTATTAAGCAATGATCCACTCGCTTAAATCACGTAGGTTTGTATGCGAGCAAGAGTTGGCCCGTTATTATACACAAACATTTCTAAGCAAACATATCTAATGAATACAACAATTTTACAAGCGTTACAAGCTTCGCTTGCGTAAAACTGAAGCTTATGCAAGCGCGGCTTCTATGTTATCTATTAGATACTTTGTGTTGTGTTTACATAATCATTTTTTGTTACATATTTGTGGACTATATGTTCTGGTATGCCATTTAATATGTTTGGTAATATGTAACGACAAATTCTAGTTGAATATAAATTGTTAAACTTTGGCAATATAAATTTCTTTAAATTAGGCAGCTGCCTTAGGCTACGTTTACGTGGTTGTACCCAAAGCTGGTCTATATCTCAACGCGGACGTTATCCTGGAGTGCAAGGGAGTGGCCATACATAGGTCAAGTATCTTCGCGGGTACGAGGTTGCTCCTAAAAGCCTGCAAACGCCCCAGGAGCTTCTGTGCTTCTGGAAGGAGCTATGCTGGCTCAACTAGTCAGCCTTATCTGAACGCATAATGAGTCTAGATGTGGAAACGGAGAACTATACCAATACCAATATAATAGGAAACGGTAATTAAGATGTAAGTACTTATGGACGATTGCACTTAATGGCTGCGAAACGTGGACTCTAACCCAAAGAGACAGAGACAGGTTTGCAACATTAGAGATGTGGTGCTGGACGCGGATGATGAACATCAACTGGACAGAAAAAGAACCAACGAGGTAGTCCAAGTAATAGTAGATGAAGAGAGACAGTTGTTTGAAACTACAGATAACAGAAGGGGAAAAATTGTTGGTCACTTCATGAGACATGACAACTTTTTTAAAACAATATTGGAAGGAAAAATAGAGGAAAAGCGCAGACGAGGAAGATCTAGAAAAAGTTTTAAACAACAAGTGAAGGAAAAAGTGAAAGTCGAGACTTATAAATGGGTCAAAAGGATAGCAGAGAGAGAGGAGTGGCGATTGCTCCACCGATAAGAGCGTAGCTCTTAAATTTGAAGAAGAACAAGAAATTTTAAATACTCATGATTGAAATACTGTATTTTTTATTTTATATTTAAAATACACGACTTAAAAATATTTCGTATTTTTAAATATACAGGGTGTACATGAAAAAGGAACACTTACATAAATCAGTGAAAGGACATAAGTCTGGCATGCAATTACAAAACGAATTTTTGAAAAAAACTATGCGTTTAAAAGGTTTGACTATGACCGTTTGAATTTCCAGGTATTATCACCTGTTGTAGTTCTCATAAAAGCAGCTGGGATGTGTTAAGTTAAAGATTTAAAATCAAACTTATTTTTTTTATTTCAGAATTATTCACTTCGTTATTGAGAAAATCCATAAAAACTAACTTCAAAATTTATGCAATTTTGATACACTTCTCTTTAGGAACGCTTACGAATCCATAAGCTATATAGTATATTATCTATGTCCATAAGGTCATGAACGATCAGATGTAAAAATTTGAAGTTTCGTCAAAATTAGGATTAATTTTCAGTTAAATTCGGGTGACGATTGCGTTTGCATGTGTTTTTGCGCATTTCGTTTATTCGTTTTTAGCTACTTTCAGCGATTTTATTGTTGTTACATTGGCAAGTGTTCAGAATTATATAGTATACTAGCAGCGGCCCGCGGTTTCATCCGCGTAAGTCCCGATCCCGTGGGAATATCGGGATAAAAAGCCTATATGTTAATCCAGGTCTCCAGCTATCTACATACCAAGTTTCATCGCAATCGGTTCAGTAGTTTTGGCGTAAAGGGAACAAACCCATACATACATACATCCATACATCCTCACAAACTTTCACGTTTATAATATAGTAGGATTATCTATGATTGTAAATGTTGTAACTTTCTAAAGAACTCAGTTACCTAAAGAAACAGTGAAACATCTAAAAAAAAGTAATGTTTTACGTCACTTCTATCAAATAGTGGTAGTGTTGTTGTGCAGCATTTTGTGATGTACCATCATCATGTGATATGATTAGGGTTGCCACCTTTTTTTTGTCCAAATAAAGTACATTGGTTATTAAAGGTAGAAAAAAAAGTACATTGTGTCAAAATAAAGTACATACTATTTATTTTAATTTATTTACATTATTATAAGAATTATTCCTGCTAAAAATCTGCACACTTTCTTTACAGTCTATATTTAAGTTAAAATACATGAGTAATTAATTTTTTAATTACTTACTTATTTTAATCAACAGATGAATTACTATTTTAATAAAAATCTATTGACTAATTTTGAATCCGTCTTACGACCAATCTTTTTTTTATGCTTTATGTAAAATAAATCCTAGAGAAGTCAAATCACACGAAATAAAGTACTTTTGCGTACTTTATTGTTGTCATAAAGTATAGAGTACAATTACTCGAAATAACGTACAATACTTTATAATAAAGTACGGGTAGCAACCCTAGAAATGATTGTGATTTACTGTCTGAATCTACCTACAATACAGCTTGTAAGGTCAATAAATTAATTTCTTATTTATACATATCATTTATATTATTTTACAATCACTCAAACCAAACCAAAAGCTATATTACATTCTAAACCAAAAATAATGTATTAAATAAAGACGATTTCTGTCGATTACTAATTACACTATTACCAGTCATTTATTCACTAGTCTGGAATATCGATCTAATTTTTGCAAAAATAAATTACATTTTCGGCGCCTTTGACTAATAGGCGGCTTTCTTTGAAAACAGCCGACAGGCGTATGCGATATTTCTTAAAGATGTCAATAGTGTAATGAACTGACTTGCACCTTTTTATAAATTAGTATCTTACCTATGTTTTAATGAAGTTTATTCACTCTTATCGTGCAGTTTTAAGGGGAAGTACAAAGTACAAGTAAAGAAAATTTTGTTTTGGCCCGTATATCTTTGTGATATTTGCATTTGCATTCCTGGTGTATCATGTATATCAAATCATGTCGAAGTATTTGCGTCGTTTAGAAATACTGTTTACATCGGAAAAAAGTATTTTGTAATTTTTATTTTATGATTAAAACAAAGGACGTATTTTGCCCATCTCTGATAGTCAAATATACTGCGGAATTTGAAATTTATTTAAAAATAAAGTTATGAGTGGATCGGATACCATGTCAAAAAGTGAATAGATCATTAGTACTGGCATCGATATCCAAACAATGGAGCCATTTAAAAAATAAATTGACATTACTGTCACTATTATTGACATATATGTCATTAATGACAGTTGGTGATGACAGTTTTCAGTATTATACTGAATGTGGTTGTTTTGTAAACTTAGACTAAAATCTTGATGATTTTTTTATATATCGACTTTTAAAACTGTGCTTTATGCCACAGGCTTGAGTTAGTTTTTTTAAAAGCTTCTAAGGAATATTCCTTCAAATAATAAAATGCAGGCAGATGAAAAACGTACAAAACCAACAATTGACCTGGCTTCACTCGAGCCTACTGCTAGAGTTAAACAATTGGCAAATTACGGTGCTATGGTGGATGTAGATGCGAACGTTCCCCCTAGAAGGTAAATAAAAACATATTACGGAATACATTGTAGCCATTGATACTGATGACTCATAGCTCACAGGTTGTCTTCAATCATTCATCAATAATAAACATCTCTGCTATGGGATATACCTACATAACATAGAACACACCTTAAGTATTATATACCCAAATACCAACCATGTCCATGTAGTAGTGGCGCTATGGAGTCATATCCATTGTAAGAAAGATTCATGGTTGGCAAGCAAGCAGTAGAAAATAGTTTTCCGAGATAAAATTAAATACATAAATTCAAATTTATTTACAGCATAACTTTGATATGACAATTTTTTTTAGATACTATAGGTCAGGCTTAGAAATGGTTCGAATGGCAAATGTATACCTGGCAGAAGGAAGTCTTGAAAATGCATATATATTGTACATGAAGTTTATGACATTATTCTTAGAGAAGATCCGCAAGCATCCTGAGTATGCCTCTGTCCCAACACAAGTCAAAGCAGTGAACCAGGCCAAGTTAAAAGAAGTGATGCCTAAAGCCGAGAAATTGAAACAAAAGTTGTTGGACCAGTATGCTAAGGAACACATTATTTATAAAGAGAATGAGGTAAGTGTTAAAACCTGTGCATGCAGGTAGAGAATATTGTATTCTATCTCCAACAGACAAGGAGCTTTGTTGCATACACACAACAAGAATTTGTTACCCTCTAGAAGTATAGTTTAAATCAAACATAGCGGGAATGTACTGTGTTCTTGCTCATCTACCTATGCTTATCGGTTTATCCACTAAATATGTCAAATGGAAAAATATTCTGAAATAGTCTATTGCTTCCTTTGTAAGCAAGTGCTTCCACTGCCTCACCCTCATCAGTCAATCCCACTAATATTATAAATGTGAAAGTTTGGATGGATGGATGGATGGATAGATATATGGATGGATGTTTGTTACTCTTTCACGCAAAAGCTCCTGAACCGATTGCGATGAAACTTTGTATGTAGATAGCTGGAGACCTGGATTAACGCATAGGCTACTTTTTATCCCAATATTCCCACGGGATCCGGACTTACGCTTGTGAAACCGTAGGGCGCTGCTAGTCTTTATATATTAACAAAATAATTCTGCCACTGTTGATCCAATTTTAATGTATTAAATAGTAAAAAATCATTGTAGAGAAACTTGATAGTTCTACTAATATACAGATAGGGTTTGAATCAAGACTCGAAAACAAAAATCCAGAGATCTTTAAAACCCAATTTAAATGTTACTGCAAAATGTTATTTAGTCTGGTGATAAAGCAGTAGAGGTGTGGGGTAGAGATACTCTACTACTGCAATTACACACCATTACAAACAGTGCCATTGACAATAAATATGCAGTAAACAGTTAGGCAACTGAGTGATACCATGTATATGCTAATACTAACTGACCTGTGCAACTTCGAGTGTGTTTGTAACTTTTCCCCATTTTGCAACATTCTACATTGATGCTCCGCTCCTATTGGTTGTAGCGTGATGTGATATAGCCTATAGCCTTCCTCGATAAATTGCCTATCTAACATTAAAATAATTTTTCATTTCAAACCAGTAGTTCCTTAGATTAGTGTATTCAACCAAACAAACAAACTCTTCAGCTTTATAATATTACTATAGATACAATAACAATGTGTGTTAAATATGTATTTATTTGTTCATAGGAGAAGAGGCACAAAGCAGAAGAGGAAAGAAGAAAGCAAGAAAGGGATGATGCAAAATTGGCTCAGCTTCTGCAGGCTGATGAGAACAAGGGTAAAGATGGCACTACTGGACCACACCTATTACATGCTGTATGTATCCTTATATATTATGTTTTTAATAGGAACATTCTAATGGGGGTTTAAAAATTAATCTTTACATTTACACGTTCGAGATACACAGATACATTTTTTTTTAAATACATATCGAGGGTCTGAGGAAATCAGCGAAAATCGCTGATTCTAGCTGATTGCAACGATGTATATAACTCAATATCGTCCAATGTGGCGCTTGAATCAATTCGCCTCAGACCCCTCGATATTATACACAGAAACACACAGACCAATACAAATATACATATCCATGCATATAATACTTACACGGGAATCGAACCCAGAACCCCCAGCGTATCAATCGAATACATTACCTTCGCGCCACAAGTCATATGTTGTCAGAGATGATCTGAAATTTTTAGATTATTTCTCAACATCTTTACATTCAATCGAATCTTGGTTCAAACTCTATCCGAACATTAGTGGAACCATCAGCTGGTGTTCCTGCCCTACTGGCCTCCAGTCGCATGAAATGTAGGACATTCGGGTACGCGACCCTGATCTCTGCGAGCTACTGCAGTCTCAGTCCTGTTACCCATCCGAGACTTGCGGTATCCCTTACCCTAGGTTCCTCTCCATACCAGTGTTGGCAAAAAACTAAAACGAACGTAATTAGTTTAACTAACGATTGAAGATTGATTTAGTTTTAATCGTGTGAAAAATTGAAATAATCGATTGTTTTAGTTTAGTTTTTCAATCGTGATTACAATTTTGATTAAAATATTAGTGTCAAGGAACAGTAAAAACTACTAAACTAATAATTAAATTAATTAATTGATTGATTGAATTATTATTTTATTAAACAGTGTGTACATCTTCCCCTATGCCGATAATGGCCTGACCACACGATTGGAAACAATGCAACGGTAAGAATTAGCCAATGAGAAGGCTGCATTTTTCCGTCTTCGCTTCAATAATCTATCTCATTGGTTGATTTTCACCAAGGTCATAATGTGGGAAGGTTATAATGTATCGTAAAACGGGCTCACTAACAATAATTATATCTTATCTTTATAACCCTTTAGAAAAGTGTCAATCGATGATTCATTTTTTCCACTCTGTTATGGCTCTGTTGTCACCAAATGCTTTGTTTCCGTAGGTAAATAGTTATTACCTTTACCTACCTTACCTTCTTTCCCATCTTAAAACGACTACATACGCAATGAAGATTTTTCTTTTTTTATGGTATAGGGGGCAAACGAGCAGACGGGTCACCTGATGGTAAATGACTGTCGCCGCCCATGGGCACCTGTAACGCAAGAGTCACAGGTGCGTTGCCGCCCTTTAAGGTGGGAGTAGGGGAAGGGGGGGAAGAGTGGGAGGAGGGGGGAAGTTGAAGGACGTGAATAGGTGGAGAGGGAAGGGTTACGGCCTCCGGTTACCTCACTCACGTGGCGAAATGCAATGCAAACATTGCTTCACTGCCGGTTTTCTGTGAGGCCGTGGTATCGAGCGGAGTCGAGCCGGCCCATACGTGCCGAAGCATGGCTCTCCCACGTAAAGACGTAAGATTGGCGGCAGGCAGGCCATAAAAGAATCCAAAACCCTTTGCATGTTACACATTGCGCCGCCTAATGACCATTTTGAAAAGGACAGGTAGATGATAATGATCTTTAGATTATTATAGTTACAGACATCTGTGGCAATTACCAACCAAATAGTCAAATCAAATCAAAACCATTTATTTCAATTAAAATAATAATAGGTATTTTGAATTGTCGGGCGTAGGAGTCAGTCAGACTAAGTCAGTCGTGAAGCTTGTTGCTTGTTCCAATACGTAGATCCTATGGAGAAGAACGGGCAAGAAACTCCAAAAACACTTTTTTCAAAATGTTTTTTTACAAATTTCTAGTTACATTGCTTATAAGCGTAAATGAAATGTGAGGACAATGTAACATACCTATTATTCTAAAACATAAATAGACGCGCAAATTACTACTATACATATTTAAGTAATAGCATTCTGGAGATGACCAGCCCCGACCAACGACCAGCCAAACCTTCATAATAACCTGTCCTACCAGTAATTATTATACTTTACTTCCATCCATACATCCATTCACCATACAAATAAATAAAATTGAAGTGTCTATTTGTAATGTCAAAATAATAGGTTTTTTTTTAAGCTCATACAGTTATTTGCACGATACCTATGAGTAAAAATTAGTTTTTAAAATTTTTGTCTGTCTGTCTGTTTGTTTCGGCTAATCTCCGAGAACGGGTGGACCGATTTCTACGGGACTCTAGCTGGTGTTATAAGGAGTAACTTAGGCTATTTTTATTTTGCAAAAAGAATTAGGGATCTGCGCAAAATATATAAATAAGTAAAAAATTTCACAAACAGTATATTTTAAATAAAGAAATATACTGTTTGTGAAATTATCAGGAAAATATAAATCAAAATTTTTGAAAAACGCATAAACTTTAAATAGTGAATATTTTTCAGGATCAATGGGCAGTGACACCGTCGGCACCAGCAGTTGATGGTGTGCTTTATCCAGATGATTTCGCAGCTGAGACTCCCCGGGCGCCTCCGCATTTCTACGAACCAGTTCCACCCCTTATCCCGCCGTCGAGACCACAGCCGTGAGTAGCTTCCCAATTCTTTGACCCTGTTGAAAATTTTCGTTACCCCATTTATTAAACATTTTAATTTTTTTTTGAATTTTATATACTTATATAAATTGAGATGCGTAGAGTATTGTGAAAGTTTTTTAACAACTCCTAAGGGCTAACTCAGTTTGCATACACAGCTTAAAACATAAAATAGTGTCACCATTTAATGAATAATAGATGGGTGGAATAGAGCATTCTAACTTTATTTTCTATTAACAAGTGCGAACGAGAGCGTGGGCTCTTTATACGGCGGACAGCTGCGCCTGCGCACGGTATTGGTTCCGTCCGCCTTATTGACGAAGTTCCTGCGCCTTGCGGCCAACAACACCGCGCGGAGTATTGAGACCTGTGGAATACTTGCCGGCATATTGGTAAGAACTGTTGTTATATAGCATAGGTAATTATAATAACGACTGTTTGCCCAGGGCGTAGTCAAAAGTGTTTTCAAAACATTTTTATTAGTAACAGTAAAACATGGCACTAAAGCATTAACAACCAAAAACAAAAAAACGAAAATCAATTGACAAACAGAGGAGTAAAAGGTACTGAACTGTTGTTGTACTGCCTTTGCCTATTTATTGTATACAGTTCCCCGCGGTTTCACCCGCGTTTATGGTCACTGCTCCATTCCTGAGGATCGTAGTGTGATGTTACATAGCCTATACTATTGATCCCATGAATTTGGCTATCACATACAAAAAAAAATCGAATCCGACTTTTGGTTTCAGAGATTAGCGCGTTTAAACAAACAAACAAACAATCAAACAAAAAACCTCTTCTGACTTCTTATATTAGTATATATGTATAGGTATTTGTTTTCAACGGAGTTGCTCTGACATTGGTTCCAAGCCTAGGGAGTGCTTTACCCAATTGGGACTAAGATTTGTTAAGGAACTTCAAATATTTTTACAGGAACGAAATCAGTTGAAAATCACTCATGTAGTGGTACCAAAGCAGACGGGCACAGCGGACTCGTGTAGTACAAACAACGAGGAGGAAATATTCCATTACCAAGATCAACATAACCTTATCACACTTGGATGGATTCATGTAAGATAATTTGTAGTTATCTCATATCATGTCTTTTTAAGGATGTAACCACGTAATGTAATTTTGACTAAAAATATGTGTTGTAATAATTATCTTTAAAAAAAGTTTCACCGACTTTAATGCGCCTGAATCATGATAAATTGTAATAAACTGTATTTCATCCCTTAATTTTCCACCCTTATATTTTCTTCAAATTTACATGGGACCAACCTTGAGTACAAGTTATGCAATTAAAAAGAATGATTGAAATCGATACACAAATGCCGAAGATATCTTGTAACAACATTTTGTCAAATTGAGAGCCCCCTCTATTTTGAAGTCGGTTAAAAAGTAAAAAGTATGTATATAATTCCTTATTCCTTCGAAATATTATAACGGCCTTAAGATTTTTTGTCAATGAAGTTTATAAACACGTTCATGTAAAAAATATGCTAGTGTTCAAAATGAATCATTGAATCAATGATGCAATTTAGCTAAGTTGCATCATTGAGAAGCATCAGTGGTATGTGAATCTAATGTTTAAACTTTTTTTTTTTTTATCCAGGTAGATAAATAATAAACAACTGGTCACCCATGTGTAAAGGCGTTTTGTATGACGACGTTACAATTCGTGTTAATCATCATAACATTATAACAAAAGGAATTGTCATAAATATCACTATTATACGTATTATTCGCTTTGTAACTTGCAAGACAAAAAATACTGATGCTCAGATAATAATATACCTATGCTATGTGCATTTTGTCGATAGACACGTGCTGGTGGATAAGAATCACTTAAAACACATGGACATGTTAGTGCCGTGTTATTTTGTAAAGGGAATCTGATAAGTAATAATAACTTGAGACACCTTACACATCGTCGTCTGATCCCAAACGAGGCAGAGCCTCTACTGACCAGACTGCTGATAACATACTTATATATTACTAAATACATACATATTATAGATGAATTAAACCCTGCGAGAATCGAATCGACCTTTGGCGCAGCAGTCAGGATCACTAATTATTAAACCAATAGGCCTGTCCAAAAATTTTATATATAAATGTTGTGTACATCTGCTCATGTAGTATGAAACGCACTAAACGTTATTTGTCGAGACAACGCACTAAACGTTATTACACTTCACTAATTTAGATCGATCCCTGTGATGATTGTAAATCGTTTAATCCTGATGACGATCGTGCATGCATCAACCCTGATTACTTACCATTGAAATGAAGCTTAATCATTAAAATCAATCCTTTTTTTTCCCGCCACGGATCATCACCTCACTGAGCCTAGCGGTGAAGAGCCTAGCCTAGGTTGGAATCGAACCGATTAAAACCCGAGACACCTTGTTTACAAGGGACTCGGGCATGTCCTAGGAAAGAAGTCACCAAGATCCCCGGCAGACTTGGCCGTTTCTTAATCAATAGGCAGCCAGAGCAATGCGTGCGGCTGCCTATTGTTTAAGTTGCGCACGTTGCTCCCTTCCATCCGAAAGGCGCGCGCGGAACACATCGTGGCACCGTCTTAGGTCTACTTTTTTGCGAGGGTTAAAATGAATTCTATGATTACTAAACAGGTTATGAATAGGGAGATTATTGGTGGAAAATAACGCATTATTCACTGCTAAATATTTTCTTCGATTATATTATTAATAACGAGTTGTTGCCTGCGACTTCGTTCAGGTGGAAATTTTAGTGAACCGTACACGTTTTCAGAATAAAATGCCTATGTGCTATTCCAGACTATAATCTACCTCTGCGCCAAATTTCATCCAGATCCTTTCAGCCGTTTTGCGTGAAATAGTAACAAACATCCATCCATCCATCCGTCCATCCGTCCATCCATCCATCCATCCATCCATCCATCCATCCATCCATCCATCCATCCATCCATCCGTCCATCCATCCATCCATCCATCCATCCATCCATCCATCCATCCGCACAAACGTTTGCTTTTATAATAATAGTGAGACAACATAATTGTACTATCCACTTTGTGTATTTTTTTAAGCAATATGTCGTTGGCGTACAATAAAGACCAATATAATGTAGTCTAATATTCTTATTTACAGACCCATCCAACACAGACAGCTTTCTTGTCGTCAGTGGATTTGCACACGCAGTGCTCGTATCAGCTAATGATGCCTGAAGCCATCGCTATTGTCTGCGCACCAAAATACAATGAGTAAGTTATATTAACGATCTTGCGGTCACTACTTGCGATGTGATTATAACGAATAAATATTTTTTAATTTATCTACCTATAGAACAAGCCACTATTCCTTTCTTGAAATTAGGTTCCGTCTTCATTAAAACATACATAGATAAGATCACACTTGATTCAAGAAAAAATGTCTATGCCAAAATCGTTTTGTAGGCATAGATAAATCCATAGGAAATATAACTTTCCGTATTTCCTACGGATTCCTGTTTCCTCGTAATTATTCTAGTTAACTTAATTTTCTAGTTTAGTTAAAAAAACACTATAATTATTCTCTGTCTTAGTCTCTCACTCTGTAAATTATTCTCTTATTATCTATATAAAATTTATACGTTGCTGTTTCAGAACTGGCTACTTTGCATTAACACCGGATTATGGAATGCAGTTCATCACGAATTGCCGACAATCCGGCTTCCATCCACATCCGGACGACCCTCCACTGTTCCACGTAAGTTAAGTTTTAAGTAATAATGTAAATTCAGCAAATTTTTGCTCATAATTGGCTTAATTAATTACGATTTTGTTTTATGATAGACTTTTTGTTAAAGGTTTTTTTTCATTACCTTTAATACTAATACTATAAAATGTAAAAGTTTGCAGCGAGCCGATCAATAAATAAAGTGGATAAGCAAATATGCCTATATATTATCAGTTTTTACAGCTTATACTCTCAGGATATTTCAATGTTGCAATGTTATAGTCCACTTGATGCATATTAAAACTAAAGACAACGGAATTTTACCGCGTTTATTTCTTAAAGTAAGTCAACAGATTCCCATAGATTAAAACTCGTGCACAAATCGATATAGCCTAAAATTACTTCTTGGTGAATATTTGTATAGTGAATAATAAATGATTCCGTTTAAATTCAGAATCATTTTGGCCTTCTAATGTCTAATTATGCAAATTTTATTTATAGGTGTAAAATGCATTAGATTGAGGTTTTTTTTCTTATTCAAATGTTATCTTTGTTGCATTAGATAAAAATGTTATCAACATTAAGACAAGAGTAAATAGATTTAATTATTCAAAGTGCTTTTAAAGCAAATATCATTTTTAAAGGTTTAGTTCATACGATTTAAAACAATTATATATGTAATTAGAACATTACATTTAAGAGTTTAAAAAGTAAAAGTTTAAGAATTATTAGAAAAGGTCTTCATAAAACCCTTCATTCTTCAGTGGATATCCTATAAATATGATAAGATTATTTTCTATTTAATTTTAAGCGAACGAGAAGTTGCTGACTATTCTATGATATAAATATTTTTGCAGACTTGCCGACACATACGCGTAGACGAGCTGGCGCCAGTAGAAGTAGTAGACCTTAGAAATAGATGAACGCGCATCGAATGATACTTATCTTCCACCGCAAAGCTTCATAATGTTCACTGTTAGCATTTATTAGTTGCTTATAATAGTTTTATACGAAGGATGTGTCATATTGTAGACAAAAGATAATTATACTGTGTGATTTATATAATGTCGAGTGGTGGGCATTATCAATTCGAATACTTCAAACCTGTATAAGTATATTTCGTTGAACGCTTAGGACCCTTCTGTAATTACATATGGGGTCCCTTCCTGGCCCAGACTGTGGGAGTAATTTAAAAAGCTATAAGACAAAAATAAGTTCACACACGGCCGTCTGAACTCGGCAGTCAGAATCAATAACCATCAGACCAACAGGACTGTCAGATTCTTAGTGTTCTTTTAAAATGCCATTTAATTACATAGTCCTGAGACAGGAATAGGGAAGGAAGGGTATTTAAAATAAGCATAACTACCCTTACTCATGCACAGACACTGGTGCTCGTAACAGCCGAGGCCAAGGGCTTACAATCTCCAATCACCAAGGGCCACCAAGGGCCTTCATGGTAACTTAAGTAGAAAAAAAATTAGGATTATTTTTCATATTTATATTTTAGTTTTGTTTTTACGCTCTGATAGATTGATTCTCCAATAGATCGCGCTCGCTATTCGATATAATTTAATTCACATAAATATGTTTGAATGTATGAAAAATGTTAAAATAGTGTTGATGAAAGAATGTTGTAGTCCGCGCAGTAATGCCTTATATTAAATAGTTTTGATACATTCGTTAACGGAATGTTGTTTGTACTACTAAACTGCACTTAGACTAATGTATGTGGTGTGTTACACGAATTAAAAACGTTGTACTCTTCTTAGAAGTTCATATGACGTGGACATTATTGTAAAAGTTGTTATTTTCATTGAGAATTTTATTTATTGTGATGAAGAAATCTCGTATGATTCGTTATTTGTTGAAAACTCGTTTTAAGACTAAGATATTAATGGAATACACAGATTAAATATATTTTATTTGTTTTATAAATAGTTATTATTTATTGTTTTTTATGAATGCTGTTTTATCCAGTTATGTATCGAAGTTTTAAAGTTAAAAGTATGGATTGTTTTACTTTCGCTACTATACATAATAGATGTGTCCACCCGTGACCACAATCGGTGCAATTCGATCGAAACGTCGGGTAACCAAAAAAGGTATTGTGCCTTGTAATTTACACATCTAAAATTATGGAGTAATCAAATATCATCATTCGATGCTAACTTTAAAATGATTTAAAACAGTTATATAAGTTAAATGCTTCTTGAACAAATGTACAGTTACACACAAGTGTTTTAACAGGAATTATCACTCACAACATTAGTACTGACTCATTCAATATAAGCAATTTCATTGTGACTAATGCCTTTATCATAATTGAATAAAATTTCAAAATTTATTTGTACAAAAATGCTAAATAATGTTTCAGCTTTCAGTAATTAATTTATGGTAGGTCAGTTTAAAAACGTCGCAAGCCGCGCGATACATGTTCCAGAAAGAAGACGCGGACTCTTCACGAGCACGAATGGCTGCTGCTTTCAATTAAATTTTTATTTCACCTGAATGCAGTATGATTCGAAAGTTAATGAAAACATGACGATACAAGAAACAGATTTAGAATTATTTAGCGGACAGAATATAACTTCACTTTAGCTCCGCAAGGCAACACAATATCTTCTTTCTTCTTCTTCAATTTTTAACCGACTTCAAATAGGAGGAGGTTTTATGTTCGCCTATTCCCATCCCAAAGAGTATCCTCTCAAGGTCCCATTGTCACAAAGTGAGGATCTGATGCTGGAATCACTGGACAAAAAGAGAGGCACATGTGTTTTGTTGAGTTTTTTTGAAACTAAGCAACATTGACGTTAAAAGTGTAGAATGTTATTAACCGACTTTAAAAAAGGAGGAGGTTCTGTATCTATAATTTTTTTTTCATAACTTGTTCAATCAAGTGCAGCAAATTATTATTTTGCTGAGCTGAGGTAGCTGCAATAGAAAAAGGCAATACTCCATTCAAAGATTCACGAAAGGTACAAGGTTCCTACTGGCCTGTTTGAAGTCGGTGTTAATCCAAAATCCAAATAGGTACAATGTACTCCCAATAGGTGTAATGTACTTGAGATAGGCCAACCGCGATGGCGCTGGTGCCGGCTGCGTTTAACTTCAGGCTGATCAGAACAACCCAAATGGGATATTGAATTTTCAATGCTTTAATGAATTTATAATTTGTTTTTAACAAGAAGTTTAATCGATACGCGTCAATCTTTTTGATTAAACGATTTATCCCAGCCACTAAACTTCACCGCTATCTATCTATCTTGCTGATAAAACTGTCAAAAGTGACCACAACCACAGTTAGTTGCAGTTGCAACCTCAGTCGATGCGTGTATCTTGATGAGCTATCTTTGGTAGGTACCTAACTTTATTATTAAGCTCGTAGCGCGTGCGCGTGCGCGCTGCGTGGGGTATTACGTTTACGATTAGCGCGTCGATAAACGTCGACGGTACGTTATTGGACTGTTAACGTACCTTATTAATGGTTCGGACTTACTATATGCATACGAATATTATTATTGATGTACCACGACAAAATTAAGCGGCAGGTAAATAAGAATCTTATGCTTTTAGTGTAAGATTGGGAATAACTTGTTATCTACCAACATTGTTTATAAATTCATACTGAATTGTGTGTTTTATAGTTTCTGCTATCATGTTGTAAAGTACCTAAACTAGAGGTTCCCAAAAGTAGAGTTTTCCCAAAAAGTTCTTGTTACACCTATAACTTAGCATCGTATACAATACCGAACTATGCAATTATCCTAGATAAACTATTACCTAGGCGTAGAAATCCTAATATTATATTTCGAACAAAATGATGCTAGATCAAAATGTCTTGGCGATGTGACTTCATTATTTGTCTACAGAATGTTCAAACACATCTTTATCTTAATTGTTCACGTACAAGTTTATTTTAATTTGTCTAATATTGCACATTTATACGTGTTTTTCCCAATATTGGGGAATAATGAGCAACGTTTTATCGTGTCTACTCGTTCGTTTCGTATCGTTTTACGTGTCTGTCTAACTTTTTGCTGTAGTAATATGTAAGTCGATCACGCTAAAGTTGCTGATACTTTCATTTTATTTTCGTCTTCATAAAAAGTCGATCAGACCTACAGCAGCTATCTAAAAAAAACCAATTCACGTTCATTAGCGTCAACTCAGAGCAGCAACATGCGCGAGTACTTTTTAAATGTGATATAATATATACCTTATTAAAATGAGCTGAAAATCGTATGCAAGTAGTAAAATCTAGTCCACCGTGCAGCGGCGTAAAATTTATAGTACGCTCGGTCTGAGTTGACCTTTATGTAGGAAGTTCGAAACATGCCTTAGCTCTTTTGCTTTACTTACTTATGAAATGTATATTGGTTGTGTGATTTTATTTTTATTTGCACCTGAAACAAAGTTTAACTATCATCAGTGGCGTAACTAACTATACCACCCGAGGCTCGTGGCTAATTCATCGGTTGTGTGTGAATCTGACTCGCACTTGGCCGTTATTTTCTAACTCGTGTATTTTATTAGGTTTATTTAAATAGATAACTTATATTGATTAATTAAAAAATCAATATTTTTAATACATTTTTTTATTAGTACCTGCTGTGTCCAGGGCCACTGTTGCTTGAGGGCCCCCTCAGCCGGGGGCCCGTGGCATTTTGCCCGCTCTCTGCCACCCTATTGTTACGCCACTAACTATCATCATGGTCGCAACTAAAAGACCCAATTTATACTAATATTATAAAGCCGAAGAGTTTGTTTGTTTGGTTGAACGTGCTAATCTCAGGAACTATTGGTTCGAATTGAAAAATTCTTTTAGTGTTGGATAGCCAATTTATCGAGGAAGGCTATATATAACGTAAGTGATCACAAACGCAGGTAAAACTGCTGGGATCGGCTAGTGTATTATAAATATGAAGCAATCATCACTCAGCTTTTTTTACTATTTGGTTATAAAAGACGTCCTGTGTAGATGCATAGCATATCTATATAATATGTAGTTTTGTGTGTTTCATGTTAACATAAATAAAATTGCACTGTTATTAGACAAATGAATGATTGGTATGATTACGTTACATAACGTATTTTAACGTCATTGCGTTGGGCAAGTTTTTGTTACGTCGAAAATGTTTAAAACATAAAGAGTTTATTAATATTGCATCTAAAAACACATCACATTTTGTAATGTTATATGATTGATAGGGCATTTTTGTATGACAGTATTATTACAATTGTGTGACTCTAATAATAAGACGCAGCCTGAAGACTGAAGCTTGTATAGATGATAGATTTATTTCTTTATCATTGTCTTCAAATTTTCTAATTACTTGCACTCTTATTAAAAAACCTTTAAGTGCCATGTACTTTTGCTGTTCATCGTGTTGTGTTGCTATAAATAAACCTTGAACAACACTATAAACATATTTTACATAATAAATTACTATTCTAATTGTTTAGACGATTAATGACTAATTGTTAAAACAAACAGTTTAATTTCGTGTTGTGTATGTCGAATGATGGATTAATTTTGAAACGAACACTGCAAAGTGAAGGGCTCGTAACGATAAGAACTTGATTGCTAAGCTAGTCAATTACCATCAGGTGACCAGGCTGCTCGTTTGCCCCCTGTACCATAAAAAATTGAACGTAAATGTAAGACGATAGTTTTGATGGTTTAAGAGAGATTTTCTCGCGAATTATTCATTCTCGAGTGTTGTGTTCGATCCCAAATTAGGTGACAACTATTTTTTTAATTTACACACAGTTGTTTAAAGTCTAGCCTACACATTGTGTCCGTTATTAATATATTAGACATAGGAATTATTCGCTTCCTAGTCTGCTCTATTTAGGCAAAGTTTGCAGTATAAATTTAGAATTTCAGAAAAACTGCTATACAATTACTACTATTAGTACAAGTACAACAATCGAATATGAAATTACAGATTTATTTGGTTTAAAGATAATGATTTTACTAAAAATATAATAATTTTTTGTAATAATTTTACCTTTAGAATGAATGAAAATTAACCAATTGTATCTTTACTGCACCGTTTTATTTACCGGAATATATGTATATCAGACCAAAAAACGGTGTAATTTTTAATAACAAAAATAGTAAAAAAAAATTGTTTCAATTATTCTGTATTGGAATCATCTAAATGTGTAAACTCTTAATTAAATATAAACATTTATGATTGTATTTCGTTGCCAAGTAATTTACCATTTGGGGCATGTGCTGCGTTTAACGGGTTCTTGTTTGTGCAACATCTGATTTATTGTGTATCAAAATCCCAGTACTGAAACTGGCTGTAAGGCGATGTCTATAATTAATGTGCAATAACCACTTAGGATATAAGAGCTGTCTTATGTATGTGTGATTCAACTAACACGGACCAATGTCAATAAAACTATATAATTGATTATATCTTTTATTTATTGCACAATATTATAAGTACGATTATGATATGCAACAATTGGCAGTTAAGCACAACTATATTACCTGTCATACAGAACTTGCAGACAATTTAAGAGACTCATAACTGCTGAACTTTTTGCCTCCAAGAATTCTTCGCTAATCCTAAAAATGAGGAATATCCGTAGGGGGAATTATTTTTGCAAGAAAAGAAATGTATTTCATTTTTAAGGTAGGTAATCATGATATTTGGCGTAACTTTCACTTTCTCATCTCCTGTTAAAGGCGTTATTAAAAATTTCTTGAAACTTGCCAAGTAAGAAATAATTTCCCATAAATTTGTGGGTACCAACAAACCATTACTTGGCAATACTGTTAGGTACAGCGGGCGCTGTCCGTCTTCATTCATTCGTATCTTCATTATTAAGAACTACTTTGAGACGGGTTAAAACGAAATGCATTCGGCCTGGTCTGTAGCTGACCTGACTCTTTCAATAGTTTATCACCAATCTACCCTACGTATGAAATTTTAAGCTGTTGTTAAAATTAAAAACAATTTATAATCGATGAAATATCAACCCATGTTATCTACAAGTTCTAGTGACAGCTTATAATTAGAAAGCATGGAACTTTACACGCATCTGTGTTCAGTATTTCTTACAATGCGCTTGTAATATCTTAATACATTCTCCATTTCACATCTACTTAATAATTAAGATATGTATCTAATATTTTGTTACATAGGTATAGGTACTATTACAAAGAGTGGAGTCTTAGAAGTAAGTATACTTAGTGCAAATAAATAAGAACACCAAGAATAAGACTACACATAAGTAGGCTCAAATTGAATAATTAATCTAGATTTTGTTTAATTATAAGACATTTTTTTTCGTCGTTAAGACTATAAATAATATTAGTGTTATGTATAATAATAATTTTTAGTAAGTTATTTACATACTTATTTTTATTCGAGACACTACTTTAAGCATTTATACACACTACGGTTTTAATAAGGCACTCGGTGCTTGATATCGCTTCATATAATTCGATCATTTTATATTTATGTCTAACAAATTCACCCACGCTTGCAACACATTTTCATTGACACTAATAGTAACACCAATGTTGCCAATAAAAAAAAATGAGATATATTTTCTGATCCCTTTTTATAAAATTCAAAAATTACTTGTTGCACCTTTTGACATTTTAGACTATAGTAAAAGATAAAGTTATCCTGATGTTAGACTAAACAGATAATACATTAAATTGCTAAAGGTTTAAGAAAAAATATGGAAACAATTTCTTTCGTATGAATATATTATATCTTGTTGATTAAAATAATCTAACAAAAATGTTATAAAACAAGGTAATAAGTAAAGGTCAGAGAACACGGTTTTAATTTTAATCCTGTATAATAAATTATAAATTTAAGATCTACACAATAACATTGCTTATAACATTGTTTAGTTAAACGGCACCATCTCGGATAACTGACATTCGTATTCATAAAGGCACTCTATATAAACATTAAATATACGAAGACACATTTTTCTAAATACCTTACCGCCAGGAGAAAATAGAAAAGCGTGGCGTGATAAACTTAAACAGTGTGATCTGTACCTAATTGAGGAGGGCAACCCCGCCACACATCCTGAACGGCCTCAACCTAAGAGCAATAATTACTACCCTCAACAGACATAAACCTCAACAGAGATTAGTCCGGCTTTTTTCTATTACTAGACGCGACCAGTGGCGAATTTACACATTTGCCGCCTGTAGGCTATTTAAATTTTGCCGCCCCTACCGACCTCTTCGATTCGATACCCCAGTTCACACTCATATTAATTACAATTTTTGTCAATGTTTCGTGCACTACCGTCCTAATTACACCACCTTTTTTATGATTTTCTATGATTGTGAACTAGGTGATCGATGTCTCAGTTCCTAGATTATTTTTACAACCCAACGATTGAATTATGTTTTCCATAAAGAATAGTTTTTGGGTATATTTCTGAGCTAATGAAAAAAGCTCAATCATGTACTACTATTAAGGTGGGGTAATTTATGCATTAACAATACTTACACATGTACATTCGATGAACGTCCAATCCATCAGCCTATTGCAGTCCACTGCTCTCCTAACGTGCGTCATAGCACTCGCTCCACCTTCCGCATTCAGTCTGTCCCAGATATCTTCCTCAGGTCGTCAATCCATCTGATTGGGGAGTGACCTACTTTCCGTTTACCGATTCGCAGTCTTCACTCTAGGACCCGTTTGCTCCAACAGCCATAGGTCCTTCGGCAGATGTGGCCAGCCTATTGCCACTTCAACATGCTTATTTTGCAAACTATGTCCGTAACTTTGGTTCATTGTTGCATGACCTCAGTACGAATTTTATACTTCAAAGAAACTCCAATTATAGCTCGCTCCGTAGCCCGCTGCGCGACTTTAAGCCTATGAACTAGACCAAATAGCATACGGTGCCGAGACGTGGATACTAACGGTCGCTAGTGTCTACATCTCAGCACCGTATGTCATGGCACGTAGGACGCACTGGTCGAAGACCTTGGTTTTCAGGCATTGCGGCTAGGATATGAGGAGACTCCTACAACAGGATGTTTCTGGTGATTTCTTTCTCGAAGTTGTTTCTACTGAGTTGGATAGCCTGCCCAAGGTAGATATTTTCCTGAACAACTTCGAGCGTCAACCCTTCGAAGTCGATCGGTCTGGGTGCGACTTGTTAATGAACATAACTTTGGTTTTATCCAAGTTTATACCAAGACCGTCGCGTCGAAATTCTTCATTTAGGATGAGCAGTATCTGCTACTAGAACGATGTCATCGGCAAACCGAAGGTGTGAGAGGTACTCGCCGTTTATATTGATTCCCCGTCTAGTCCAATCGGTCTCAATGTAGTCAGAGGTTTTCTCGTAGTGCAACTGTGTGTGACTTGTAGATATGGCTCAGGAGTGAGATGGGTCTTCAGTTCTTCAACAAGATGATGTACTCATAAGTTCAAGGATCCCGGGAGAGAGTTTGGACTCTTACTGTTTGGGGAACAACTTTCGAGACTTAACCCTAATGAAATATTTTTTATTGCCTTAAAAGTATATATTTAATTATCTGGTAATTATGAAAGTTCTTGGCTTACGGTAGATCTTAGATAACTTTTCAATCATTTTAAATTAGAAAATCATTTTAAAAGAAATTTTCAGGAGGTTTCAACTCTTTAACTTTACACTTTCACCTGCTTTTATGACACTCGGAGGTAATATACCTGGAAATTTAAACGGTCATAACTTTTCAACGGATAATTTTTTTTACAAAAATATTTTTGTTACTGCATTCTAGAGTCATTCCCTTTCAGTGATTTAAGTAAGTGTTCTATTTTCAGATACACTCTGTATATGTAAAAGTAAATCTTTTTAATTTTTGTAAGACAACATAAAATGTTGGCCGCAAATTTGCCGCCCCTAAAATCTGCCGTCCTAGGCTCCAGCCTACTGGTAAATCCGCCACTGGGCGTGACAGAAACCTACCAAGTTCCAAAGCCGTAATGCGTATTACTTCGACACTTGCCACTACAGAAGGCATCTTCAGGAATGATTTAAATAACAAAGCCAACATACGAATGTTGAGGAACGATTCGCAGCAAAGGGGCTCGCAGCCTCTTTTTAGTTTCGAATAATAAGGCGTTTTTGCAAAACTTCATAATAATTTTGAGTCAAGACTAGTCTTCTGTCAGCCTATTGCAGGTCGGGAACGAGTCGTGATTAGAGAAACTTGTGTTATCGGTCACATTGAGAGTCGGTACAGCGTTGAATTGAGACAAATTAGTTTAGTGTTGAAAACAATAACTTGCGTTCATCGACATTGTCTGTAGCCTCTGTAGGACTTACATGGTAGGTAGGTAAAATATAATATCACCGTGTAGGTACATACAATTAATACCTATAATCGACCGAGGCAAACTCTTGTAGACTGTACATAAATAATATTATTACGGTGCCTACAATGCAACAAGGTACGTACTTTCGACTTTTCTAGTATCTTTTGGCGGCAAATAATAAATATTTTATTGCTATCTACACTCTACAGAATTCGAATTAGTTTACAAACAAGTATATAGGTATATATTTATACAACATTCTTAATTAATAAACATTGATATGAATTTAAATGGTTTAAATCACTTAAGTACCTAAATTAAAAATTATTCAACTTTCTAATCCTAGTTACATGCAATTTATAATTGTAACCATTTATGATAATTTTACCCTTTATTTAATTTATAAAGGGACCTAAACACGTTGGGCCACAAGAGCCGGTGCTGGTAAATGGCTTAGTATGCATACTGTTACACATGTTTAGTTTAGTAAATGTATACAGAATATAAATATTAACCTTTTTATTCGTATTTCGAGTTATTTTTTCTGTTAATCGAAATTGCTGCCTTTATCAATATTTACATAAAATGTTTCTAGTTAAACAGTTGCAATAAAAAACACCCTCAAAGTCGGTCAGTGACTAGATATGAAAGAAAGAAAGAAAGGAAGAAAAACCATTTATTTTGAACACGCACATATATGAAATAAACAAAAAACTATTCTAAAATTTATAATAATGACGGCAATGACGTACTAAATTAAAACAGAGAGAGAGTTTTCAGAAGGGGTCTCGAAAACAAGATGAGACTACTGTTGTCTTATATTCGTTGTCTTTTCTTCATTATCATGTTCTCATATTCAAAGCCTATTAAAAAAGAAATAGCAAGAAAGTTTGTATATTGTAAGGTTATTATCACTTAGGAAAGTAGGTACAACAGACTTTAATGGGTCTAAATCATGCTATTTGAAACTTTTATGATATATTTTGTCACCCTTGGTTGCGTTTCTACATTTTTAGCCATTTTAGAGACCAATTCATTAAAAAAATATCATTAAATTCTGTCTACAATTCGTGAAGATATCGCGTACCTAACATACACAAAAGTACAGTCAAATTTCAAATTTCGTTCTTTTTTCAAATTTGGTTAAATTTACTGCGAATATATCTATAATTCTTAAATAGTGACATTATAATATAAAGTAGGTTCTATTTAGCCAACGTCTATAAGGGCCATTAAGACATTAATATGTAGTTCATTCTTTTTATAGCAGAACATGTAGGGCCGCTATACATAACATAACTACGTGAGTAATTTCTTGTGATGCAATCGCGTCATTGACGAGTTTCTTTGCCTTCGAAGGCAGTTCAATCGGTATGGTCTTGTTCATCATCCAGTAGTAGACGTCGGTGAGCCCTCGAGCCTTTAACTCCGGGCCTACTTCTTTCCTTATTCTGTCGTTATAGCCGTTCAACCATATTATCTAAAGAAAAGTAAACAAATTTATGAAACAGTACATTAGAATGTAAAGTAAAAAGGAAGAAGGCAGGGCACAACTCCTCATGTAAACATTGTCGTCCGTTTTTGGGAAATACTTCTTCTACTAACATAGGGTAGTGTAGTGACTACTGGTGACAAGAGTGGCCAAAGTCATCGCTGTTGTTGCAAATATTTTATATTTCGTGCGAATATTCGTCGCTTTATTGTTAACTAGCTTTTGTCCGCGTCTTCGCTCGCACTCTATTCCTCGAGAATATCCCTGACAACGTGTATGTGTATTTTGTAATGATCAGTAGAGTAGTTAAGGCGAGCAAGCATAAAAGACAGATAGACAGAGTTACTTTCGCATGTATACTTAATAGTATAAACTAATGTTTAGATTAGGACCCAACAAAATTATCTAATTGTATACGATTTGTAACTAGCAACATGGTATCCAAATGTGCGCCCATTATAGATGTTCGCCAGATTTACTATGGAGTTTGGTAAGCTATTGTGCACATTGCAAAATGAACGTACAAAGTTGATTTTACTTCGCTGTTTAAGACAAACGTGCACTCTAGGATATATACCAATTCCATAACACTGGTGACCCTACTCACCACAGAGTTTGCTCCGGTACTCCTTCGGCGAGTTGATACAAGTAATATAAACTTACCTCATATTCAGTGAGCATGCTCCTGTCAATCAGTTTCGATTCGTAAGGTATCAACGTGGCTTCGCGGAATCCCAAGTAGCCATTAGGCCTTGAAATTATTTCGAAAATATTACCCAGACGCACGCCATACTTCCCTTGCTCGTACCAGCCTGGTTCTGTAGAAGCGTTTAACATTATTGAAAGTTTATCCAAATTTGACCATTAGATATTCGGTGTCTCATCATTTTTTTTCTAAATTAATCAATGTATCTTAATAGATACACAACAAAGAAAACCGATTCGAACTGTCCCAAAAATAGTTGTTTGTGAATTCAAGCCCAGTAAAGTAAAATGCTTATTCAATAAATTTTATTAAATATATTGATTCTTATCGCGAAGAAAGAGAGAGATAACGCGCACATTTTGATAAAGGAACAGAAATTATGACAACACTTCTGAGTGTAATTATTTGTTAGCGTTTCTGTTGTCTGAATCATCTTTAAGTTAAAAACTGTCAGTCATAGGACTGCACGTCAGTAGTGAAAACACGCACACATCTGTACATAAAATGTATCTCTGAGCGTGACGGTCACGCGAGTTAAGTGCTTTTTCCCCATACCAAAAGTGCCCAACGTGCCTAAAGAAATTTTCACTTCAAAAATTTGAGCCCATTAATTCTACTTTCTTATCTCACTCTCTCTCTTATGATCTCTTGAGTCTTGCCATGAAATTCCTAAGTCCCTCTCAGCATTCCAAGCCACAGTAATTCGAAAAGCCATGTGGCATGGCTACAGTATCTATCTATAGCACTTTCGTGTTTTAGTGTTGTAAATTGATCGAATGTTACGACAGGTCTTTAAAGTTAAGCACTTTTACATTTATTTAAACTATATCCTATATATATCTAATTTTTATAGTTTTATGTCTCGGACAGGCCCTAGACATAAGTCTGACTGACTTTCGTATACTCTACCTTCACAATTCATTCTGAATTTTAAAGAATTTTCAGATAACTTACCGACCATGATGAAATATCCTTCTCTTAATGTGTGCAGATTAGTGTCTTGTCTGTAGTCTATTACCACTGGATCTAGAACATTCAATAGAATTTTGTCGTTTATAATTAGCACTCATATCTATGAGTATAATTTTAGATCGTCGTAATATATAGAAATGTCTATCTTCGCGATATGGGAAGCTTCAAGGTATCTACTGACGTTGGTCTTTTATATTTTTTTTAAGTCTAGATGCTATAGTGAAAGTCAGCCCCTTTACAATTATTTATAATAATCAAATAAATGCCCAAATAAATAAATAAATGGTTTAAAAAAATCTATCCTAGTCGTAACGAAAAATCAACAGGTAAATTCCTACTAATATTATAAACGTGGAAGTTTGTGAGAATGTACGGATGTATGGATGTCTGGATGAATGGATGTTTGTTACTCTTTCACGTAAAAACTATTGAATCGATTGCGATGAAACTTGGTATGTAGATAGCTGGAGACCAGGATTAACACATGGGCTTTTTATCCAGATATTCCCACGGCACCGGGACTTACGCTGCTGCAATCGTGGGACGCAGCTAATATTATTATATAAAATAACTATATGAGCTTAAAAAAGCTATTATATTGACATTACAAATAGACACTTCCATTTCATTTATTTGTATTGTATTGATTAGGAAGTTAGGATATAGGTTATAATAACATACATTTAATAACAAAGGTTATAGCGAATTTAAGAAACTTGTTGCAGCTTAAAACATCGGTACGGTACACACAAAACAGTCTACAGTACCTGAAGCTGAATTTAGTTAGAACCTTCAAGTTTATTGAAAGCTTAAAAACATAAAAATAATTCAGGTTCAAAATATGTATGTTACCTTCCTTCCGTGCAAGCGCAGCACCGACTCCATGTCCAGTCGGATGAGGATAGTCTTGCTTAGCAGCCCAGAGCGGCGCCCTCACTACAGGGTCGGCGTGCGTGGCGGGTAACATCGCCGGAGCTCGCAGCGACGCCAGCGCGGCCTGAGAGCGCACCACCGTGGTGTAGGCGCGCCGTTCGTCTATGGTTGGAGACCCGTAGTGGACGGTGCGCGTCACTATTGTTGTGCCCTCTGTCGAGTTCAAAAAACAATACTATAGACGGCTAACTGGGGATGACGAGACAGGTGAGGATTACTTTTCTACCAGGGAGTAATAAGTAAAAATAGGACTACTCAAATTCCCATTGCTGTCAATTTTTTACGTTAGAGTCAATAGCCACTGTAGTGAGTCCCATTTAGAGTTGAAACGTCTAGGAATCTACAAGTAGGTGCAGTCAGCACGGATGGTGCAATGGTTTAAGTGGTCGGTCACCTCGCCACTACGCCGCGCCGAGTGTTGTGGGTTCTAATCCCACACGGGACAAAAATTTGTGTGATCCACAAATAGTTGTCCTGAGTCTGGGTGTTCTTTGTGTCCGATGTTTGAATGTTTGTGTAGCCCCCCGCGACACAGTAATATTCCTAATACGGGAGATGCCTTTAAAAAACAAAACATCTAAAAAAATTAATTAGAAAGCCATTTCGAGGAGTTGGGAATAGAACAAGTACACTTTTATCGTTAGCAAAGTGGGAGACAAAATAGTGTAAAACAATTCTTGAAACGAACTTCAAAGGAAAAAAGATAGCGTCACGTCCAATGTCCAAAGATATAAAATAAAAGTATAGGGCTGTAATGCAATTTATCGCAATATTGATCTTTATTGAATACTTTTTATGTTCGGTATTGCCTTGTACTTGTTTATACAAACCGAATCAGCACTGCACTGTGCGAAACTATGACGCAAGAGCCATCTACATAGAGTAGGTACATATTACATTGTATAAATTAGCCCAAACTATCAACTCCTAACACAAGCATTTAGCATTAAAAAAAAACTAACCATCAAACTGTCCACCAGACTGTATAACCAACGTAGCGTTTTTGAAGATCCTCTTGTTAGTACCATTGGTAGCTCGGTACCCAGGGTCAGCAGCATTAGGGCCATATGCCACGCGGGTCTTCATCGAAGGACCCAGGTAGCCTGCTTGCGTCTCCCGTGTTATGTCCACCGTAAGTGCCACGGACATTTCACTCAGGCCTGTTTTACTCTGAGAATAAGAGATTGTAAGGATTAAATAGAAATCAACAATTCAGAAATCAAAAAGGTTTAATATTTTAGGTCAGAATATAAGTACTGTTGATAAAAAGATTGAAAGCTTCTTCCGAATGTATAAAATAAATAGAAACGTACCTAATTGACATAATAGAAGTCTATGCAACGCCTTATTCGTTAAAGAGTAAGTACTGAACGGTAAATTAATCATCCAATCTATACCTACACAACATATACCTATTCAATATTAATTAACATAGTCACCTCAAGATAGCTAAGTAAAGTGCACATGGCGACGGCATCTCGTAGATGTGCTTTCCTCATTCCTTTTATTTCAGCGGCATTCTTCTGAGCTTTTAGGTATATGATGGGGGATAATAGGAATACGCGCTTGACAGCCGGTACATTTTGTACGATAGCTGCAGAGGCTCCCCGTTGAAATGTGCCCGCCGCTGGTATCAGGATTTTGGATTCGGAGGCTATACGCAGCGCGTTATAGATTGTGGAGTACTCGTTCGCTCTGTAAAAATAAAA
Source organism: Euplagia quadripunctaria (assembly GCA_963859945.1). Classification (NCBI taxonomy): domain Eukaryota; kingdom Metazoa; phylum Arthropoda; class Insecta; order Lepidoptera; family Erebidae; genus Euplagia; species Euplagia quadripunctaria. Next base: position 9,904,684 of record OY982567.1, on the reverse strand, counting down.
TAAAATCTATAAGGTTTTGCTGTTTAAAAGGGCTGTCAGAGAAGCCAACTTGTTCTAGGTATACACATATTAATACACAGAACATTACAAGCAATAAAACCCAACAAGTGTCTAAGTCCAATAACTCGTCTTTGTACTGATCCAGCAATCGCCTGTGTCATATGTGTACTTAATAGACTTAATTTAACAGACTTATTGTTTTATGAGTCAATCAGTTACCTGGTACAGTTGCTGGTATAGCAATTAAACACGGCTAAAGAATCTCGCACATGCAGAGACAGTTTCCCTGCGGGCACGAAGATCCGCACTTCACGCATGCTCACGATGACAAACGCCTTTAGCAGAGGTGCATAAGGCAGGTCTCTTCCTCGAATGTTCAACAGCCATGCTACTTCGTCCAGAGCTGTCACTACCATGGCATCGACGTCAGCTTCACGCAACTCGTTACGGAGGAGCGCTACTTTATCGCGCCAACTCTCTCCTGGAGAGTTAAGATGCTCAATTACTTGTTTGTAGGAATTCTATAGTACAATGAAAAGCAGTCCAATTTGACAACAGGGGAGATAACGGGAGATATTACCGTCATCTTACGTAAGACTACGGTAAGACAGCAACTCCTAGCGTAGATTTTTTCTGTTGATGAGTGGGGTTACCAGAGATCCGTGATCAGCAATGCCAGCCGTACGATAATTATCGTAAAGGTACGATTATTTCGACACCGGTACGTTGTACGATACAATATGTATTATCGTACGCCAGAGTACGATAATTTCCAACCCTTCTCCGAAGTGGGAAAAAGACTAGTATCCAGTGCCTTAAAATCGAATCATAATCTCGAATGACAAAAATGACTAGCGCTGCTCCAGTGGTAGAAGTGAATAGTGATTCCGATAATCCCACTCTATTATGACAAGTATGGTAAATAAGTTTTTTTTTATTTCTGTCTAATTTCACAACTTGCTAAAATTCCTATACTATTTCTAGTTTTGCGAAATAGCGCGTTTCGCGCGGTTCTGGTAGTTGTAGGATAATTTTTCATCTGGTACGATAATTTTCTAATATTGATACGATAATTGACTAGCACTCGTCTGGCAACCCTGTCCGTGATATGTTAGATAGGGTTAGCAACGTGTAAGTCACAGCACTGGTATATCCAGTGATTATTTAGGCGGTAGCCGCTCACGACTAGCCAGGCTGTGTCCTTTATGTCCATGTCCACTTAGAAACAGTATACAAAGAAAGAAGTGTGATAGGCAAAATATCTAGTTCGAGTACCGATTTTAATATAGTGGGGTAATAAACACAATAAAATAATGGTGAAGTATTGCAAAAATATACATATATTTGTGATAAAAATTATCACCAATTAGGTAATCATTAGAATTCAATTTGTTTGGTCACCAGATTTAATATCAATATACGGCCATTTCTAAATTTGCGAGACGAACATTCACAATATAATAAATACTGAGAAGGGTTTATAATGGTATACCTACCTAACACATCTACAAACTAAAAAAGTTGTGATACATTGGAATCGCTTACAGACAAAAAGTGTTGAAAGTCAGTTAAGATAATATTTGTAATCATAATAACCATAAATTGAACAAAACGAAACAAAAAGTCCTAATAATATAGTAAATAAAAAAATCTAATAACCCAACTGTGTAAATAAACAACTGATTACAATAGAAACAATAAGACGTAGATAGACGTGATTCTGTCTGCAATTATTATTTAATAGTTTTTATTTTCTCGCATCATATTCGTTTCACATCTTTTGTACACTTGTTATTTTTTTATTTGTTTGCGATCCCAACCGGCTACCTACTGCCCGAGCCCAAACGGTTGTTTTATATAGAAGATTCACCGGCAAAATCCATATAGTAGTTCGTGGCGACAGTCTTGGGAAATTCAGGCCTAATTCTCGCTGGGTCCGGCTCGTCGTTCCACAGCTGGTCCACTAAGGTGGGGTTGTTGATAAGCTGTAGGCTTTCACGTTGGAGTGCCGTGGATAGTGACTGCCACTCTCCTACCGAAGTAAGGCGCGCATCGGCGCCTACACGGCCTGCCCGAGCGAGACGATCCTGCTTAAGAAAATAGTGGCACTGGTGAATCAACCTCTTTAATGCCCGGTTCCTATAATCAAGAAACGATTCGTTTTGCTTACGGACGGTAACATTTTCGTTGAAAATACAACTAAATTTTACCGTCTGTAAGCAAAACGAATCGTTTCTTGATTATAGGAACGGGCATAAAAAATATATTGTATTTTTGTTTAGGAAGACAAACGGTTCTATAGGGGGCGGGAAAAGGGGGCTAACAAGAAAATTCTATAATTAAATTTTAAATGAAAATGTAATGTTCTTCCCTATCCTCGATTACGGTGATGTGTGCTATCTCGACTTGAATGCAGATCTCCTCAATAAACTAGACCGACTTCTCAATAATTGCATTCGGTTCATCTTCAATCTTCGTAAGTACGACCATGTGTCTATTTATCGTTCCCAACTGTCATGGTTACCTATACGTCAGCGTCGTAGCCTACGTGCTTTGACTACACTTTATTCTCTACTTAATAACCCTACAGCCCCCACATATCTGACCTCACATCTTCAACTTCTATGTTCCAACCATGACAGAGATCTTCGCTCCACAAATAATCTTTTACTCATATGCCCTACACGCACACTTCTTCTCTTGTTCACTCTTCATTCGCTATCCATTCTATCTTACTATGGAATGCGCTCCCTCCTGAGATTAGGATGTCCACCAACAGAGACACGTTTAAAGCAAAGGTCCGTGAATTTTACAGGAAACAGTTGGCAGAAATATCATCATAACCTCGTAACTAAAGGTATATTTTGTATCTATATATAGTATTTATTTATATATATATTATATCTATAAGTATTTATGTATGTATGTATTATGTATAAGCAATTGTAATTGTATTTGTAAGTATAACTAACTATATTTAAGAAATCCGTTCTCGTACACCTGCCATGTCCCTCTCTGAATCATCCAAAGGTTGACTGGTAGATAATGCCATGTGGCATAAGGTCCGCCTCGTGCATTGTAAATTGCAGGAAGTTTTTTAAATAAAAAAAGAATAATGTAGAGATGGTATGATAGCACTCATACGAAATCGCAACATCGCCCTTTGTCGTGTTCACCCGGCCTGTTCAAAGGAGTTCTCTCTGTTCGTCATGTTTACATATTTTGCTTCTAAACAGCACTTTGCAATATAGTTCTATTAATAGAATTAGACTCTTTGATATTAATCTTAAAGACAAAAAATAGAGAAAAAGTATCTAGGTATCTATATGTCGTAGGCCGATCGAGATATACCTGGGCAAATCATGTTTCAATTTCAATCTGTAATATAGGGCAGATCAATAAGAGCAATCTATAGCGAATAGCGCATTGCGAAATACCATTCACTGATTAATAACGAAATCTCAGAAAGTTTAATGCTACAAACTTGAAATGTGGCCAGTAGTGTAATGTGGTACGTTCGTTCCCTATAGGGAACGTACGTACCTGCTACCGAAGGAATTTTGAAAATTCAATCCCTAAAGGGTTAAAAAAAGGGTTGAAATTTAAAATAATGATCCTCGCATTTACGATGTCGCAGGAGTCGCGGGTAACAGAATCAGATAGTAACGTATACAAACCGATATCCACTCCGCTACAGTAGGCTGGCTAGGATCGTCCGAGTCAAGCACGAGCCAGGCACAGGACAGCGTAGCCCTTGCCCGACGAACATCAGCGGAAGGAACCCAGATTGCTGCACCACCGTTCGCCAGCACCGCGCCCGTGCCTGCACTCTCCCATCCGCTTATGTACTGCAGGCGACGTTCAGGAGGAAGAGGTTCCTCACTCTGTACCAAAAGTGCCTATTAAAACCAACCACCTTATAAAGGTTGAAGAGGTTCCTTACTTCTGTAAAAAATAGATTAAAAGTACCCAATTTTCGGTACTTGTTGTTATGAATTAACGATGTGCGAATACAGATTTGGATAACAGTGCACCCAGTGCACTACCGTCGTGAACCCACTCCTAACACAAGTATTTAGCCCAGTTGGAAGGGTTAACAAGAATACTAGTAATGTGTGACCCACGTTGCTACTATTTCTATTAAAAAAAAAAAAAAAAAACAGTGATAGACGAATAGTCTCAATCTGACGCCGACGCCGACGCGCTTTAAGTTTTATATACATATAATTATGTACCTTAGAAAAATAATCGTCAACCACTTTAAATTTGAATTAATTATAAAAATAAAACATACTTTATAATTACATCTACAACTAAATGTGTTGAGTGTATTTATAAGTCAATACAATTTAGTTTACACATTTAGTTCATTCAAAATAAAAGAAACACTTGTAGTGAGTAGGTACAATCGCCAACAAGACTGTAAGAAATAAAAATGTGCTTGAAACAGTAAAGGGATTCGACATTTACAAAATGTTACGTATTCAGCAGGGGCGTAGCTACCGCCGTATCAGCCGTATCAATGATACGGGGCCCCCGGGCTACAGGGCCCCTAATGTGTGTAAGCAAAACTTAGTAAAATGTTATCCACAATGTCACTTAATCTCGTGCTTCCGGGGAAAAAAACATATGAAAAAACTGTCATACGTGCCATAGAGAGTTTTCACTTCAGAAATGACAAAAGTCAAAAAGCAATCTCTTTTTAAGGTTCCGTACCTCAAAAGGTAAAAAAAGGAACCCTTATAAGATCACTCTCTTGTCCGTCTGTCCGTGTGTCACCACCGATTTTCTCAGGAACGGGTGGACCTTGCAAGTTGAAATTTATACCAGATACTGAGGTCTATAGCCCCTATTAGGTTTATAAAAATCAAGGTTCTGAGTCAACACGATAAAAAGATATGGGAAAATTTAGATTTTCGAGCTTGTAGGTACCAAAATTTACCTTAATTTTCAACTTTTTTATTTTTCGGAATTTTCCCTTCACTTGTGCTATAAGACCTTGCTTTTAACCAAAATTGACAATTCTAGGTCAACCGGAAGTACCCTATAGGTTTTGGGTCGAAAACCAATAGGGTACTTTCCATTTACCTGGAATCATGAAATTTGGTAAGTTTTGACAGCACAAGTGAACTAAAAAATCCGAAAGTCGTTAATTTGTTATTATATCACATAAACAAAAAGTTTTTGTGATTACAAACTTATATCTTGCGATTGGATTGTTCACTTTGTCGTACATCGCAACCGCAAAGTTAGGATTGTCTTTCGAAAAGGACGGGCAAAAGTCTTTGAGAATTGATTCGCGAGATGGACGTATACAAGTTTGTTTGCTTTCGGAACCCTCGGTGCGCGAGTCAGACTCGCACATGTCCGGTTTTTTCCCGGGGTGCGCCCAAAAGGTGACCACATCCTATATCGGTTATTGCGGGATTCCTTCGTTTAAAGCATTTTTGTTTCTTCATCTTTACCCTTCATTTTGGCCCCCCAACTAATTTTGATTGAGGGGCCCTCCAAGGCACGCTACGCCACTGGTATTCAGCGTTAGTGACTCCTCTCACACTGAAGAGAGATAAAAATAATACATTCAACGCCACAGCAACAAAATAGATTTTTTAGTGGCTCACTTTTCATCTACATATCTTGTTAGATATCTAAGCAAGATATGACAAGATTATCAATAATAAATTAACAAACACACATCATTTTTTTTGATTTCATTAATGAGGGGGAGATTTTGTTATTTACGTTGAAAATAATACTAAGTACTTAGTAGGTAGGTACATTGAAATCATGGTCTTCTTACCAAATGTTCGTCCGTGTAGAAGATGATAAACGCGTCGAAGAAAGAACTCGGTGAGTATTGAGGGCTCTTCATCGCGCTGCGAAGTCTGCTAAGTGGATTCGTGATGTCATTGGCGTCGGCGCAAACTGGCGGTGATGGGACAGTCGGTTGTTCCTGGATTATGGTGAGCGGGACCGGCGAAAGAGGCATAATGGAAGTCGGAACGGGTAGCGGACTTGATGTAGCCTTCAATGACTGCTGTGTCATACGGACGCCACAACACACTGGAAGTAAACGAATATTGATGAATGTAAATATTTTTTCCGACTTGAGATATACCACTCAGTTGGGAAACAAGTATACGCCCCGCTATATGGTCAGCAGTGACAGTAGCCTATGTATGCTACGTACCCCAGTAAATTACAGAGCAATACGAACTCTAATTTATATTCTTCATTTAAATATTAAATGTAGTTACCTACCAAAATGAAAACGAAAACGACAAACTATTTTTCTTATTTATTCTTAAACATAGCACGTACTGAATTATGTTATGGTCCGTTCCCATTTTGAGATATTGTACCTAACATATTCCAGTTCCTGATCCCCGTAATTAACTGTTATAAAATGTAGCTATATACTGTGTTTGTGAGCAAAACTATAAGTAAGTATAAGGAACACCGGAGCTACAGGAGCACAGCCAGTCAGCCATCAATTATTCAGTAACTGACAGCAGTTTTATTTTATTTATTTAAACTTTATTTAATGCACATTTAGTACATAGGCTTAAGGAGTTCTCTACCAGTCAACCTTTGGGTGATGCAGATGGAAGAACAAGTAGGTGCACTGAACAAACATGTTAAACGTTTACTTCACACTCGCACTTTTTCAACAAAATAATTTATAAATAAATAGCAACAATTTACTTAATTTACCTGACTTCCATTGTTTTACAATTTTTAAGGTAGAAAATTTCTATAATGTTCTTATACTTACTATGTATTTGAATTACATTAGTAATTTTTAAAACAGACAACGACACACAGTTTCCAATGTTGCTAATAACGTCGAAAAGAGATAAACGCACTGCGATAATTTTGTCCTTTTCTAGACGCACGATAACTAAAAAGTTCATCAGAAGGAGAAAGCGGCTAGCGACAGTGGCGTTTGTGGCGCGGGAATATACCAAGACATCAGACTCAATGAAGAGATCAACAATATTGAAAGCTTTCAAAAGCTCGCAAGTGCGAGAAGGATAGGAGAGGGCGCATACCAACCCTCCCGTTTTAACATTTCTCGTGGTCCTTTTATTGTTGAGGGCGGGGCTTGTCTTAATAGCTGTCGCCACCCTCTGTTCATCATACAAAACAGTAACATAAGTATAAGACTATGTATGTATGTAACAATTTAACTTAATTTTGTGAAGAAGTCTAACTTAGCCTTAAAATTAAAACTAACATTTTTGTGTACGATGATACACAAAAATATTCACATTATACCAAATAATTTTACACACATGCATAAATTACTAAATTAACATATTTTAGAATAACGTACGAACGTACGTACATTCAAAATGATATTACTATTCTCATCTCTGAAGAATGAAGAAACTGCGACAGTTCACCGACCGTGTCACAAAGGTCAACGTTCTGGGGGTACCCAAGGGATGTGGATTCTATTGGAATGACGTCAACAAGTAGCAGGGCATCAGATGTGCATAGGATGTTACTTTGTCCTTTCCCTTTCAGTTTGACGGGGGTGGAGATTTCTCCAGAGTCGATGAATGGAGGAAGGACTGTTGTAATTTGTTACACCGTAATGGTGGAAATGACGTCTGGAATTGCTAGGGTATCATAATTTTGAGGAGATATAAAATTTGTTCGTGTAAGTAGCGTGATTAAATTATATTAGGTAGGTTGTTGTTTAAATAATAATATTATTGCCTCATATGTCTATTTAACTCAATTCAGTCTTAAGTTATTTATATTATAGATTCTAATTTATTGTATAAATAATAATAATAAAATATAAATCTGGGGCGAATTGTCTCCACCACAAAAAAAAAAAAACATGTAAATTTGAGCTACAGCCAATCAAGAAAGGTTCCCTACTTATAAGAATAATACTCCGTTTCAATTTCGATCTATAGTGTTTGGAATAAAACACATTTTACTTTAAATATCATTGTATTAAGTCGTATGTCCCTTAAGGATGGTCCGTTAAATTCCCAAAGGGACGAAATATCCTGCGAGTTACTAGGACCGCATAAGACATAAGAGGTGGTAGCGTGTCGCGTCGTCCTGTAGAAGGATACTCAAGGATAAAAGGCAACGACCGCATCGTCGACCGCAACGAGTGCAGCGGCCGTTCACTCGAATACGTAGTAACACTAACTACATGATAATGATAAAATGCACACGCAACAAGTTGCATACATACATATTCACTACTACACTGACATAAGCAACGTAAGTACTTGTAAACAAAGATTGTTCGTAATACAAAATGAAGCAGGTCTTGATATCGACGTCTTATAATCAATAAATACATTAGTACCTCCGTCTCAAAAATTGCGGTATAAAGACGCACAGTTACCTATATCGAAGTTATTCAACGATGGGACTGATGGAACCCTACTAACATACGAATCAGAAAATGCCGCCCTATTTTAACAAATCGCAAAATAAACTTAATTACTCAACCATTAAATTCAAATTTCATTGCTTTATTTCATAAAATTGGTCAATAATTATTCGAAATCGTCAATTTAGAAAACAATTATATTTAAAAATTATAGATCAACACAGCGGCACCGCAACAATAGGTTATTTTGTCAAATGTAAAACTAAAATAAAAATAATTGAAAACAGATAATACCGTACATATCTGCCTGTGTGGAGCTATAACCGCCAGTTTCCTATTCAAGACTCGACTTGTGAGAAGAAGTCGGCGAAACAAACTCACGGTCATTAATTTCGATCACCAAAACCAAACCATCACCCGTAGCCCATAGGTAAAAAAATAATTAATATATTAATAAATATTTTTTTAAATAATTTATTATACTACGTACGCATTTCAACCATAATTCTTTAAATTTTGAATACTTTATTTCAATAAATTAATGGTATTACTTGAACCGTCATGGTATATACTTTCCGTAGGTACCATAAAAGGTCAACTATATATTATGCTAGCTTTTTGTAGCCATTTTCGCATAATTTTTTAATATACAAGAGACATTTAATATTTTTTAGCTTTCTGCACTTCTTCTACATCAAAGAAATGAGAATTATTCTCAGTTCTGTGTTCTGCAAATAAACTTTAAGTATCTAGGTATTCTAAATTGCACATTCCTCCGCCTGCAAAATTTGCTTAAAAAGGGGTAGGTACAAAGAACTCTCTTCATGTATTAATGTAATCATGATGGCGATGATATTAGTAATGAAGTAAGGATGTCCACTGTGGTGGTATCCCAAGATAAGTTTACGAACCCTCGGGGTTCCATAACTATAGTTTAGGAAACCCTGTTGTAGTCGTTTTCCTGTGAGAAGCAGTTATGCCTGCTTCTGCTTTCTTAGTCTTGGTATAAAAATATGTGTAGGTAAATCGAAAGCAAACTAAACCACAACATGCATGATATATAATAGTAAATATTATAATTTATATAACTATTATACCTACCTACTAGTATAATATGTATGTGAGTTTGAATTTAAGAAGAACAGGCACGAAGGATATACCTACTTAATAATAGGGATAATTAACTTTTATTAAAATCGTAAAAGTACTTTTACAGAATTACCAATACTTATACTTTTTAAATATACTATACTTTTACACATTATACATGTATATAGTAAACATGCATAACATTAAAAACAAATTACTCTTACCTATCAACTTCAAGCGGCGATACGTTCACGCCAGTTTCGCCACAGATAAGATAATAGTTACTGGTTTCGCTCACGGGCTCTCTAAGATGACAAAGTTTCTGTGTTCGTGTGGGCCAGAGGAAAACCCAAAAATAAAAACAATAATACTGGCGAGGTTCATATCTTTGGAACTGGGAGTACATGAGTACGACTGTGTAGGTGGGACATTTTTGTTAACATTATCACCTTTTTTTATTCCAGCGGTAGAATAGACTGCATTCATGTTGTTTTTGTCATAATGCATTTCTCGCATCTATTTTAATTTTAAATTTAATAAAAAAAAAAGGTGTGTGTCAGCTCCGACCCACGACTGGAGTTTACAATTTACTGTAGGTTCACAGTATATATTCTATATATACATATATTTACATACATATATATTTTCTACATAAAGGTATATACACATCTACTTACATGCGTCGAGGATAAGGAGTAAACTCCAATAAAGCACAAAAAGCACAACAAAGCGTTAAAGCGTTTCGCTGCCCTCCGATCACTAAATTTTACTCTTCATATTTTTTCATACCGGGCGCCTTAAATGAAAATTGATTCTTAAGGAGTAAACTCCAATAAACTCCAATAATGTAAGGGGCTCGTGGCAAAGTGGTAATCGAGTAGGTTAGCACATTACAAAGTTAAGTAATACTAGCCAGGTCAGTCTAAGACGGGTTTCTGGGGTCATTCTTAACACATTGAGACCCCTCCGTGCGTCGGAGAGCACGTTAAAAGGTCGCGTCGGTACCGGGTGCCATCCAAACATCTGTGGCATTGGTTACGGGTACTTGGAGCCCTAATAAGTTCGATAACCTGGTCTAACTGCAGAACTTTGATATTTTCTAGTACTGGGTTTGTGGACGTTTGATGGCTGTCGCTTCACGTAAAATATCGAAGTTTCGGCCGCATCGTAGTTAGACTGAAAGCCGACCCCAACTTAGTTAGGAAAAGGCGCGGAGGATGATTTTAATAAAAAATCAATAAAGGTTTAGCAATAACGTAAGTAAAATTTCAAAACATTTAGAACTAAGGTTTCGGAGTCTAGAGATTCTGAAACGTTAGGAAGAGAACAAGTCAATGTAAAATTCTGTTACTTCTTATGGTGACTAATAATAAAAATTATGTATTTGTTGTATGATCGAGATCAAGTGTCCAAAAAAATGCGTGTGCGTAAGAACAATGGTTTGCCCCCTTTTTATACCAGGACAATATAGGTTGTATGGAGATAACTTCCAAAAGGACCGCTTACATTGTCTGGGGTGCTGTGTAGGCAGGGAATGAATGGACGTTCATTATTGATCCTACTGCATCTCACTCTAACAAGTTGTAAAAATACTATTTATGACAGTAACATGAACCGTGAACAGTTTGTTGACATTACGTTGTTTACACAAATTCGTCCTATGACTGAGTATCATCATAATCTAAAATTCTAAGTCGATACAATTTTATGGTGAGTATCTTTTACAAAATCTTTACGAACAATAAATTTGTAAATAGCGAGCCACAAATGTTAGACAAAAAAAACATAGGCAGTCCTGGGGACTGCCGACAGAGAAGTGAAAACTTAAAACCATGGAAAAATAATGGTGTTTTTGAAGTGAAAACTCCTTTAGGTACGTTGGGCACTTTTGGTATGGGGAAAAAGCACTGAACTCGCGTGACCATCACGCTCAGATACATATATACAGATGTGTGTGTGTGTGTTTTCACTTCTGACGTGCAGTGCAGTCCCACAACCGACATTTCTTGTTTTTGTACTGCGTTACATTAGCATATCGTTGATGCGAAAGAACCTATAAGTTTTGCTAAAAAGTAATTATTGCTCTTAGGCTGAAAATCACTCAACGCGGCAAAGAAGTTCTCACTTCAAAAAAATAAAAAAACTTGAAATAGTTTCAAGACAACGGAATATTTTTATCAACACGTCTTATGACGTCAGTTACAACCAGGTTGTCATAAAGCGGGAGGAGTGAGTGCCCAGGGAAACTATTCTGTTTAAATCAAACTAAACCTCACAACTCTTCTTAAAAAGTTGTAGTTTTTCTAAAATACATAGGTACACTCCAAATGAAGGTGATGTTTAAAAAAATAGAAGTTTTTTAAAAAGTAGAAGACATTTTTTTTGACTGATCAATACATAAACCAATAATGAATAATGATTACAAACCGTATAATAAAATAAATGATAGGATGAGTTTTTGATTACGTCAAAGCGAGTCCACGATATTACAAGCAAACTTAGATGAGAAAACGGGGGAGGGGGAGAAACGAAACAGTTATTGTTTTACTTGAAACACGTAACCCGTTCGCGTTTTAACGGAGCCATGTACTAGGAGCACCGAATGCCGAAGAGGCGGCCTGATATCGGAGCTGGGTAATAGGTGCTTATTGCATAGGAGAAGGTATATAATGAACACAATATATACATATCTATATTTATTATTAATTTGTATCTATTCTATCTATGAAGTACAACATGTTTAGATCGTTAAATATCTAAAAGCATAATAAAACTCTTTGTCGTGTGACACATTAGTTTATCAGGATTATTCTTGTGATTCTTAGTGGCTCAAGATAAAGTCTGAATGTATAAAAACCTAGATAATTCTTTTAAGCAGTATGGAAACACTATCTAAAGCAAAAGGTCCGGAACCGCAAGATAATAAATAATTAATGTAAAACAATAAGGTGTAAAGATCGCTCTTAACTGTGACCGGTCATCTACAGATATTTGTTAATTATATTATCATATCGCTATACTAGATTTCTCTATACTTATTATAATATTATAAACGCAAAAGGAACTCTGTATAACTGTATGTCTGCCCAGTGGCATAACTATACCATCTGAGGCCCGTGGCTGAATCATCGGATGGGGCACAAGTTCACCCTTGGTGGCTCGTGTGCTTAGGTCCTTGGGGTCAGGGCCCCCCTAGGGCCATAGGCCCGTGGCATTTTGCCCGCTCTGCCACCCTATTGTTACGCCACTGTGTCTGTCGTTTTCACTTCTAAACCGCTGAACCAATTTTGATTGACCAATTTTTTACCAAAATGTAACTTGAAGGGAGTGAAATGGGTAATTAAAGGCTAGCTGTTCAAAGTCTTAATTCTAAGTAGACGCATTTGCGAAATAAGCAAGTTTCCAAAAACTACAAAATCTTATCATATAGTTCGTATGCTTGTTTTCCACATTATAAGTGTTATAAAGAAATCAGATTAGAGTTCTAGTAACGGACTCACAGTCGTCATTAGTCTTGTCATATTCATTGTCTTAGACTCTTATTCATTATTGTTTATTATAGTGGAAACACTTGCATTCGGCTGCATAAAGTGAGTAAGAGCCGGTCAAACACTTTTATTATATTGCCTTTTTGAAGGTTAAAAAAAATAACATAATGAGTATAATGATAAAAATGCGTAAGCACTTGAAACAAAGTAACAGGCTCCCATATCGTACAGAAGGTATTACTTTTTTTCGAGTGTTACATGGACCTTTGGTATAAGTAGGTATATTAGCTATACAAATAAATAAAATTGGAGTGTCTGTTTGTAATATTAAAATAACCGCTTTTTACTAAGTGCATTTGGATGTATACACGGTACATATACCAAAACAACATTTTTTACAATTTTTGTCTGTCTGGCTGTTTGTTTCGGCTAATCTCCGGAATATATACACCCGGTATTGATTTCCACGTAACTTTCACTGGCAGATAGGTGGTGTTATAAGGAGTAACTTAGGCTACTTTTATTTTGGAAAAAGAATTAGGGTTCCGCGTAATATATAAATATGTACACACGAGTGAAGAGTGAAGATAATAACTTCAGCCCGCTGCTTCGCTGGAGTATCTAAACGTTATTTTTCTAATCCTCGGGAATATTTCTTTCTTCTGGATGAAAGCCAATAATGAAAGGTGTTCTTTGTCCTTTTCTGTACTCCTGACAAGTATAAGTATGCAAAATTTAATGAGGGCTTGAAAGCGTTACAAAACTCTCAGCTTCGGATTTCTAATAAATTAAGTAATGATTAGTATGTGTATTGATGGCACATGTTTGTAAATGAACTGAATTATCCATCTTTAACGTTATTAAATATGTTTATTGCAAATACCAATTGTGAGGTCTCAGATTTTGTATTCAGACGCTACATTGGGAATTATGAAAAAAATTCTAGTGCTTTAAAAATTTCTACGCATAATTGCTTGTCAGCTCCGGAATTATTTATGATATTCGAGAGAGGAAGTGTTGATGAACCTAATTACAGTGCTCAACACACACCACACAGTGTATTCGCAATTCTGTAGTGCCAAACATAACATAGAACTGAACAGATATACTTAAATTTATCACGTGAAGGCTCTATTTATTCAAAGTTTGTGCCAGTGGCGTAACAATAGGGTGGCAGAGCGGGCCCGTGGCAAAGGCCCGGTACACAAAATGGATTATTTTAATTCAATCGTGTTAAGTTTTTTTTGCCACGGCACTATCGGAATTTTAGATCACTGACGTTATTTGTTTCCATTGCCAAATTCTGTAGAATATAGTCGCAGCCTTCAAGTACTCCAACAAAAAAAAAAATAATGATCTTTTAAATGCTCCTCCTCCATCCTCCTTTTGCTTTTAAAGTGTTTGCATGTTTTTCTTCGGAACTGGAAAAGTACCGATATGAATTGACAGGTTTAAAAAGGGGAGCAAATAGTGCTGAAATCATTAACTTTCAATAAAGTATCAGCGACTTCAATGCGCCTAAATGCAATGATAAATTGTAATAATAATAATATAATTCACCATCCCTTAATTTTCCACCTATTCCTATTTCCCATTTGAATGGGACCAAAAAAGAATGATTGGAATCGGTTCACAAATAGCGAATATATCGCGTAATATAGAGTCGAATTGAGAATCTCCGGGAGTCCTCAGAAAGTCGTTTAAAAATGGTTCATCAGCCTTACACTTCCTTAAACTCTTCACAGAAAGGTAATCTTGATGGAATTTGCGAGGGTAAATAAACGTATTCTATCGTATATTGGACATAATTATTAATCAACTGAGATCGCGTGTCCTTGAACCTACAAGCTTTATTACACTAAGGGTGCCACCACACCGATCGATGCAGTGGCGTAGCTAGATAACCAAAGGCCCTGGGGCAAAAAATAAACTAGTGCCCCAACTAAGTAAAAATTTAAAATCGTTTGTTCCGTATTCGTCATGTTCCGAATTCGACGTACTCCAGATTTGTCGTAATCTAGATTCGTCGTACTCTAGGTTATCAAGTACACAATTTAATATAAATAGTGGTTTAGTCACAACTCTAGTACAAACCTGATAACTTCTGGTTCTAAAAAATCTGGTTTATTTATATTCCGAAAGTGGGCGAAATTTTCACTAGTTCAATTTATAGTTTGTAAGTCAGAGTACGAGGGGCCCCCTGAGCATGGGGGCCCCGGGGCACTGCCCCGTCTAGCCCTCCGGTAGCTACGCCACTGGATCGATGCCATCATCGATTGACTGGTGTGGTAGCTTTTTCAGACCGATTGGTGTGGTAACAACTGATGATCAACATTCTATCATCGATCGATGTGTGTTGTGGTACCATAAGGGAGGCCCCATCCGATGAATTAGCACGGGCCTCAGTCACAAAATGGCGGGCAATCCATCAACAGTAATTAATTTTTCTAGAATAATAGACGCATTCCAAATTTGAATTCAAAACACAATCACTTTTTAAATTGTAGCATAGCCTCACTGGTTGGTTAAGAAGATCTTTTCGCAAAATAAGTACTTA
This sequence comes from Euplagia quadripunctaria, assembly GCA_963859945.1. NCBI lineage: Eukaryota > Metazoa > Arthropoda > Insecta > Lepidoptera > Erebidae > Euplagia > Euplagia quadripunctaria. Next base: position 9,889,185 of record OY982567.1, on the reverse strand, counting down.
GTTTAGTTAAAAGTTGATTTTATATGATGATGACATTAGTCTTCAAAATTGTACAAAATTACGAATTGTTAATCGGTGTCTCAATTTAAAATTCTCTTTTTTATGGAAGTATTTAATAATATGATAATATCTAATCTGATTTTAAATAAAAGCACACAAACGATTTCTTTTTTAATGCGACTTGTCTAAAGTAAGTATACAGGTAAATAAAAGCAGTGATATCTATGTGTGTACCAAAACACAGACAAGATACAAATGCATACAGCGACAATATGAAAGAAAGAGAACGAGGTTGAGAGGCGTGCTACAAACCTTCCATTATAACTTGAGCTTACTCTTTCCCTGGGTTTTCGTATCAGAGCGAGAAATGCGTATCGGGTAAAAACGGAGGGGACAGAGCGTGCATTTAACCGCGGATCTTCGGTGGTTGGTCGGCAGTGTAATGAAGGGCAATGCACCTCTTCTGCTGGCTGGCGCTCTGGTGCAACAGTCAGTGTTGACGCATGTCACTGCGTCAACGGGGCGTGTGCGACAACAGTGTTAAAACACAGTCAAACACATTGATTCGTTGCTTGTGTTGTGTTCTTTAAAGACAACGTAGGTGTAGGTAATCATCTGCTGAGTGGTCGTGAACATTTTATACTCACACACTTTATAATGCTATGTCTGTAGTTAAATGTACAAGTGTGCATTTTGCTGTCCATGTTGTTAATTAGAATTTGTTCATAATCTAGAATGTTATAAAACACTATTTTGTTACTAATGTTATCAGTCGTCAATGTACTAGAAGTAACATTCATTATTTAATACCTTTTTTTTATTACTAACTTCCATAAAAGGCAAGAAGGCGTAATAAGACTAGCAAGCATATTACGGAAATAATATTTATTAGTGTGTGGGTCACGCACGACCACGTGTCGAAAGGGTTGCACATGTGGGCTATAAGTACCAGGTGATCAGAAAAAGGGTGGAGGCTAATAGCACATGTGCGATGCGAGTGTGTGATCAGCTGTTTATGTAATTTTACGTAGGGGTGCGGAAATGTGCGTGGAAAAGGGGGCAATCACGCGAGTGTGCGATGTTCTATTGCGGCATGTGTATAGTGATTGTGTAGAACTAGGCAAGGCTTTCTGTGGTCGTAGCATAGCTATGACGTCATACTCGAAGGACAACATGTTTCACGTAGACTCAGCTACGATGTGTAATGGATGAGTTTACAGAGCTGTTCAATATTTTCCGCATAACTTTTCAACATTCCTCAAAGTCTGTTTAGCTCTTTATTATTCTGAGAAGATATAACTAATCAAATGGTACATGAGTTTGACACCGTTTATCCGTTTGTGCAACTTTACAATAGAGCTAATATTTACTACAAAATGGTTTTGACTTTATAGTGTATTGCTGCTGTCATCTCAGCCAATAACAGTAGTGCCAGGAATACTGCATAGCATGAAAGCAGACAAGTGTTCTCACGCAGAGCGCCAACGCAGCCCGTGAAGCCAATTATGAACGTAGATAATTGTGCCCACACATTCATATGAATGCTGGATCCAACGCAATGTTAGTAAGCCGAGACAGATTGTTGAATGTGTCTTTCTCGGTCCAAGCCCAGATACCCACAGCTAACACTATCAATCCCAGGAACCAGAACAAAACATTTACACCAAAAATAACATATTTCAAGCAACAGCTGACTTCGCTTGTGTCGCGTCGATACTTCCTCAGGCTAGGCATTTTTTATAATATCACATAATCATGTCACTGTACTTAAAAAATAATCGAGCAGTACAATACATTTATGAGATACACAACTAAAATCTACAAAAAAACTTAAACTACATACACATCATCCAAATCAAGCAGAGTGAAGTGAACGACCGTCTAACAAAAGAACGGAAAAATTATTGCTGTTAAGTGCAACTGCATGATTAGAACAAAACGTTGAATCCTTTTAAAAGAACTTAATAATTGACAATGCAAACAAACCAATTATTCTTGTCCTACAATAGGTTCCCTTTGATAACTTAAATAGTTTGACAGTTTCTCGCCCATTTTTCCGAGACCGAACAATTTGATTCACGCATTCCAAAGATGCTTCATTCTTATGTTCTCCTAGTGATTGAGATTCAAGTGAGGCCATCTTTGTCGGAATTGTAAAGGGGAAAAAAGACATGATGAATTCCTTTCTTCCTTTACAAGGGGACGGGACGTGGTTCAAACCCTATTAAACTGAGGATGGGTGCGCAAGTATGACTTTTGTAAACGTTGGCAAACGTCACTAGTAAAGCTTTGTCCTTAGCGTCGATCAACACAGGTACCATGTTGATTGCTGCTATCAATATTGCCAAATTTTGTTTGTGTCCCATTTTTTTTCCATCAGTACCACCGTAGAAAAGCTGTTGTCTGACCTCGGAGGCACGTATAATTTGATTCACGTGAGTTAACGTAATAAAATTATGGAAAGAGACCTAACCTGTATGCCTTTAATGCATTATAAAACTCTAGGAGGACTTTATTTTGGGACTTAAATACAAAGATGAATGTGTATTCATTAATACGTACACATCTCGAGGGAACGGATAGCATGCGAATTGGTGTGGATAATGTGTTCTATTGTAATTGTAATCACAGATAAGTTAATAGATATCGTATAATTTATGACCACGCAACTTGTTAGCAATGATAATAAGTCGGCAGAAATGTGAATATCTAAGTATTTATCTCTCTAGACATTACAAGCTTACACGCTCCTATGTTCAGCTTTTACAATCTATATTCTTAGATGAAACATACCAATGATCGAAGTCTACATGTATTAAGTATACAATCTCGAATCCCAAACGCATAAATAAACAACATGGGGCTAACCCCGCCCACGACTTCGTCCGACGGATTCATGATTCTTTTTTTCTTTTAAAATCTTACAAGACGAAGGTGAAGCCCTTCGTTAGCCTCTTTAATCATCATGCGTTCCTGGTACACAAAGTCATTGGGAGTGACATGCCCATTATTTCTGACTACAAAGAAATCCCTTCTGTCATTTACACCTTATTTCAAGGCTGTAGGGAAGCCCCTTTGAAATAATTTACATATTTTAAATACTGTTAATTATCCTTTTGTTTAAAAAAAAATTCTGTATCGTGTCGTGTGCGTATGTTCTAAAAATAGTCATAAAAAACTTATGACTGCGCTCGCGCCTCTGATAAATTTGTACATTATTTGGTATTTAAATGTGCAGCAATCCTTTTGATTACAAGGTACAAGTAATTTGGTTTGTTTGTTATCATCCAATTATTATAAATATTGGGGAGCCCTTTAAATTATTTATAATATAACACAGATTACTAGGAGCGCAAAGAGTATAAGAAGGTGTAAAGGGCTGTCTAAGGGCCTGTCGAATTTCACGGTCCGGTTTACGCACTGGGCGTGGCTTTTTGGACCAATCAGGGAAAAGTGTGATACGCAAGAAGTTACGCACATCGGCCGAGACCCTTTTGAAGATACCTACACGATTGTCTTTTTAGAGTTTCATTCCTCAAAAGGAAAAAAAGGAACCCTTATAGGATCACTTTGTTCTCCGTCTGTCTGTCTGTCAAGAGACTTTTCTCAGGAACCCGTGGACGCATCAAGTTGAAATTATTACCAAATACATAAGTCTGCGGTCTCTTGAAGCTGTAAAAACTCAACCTTCTAAAGTCAACGCAATCAAAAAATATGGCCACTTAAGCCTTAGAATTTACCAAATTTGAACATGTCGCAGATAAATCAAAACCTATTGACCTAGAATCATGAAATTTGGTAAAAAGCAAGGTCTGACAGCACAAGTAAAGGAAAAAATCCAAAAGTTGTTAATTTGTTATTATATCACGTGAAACAAATTGTTTTTGTGATTTCAAACTTACATTTTGCGGTTGGATTGTTGACTTTGTCGTCCATCGCAACCGCAAAGTTAAGTTTGTCTTTTGGAAAAGACGGGCAAAAATCTTCAAGAATTGATTCCCGAGATGGACGTACCTACTACCTGTCTACATACAAGTTTGTTTGCTTACGGAACCCTCGGTGCGCGAGTCAGACTCGCACTTGTCTGGTTTTTTTATTATTTTTTTGATCGGCTGGATTTCAGATTGGCTAATCTCCGGAACGGGTGGTCCGATTTCCACGGGACTTTCAGATACCCCAGATATCACTGGCAGATAACTGGTGTTATAAGAAGTAGGTAACTTAGGCTACTTTTATTTTGAAAAAAAGGATTAGGGTTCCGCGCAAAATATATAAATATGTACACGCGAGCGAAGCCGCGCTGGAACTGCTAGTAATGTAGGTATATTTGTACAATTGTACTTAGTTTGTTTATGGTTGAATAACAACGACTTTATATTTAGCGGTAAAATACCTAGATACTGTAGAATAGAATAGAATAGAATAGAATAAACTTTCTTGTACACCAGTAAATATTGCTTAAAGTAAGTTTACAAAATTGATATGTACAAAGGGCGGCCTTAACGCTAAAAGCAATTTCTTCCAGGCAACCTTGGGATGGAAAAATAATGACTAGTAATATAATAATTTAATGGGTAGTTTTGGTGTGGGAATCAAAACATGTTAGACTTAAAAACTAGTAAATGATACCTACAACATATACAATATAATTAGATAGGTAATACAGGGCAACAAGTGTAATTACTCTGTAACATTTAATATATTCAAATATATATTGTATACTCAAATATATACTTACTGTAGGTAAATTAATGTTTGTTTTATACGGGTGCACGGGTGCTGATAAATCTATGAAATCTACTTATACTAATATTATAAAGCTGAAGAGTTTGTTTGTTTGTTTGAAAGCGCTAATCTCAGGAACTACAGGTTCGAATTGAAAAATTATTTTAGTGTTAGATAGCTCATTTATCTAGGAAGGCTATAGGCTATATAACATCACGCTACGACCAATAGGAGCGGAGCAGTGATCATAAATGCAGGTGATACTGCGGGAACGGCTAGTATTTAGATAAATTTTACAACTAAAACATTAACTAGTTTTGATTCCATATTTAATTATTTTGTCACCTCTAGAGACTCTATTAATAAATAAACACCAGCGTGAGGCTTGACTAATCACGTGTACCTATTATAAAATCAAGCAACGAAGCGCTAAGTTACTGAATCTATGAACTTACTAATTTTGTACACAATTCAATATAATTCTTTAAAAAAAAAATCGACTTCAAAACAAAAACTATTCCATAAAAGACTTATATGGTTTTCTCATGGATGCCATTGTCAGAACTGAAATGGGACCACACGGGAAGCACCAGCTTTCAAATAAAAAAAAAATCATCAAAATCGGTTCACCCAGTCGAAAGTTCTGAGGTAACAAACATAAAAAAACAAAAAAAAGACACACTCGAAGTCGGTTAAAAATGTAGGATAAAACATGGTTGGGAAAATACTGAATATTAAAAACCACTAGACCTATTGCTACATTTAATACGGAGATTGTTTGATATCCGGGTATGGAAATAGGCTGGAGGTCAAACGGGAGAAGACGAGAAGTACTAATAAGTACCACGCGGGTGAACCCGCAAAAGGTAGCGGGTACATACTTACCTATAACCATTTACACATACTTGGTGGTAAAAAAAATGATTTTAATTTAATCGCTTAATTTCAATAATAAATTTAGTTAATTAAAGAACTCCATGTAGAATAGACCACCAACTTATTAGCAAGAATGCGGTTTGAAACTGACAGTTTAAATTTGCGCGCGAAAACGGATTGCAGCTCCGGTGACGTCACTCGTGTCTGTCACTGGTCATGAACTCGTGAATACTTGTTCGTCGTTTCGATGACTTTTATAGTTTTCAAGACTTTCGAGATTATTTTCTTGTATCAGTGCCACGAATAATGCGCTGAGAAAAAGCCGTAATTCATGTTTTGTGCCAATATGTTCATCTACTTCGATAACGGCTGAGCCTGTGATCCTTCCGTATCGCATGTGATCTTTCCGTAAGTGTAAGTGGCCAGGGGCCGTTCTGATAAATAAATATCTGACAGTAAGTACCTACAATTTTTTTTTTTTTATTAGGTAAATATGCCAATCAAGTCTATGCTATAATACATATATTATGCAGCTACATATACCTACATGACGACGAGATGTATGAAAGTTAAGTGATTTTGTGTTATCCCTTTTTTGTTTGTTATTTTTTAGATATTTCTGTGGTAGGTATTTCTGAAATTCACGTTTTTTTTTGCGATAAGTATCTAGATACCTACCTTAACTCAAACCACAGTGTTGAATCAATTTCATGTTTGGTGGTAGAAAATATCATGTTAATACTATCAGTAGATGGTCATTATGTGATCAGTACAATATAAGAAACTGTCCTAACAGACCGGAAGCGATACTGATACTGAAAAGGAAGTTACTAAGTAGATACTTAGTAACTTCCTGTGATAATATTCAATTTATAATAAATAATTGTTGACAATTACATACCGTAGTAGTGTAGTCTATTTTATTCCTACCCGATAAAATTGCACTTTCAATAAAAAAAATCACTATCATGTCGACCAACTAATGTACTAAGTGTTTTAAACAAACACTTAGTACATTAGTTGGTACTCTTTGGTACTAACTACCTATTATATCCTATAATACCGTTCATTCACAGTGACGTATGTATAACTTATACGTCACTGTGAATGAACGTAACATTAGTTCAATGAAATCGGGGTTACAAAGGGTGCCATGTACACGGATATCAGCTGCATGTGGAGATGCAATACTACCCCCTTCATAATTATTTGTTAGATACATACCTAGGTATAGTATAGGTAGTCATGGGTTCGGGGACGTTTGGTATTTGAAACTTCAAACTTCATGTAACTACATGACACGAGTAAACCAAATCGATTGAATAACTAAAAATTTTAGTTAACAAATCTAAAAGATTTGATTTATACCTATTTAAATAGAATCGATTTTAGGCACAAAAATAAAACAGATTTAAACATTTTTAATTATTTATTTATCATCAATTAAGGTCTGATGAGTAGAGACAGTAATTTATGGCAGAGAAAATAACAAAAAATGGCAACAAAAATATATCCACATCAGTTACCGGTGTTTTCTTTCCCTACTTTTTATTTAATTTTAAATAATTATCGTCAGCGAAAGATACACCATGTTTTTCTATAGTTATTCGAGAAACGACGTTATACTAAACATAAAATACTTATAGGTTAACACATTTAGAAGTTCTTAAAACTTAACCACATAGTGTTTAGGGATCAAGTACATTTTTTACTATACAAAATTATCCAATTAATATTTACCAAATCTAGTCTTCTAGACTGGCTTCTTACTTTAATTCCTAATGTTTAAATTAACAACTTATCCCTACATTTTGTAAAAGTTAAGAAAAAATTGCAATTTTTGCAAATTGTGGGAAATTAACCCAAGTTAATGTCGTCAATTAAATGGCAAAAATGAGGATTTTTTAAATTTTTATTGTAAAGATAAAAAAAAAAATCGGTGTTCACTATCACAGCGATTTGGTGTGCTTAAAATCAGTTCACCAAAATCACTTTGAGGAACGGCCACGTTATATCTATCAAGTCAAAAAGTTGTTGTGTGGTATGCACGGGATCCATACTTGGCAGTGGTTTTCTTTGGGCCATATCCCATGCGTGCTCAATTGGCTTGAGGTCTGGCAATTGAGCAGGACAGGGCAGAACGTTGATGCGAGCATCGGCAAGAGTGCGTGTTACGACTCTAGCCATGTGTGGACGTGAATTGTCGTGCATTAATCGAAACGAATCATCCAACCGGCTTCGCAAAGGGGTGATCACGTCTGAAACAATCCAGTCCGCATAAATCTGAGCATTGAGGTTGCCCCTGATCCAAATGAGATCGGTTCTTCCACCGACCCAGAGGTCCTCCAAACTCGAGTACGTCTTGTATCCTTGTTTTATAACCACATACCAAAACGAGATTCATCGGAAAAACAATGCCAGCCTTCTTCCTCCTAATTTCTGTGTTCGCGAGCCTATTGTAAACAGGCCCTACAATTGCGGGGTGCTATAGGTGGAACTCTGTGGCTTTCGGGAACCAGACCCACTTTACGTTAACCATTTCGGATGGTTTGTTCGCTTATCAGCATGCCTGAAGAGTTGTAGAGCTTTGTAAACAACATCATGGCGGTCATGGTACGATTCAGTCGAGCAGTATTTTGGATGTAATACGAAAAATTAATTAAATTAAAAAAATTCGGATAAGTGTCCGAGTCTTCAGCAACCCGACAATACGGCAGTTGACAAATCAAATCAGGTTATTTATACTTGTGGGTCCAACAGCGCGATGACCTCGAGACAGCTATAGGCGTGGGAAGCCTCTCGCTACAGACCATGGTGCTAGCTATGGTACAGAGCGAGAGCGCGTGGGACTCCGCCGCCTCGTTTTGCGAGGAGGTGATGTACGCCAAAGAGGCGGCGGAAAGGGAACGGGAGAGGACTAGCACTCTCCCGTCCCGCAGAGGACGCACCAGGCGCCGTAGGGCACCTAATGACCTACGGCCTCCATGAGCGCTGGCCTTAAGGCGTCGGGTAGGGTAACCCGGCGCCGAAACAGTAGAAAATAGGCCCGAGACGGTGGACACGGCTCCTATACACGACTGCGAGACTACCTGCTTTGTGGACAGGTGGTCAAGTCTGTCGGGGGTCCAGGGAGTTCCTTCCTAGGTTATACCTGAGCCCCCGGCCATAGACACCCGTGACGGAACACCGTGTGGTTTTAGTCGGTTCGATTCCGACATAACCACCTCCGGATACCCGAGGGGGTTTCCACACGTTAAAAAAAAAAAAAAAGTTATTTATACTTAATATTATGAAGCTGAAGAGTTTGTTCATTTGTATGTTTGTTTGGTTGAAGTACTAATCTCAGGAACTACGGGTTCGAATTGAAAAATTCTTTCAGTGTATAACATTACGCTACGACTAATAGGAGCGGAGCATCAATGAAAAATGTTGCAAAAACGGAGAAAATTTACAAACTCAGACGAAGTGGCGCGGGTCAACTAGTCTTTAATAAACCTTAAAAACGATACGTTCTGTAGAAATTTGTATGAAATAACAACTTTTCAGATCATACTTTGCAAACTCCAACCATGTAAGTATTTACTTTTAGTGCTTGGTTGAAATTTAAAACGAATCTTGCAGAGCCCTATTAAACACTACATTTTATGAGGACTACGGACCGTTAATTTATTTTAACCGTAGGGAACCCTATTGTGCTAAGATATACGGAATACCATACAAACTACCCAAAAACAGTCTCTTTAAAAATATTAAAAGTATAGGTACAAAAATGTGGGATGCTTCATTTCAGTCACCTCAAGTACCTACGTTATAAGTAGCTATGCCTTACGGAGGAGCAAATAATATAATACCCACACAGTCGTCTGATCCCAAACTAGGCAGAGCCTATACTATGGTAACCAGACTGCTGATAAACATACATAGGTATACATTACTAAATACACACATAGATAAATTACACCCATACTTTCGTCTAATTTTGGGATAAAGAAGACATTAAAAAAATCTATTTGCTTATATCTATTCCTTTCAAGTCAATAGATTTTATTAATGATGAAAATAAAATACCTTTCATGTGCTGCTTCTAGATACTTCTACGGAGCGAGAACGTATTGAGACATACTTACTTAATATAGAAATACGTTGATTAATAAAATTAAAACCAGTTGCCAGGTCCACTCCGCAGTGTAGGTATAAAGCTACAAGTACACGGCGGGCTAGTCGTGCCAAAAATCAGTGGGCTGCCGCGCGCCGGTCGGGCGTAACTTGTAGTTAGTTCGATGTTGATGTTCATCGAACTAGATGCTCACACACATCGAGTTTTTGGTACCTACCTAGCCTAGGTTTATTTATTCACTTAAATAGAGTAATAGGCACATAACTTATTGTTAATTAAATATTTAGATTAATTAAGTTAAAAAAGACAACCCTAACGAAAAAATAAGAGTTACGCGACAGTGATTGTAAATATAAGTGTAGTTATAATTAGCATTAGCACTAGGGCATGCAACCGGTTAACCGGATAACGGAAAAAACCAGATAATCGGCAGATTTTGGAATTCGATTTTTTTCTAGTCAAAAAACCGTTTTTTTCGAATATTTTAGTTTTTACTAAACTCGCACAAAAACATTCTCCATATTCACAGATGTTACAAAAACTACAATAAAATACATGCATACTGCATGCAATATGTATAATGTATAGTATAAAATTATAAATTCCACTTCCACCAGAAATCAACTTGCTAATCCAACACCGCCAGCTAGAAGCCAGAACTTTTACTTTACAGCCCAATCACACAATATAAAGATGTTGCGAATTGGTATTGGTATAGGGCTCTGTTTCCGCATTTAGACTCATAGGCGGTCCATTATGCGTTCAGATAAGGTTGACTAGCTGAGCCAGCCTAGCTCCTTCCAGAAGCACAGAAACCTCCTGGGGCTTTTACATGCTTCTAGGAGCGATCTCCCACCCGCGGGGATACTTGTCCGTTGTGTGACCACTCCCTCGCACTCCAGGATAACATTGGCGGCCGTTTCCTCCGCGTTGAGACATCCTCTGCATAGAGGACTGTCTGTCGCATTGATGGTGAATAGGGGCCGGTTTAGGGCCAGGTGGCCCGTAGTGGTTCCTACACTTGTCCCGATGTCAAGATGGTTGACTGAGGAGTCTGCGAGTTAAACGTGGTGATACCTCCGACAGCACTAGTTTAGACTGCCTGCAGCCAGGTATATCGACCCAGCGACCGTTGTATGCTTCACGACTCTGTTGCCTTTACCCATGAGCGAATTGGTTGAAGGGAATTAGCAGCAGTATAGTTGGACCTGCCGCTGACGTTGTAGATCCCTTCCTTACCAGGTATTGGGTGGCGTCGTTACCGAGTGAATTACTATGCCCTTTGATACACAATGACCCTATTGGCAGAGGCTAAACGCTCCAGCGTCTGGTAGCATTCATAAATGAAACCGGAGTTCATGGTGTTGCCCTCAAGGGCCATAAGAACGGCTATACTGTCTGACAGTATACGGATGTTGTACTCCTTTTTACCTTTTGACATGACCGCAGTGGCGGCGTAGGTTATCGCAACACACTCATATTGAAATATGGTACTGTGTTGGCCTAGCGCCAGCGATATTTTTATGGTTAAGTCTTGTGAGAAAACTCCGGCTTCAGTCCCTGCCCCGTCTTGGGACCGTCCGTATAGGTGAACTTCAATCTTCGGACTTCAATTATGAAAGATTGATCTCGGTCGTTTTCATGTAGTTGTATTTAGCATTTCCTTCCGAAGATGTGTTGTTTCGGGATCCTGTCGCATGAATACCCCAATTGCGAGTGAAGTTGAGATAGACTTGGACATTGACAAAGTACGAAGCGCCATATTCAATTTTGTAAATAAACATTTTTACATTTTTACACAAATTGAAGAAAGTATCTTCCAAGCATATTTATCTGTAAATACTTCATTAAATATTAAGGAGAGACAACATACGGTGCAAATCCAAAAACCTGCCTCAAATACCGTTACACGTGAAAGAATTGACTTAGAAATTCAAGAGTTGAAATGGCATTTTTACAACAGTGGGTAAAGGACCTATAAATTATAAATTGTCGAAAGTATACGAAGCCTTAAAATCTATACTCACAACTAGTGCTAATTACGAAAGCGCATTCTCTTTAGCGGGACTAATGTGCAATAAAATGTGCATTTCACTTAGTGATGACTCCCTTGATGCACTTGTTTCTTTAAGATATTTTCACCCTACCAACAAACAATAAACTTAAGATTCTAGCATATTTCTAAAATATCTAACATAACAGAACAATACTCTACCACTTTTTTATTTCAAATATTCTTATTTTAAGTACAACTATGTTATTATTGATCTATAAAGTTTAATTTCGATTTGTTTTTAATTTTAAAGTTCTAATCTAAACTTAATAACTTGTGTTGAAATTTTGAAGCATTTTACGATTTGTAAATATTGCATGTTAGTGTTTATAATAATGCACTACTAACTTTTTCCCGCGGCTCCGCGCGCGTAAAAGTTATTTTTCTATTCCTCGAAAACAGTACTTTTTCTGGAGGAAAGGTAGTAACCTTTCCTCCAGAAAAAGCACCCCTGACAATATGTAGTTATCCAAAATTTCATGACGATCGGTTCAGATGTAAGTCGTGAAAGTGTAAAAAAACAAACAAACTCACTACCGCATTTATAATACCTATTAGTAAGTATTAATTTGTTCTTAATATATTGTGTTCCGAAATAGAAGATGATTTCAAAATTAAAAACCCAAAATACCCGGTTTAACCGGTTTTCAAAAACGACAGGTTTTTGCATGCACTAATTAGCACTGTACGACCTGAATAGCGAATTTAATGTGTCGGAACAAAAGTCGCTATTAATGTACCTAAATTATTTGGTGGAGTTGGACTTCTATACCTAGTATTCTGAGACGTTACTCAGATGTAATAAAAACATTTTTACTAGACTTGCAACGAATAGTGTATTGGGCCACATGCCGAATACCGAATATTCTGCAGGCTTCCTGGCCGAATCGCCGCTTATTCGGCAAAAGTATTCGGCTAACGCGTGGCAGGAAATTTTTATCAACATCTTTGTTTCTTGTTTCTACTTTCCACTGTTTTAACACCCCCCGCAATGACCTACCCAAGCGTATCTATCTTCTTTAGATGGAGTATTCTCCAGAGAAAGCATTGCCCATGTCGAACTATTAACGGAAATTTTCGTTCAATTCAACGAAAATTTTACCGTCCGTAAGCAAAACGAATCGTTTCTTGATTATAGGAACTGGGCATGAGTCATTCAACGTATTGATCGGTACTATATTCATTCATACAGTAGCCCTTTCCACAAAAATAGGTATTTTCGGAACACCGCTGTGTACCTACAAAAGCCGGACAATCTCTTCGGCTCGTCTGAGCGCCTAGTAGTCTTGTGCGCGGCGTTGTCGACTAATGGGAAAATGGACGCCACCGGATAAAATAAACGAAATTTATTTAGTACCTGAATGAAGGTTAAAAGAATTGTCATGCTTTGCAGATAAGAATATAAATTAATATTCACACTGTTGTATGAGTGCCCTAAGTAAAAGTAAGACATTCCAAAATAACTCAAGAAAGTAAAATTGGATCTAAAATTGGACTCGAATGGAATCATGATTTCCGGACTAAGGTCGGATACGGATGTAGGCCGGATGCAAAACCGGAAATTTCTTCAGGGCAGGCTAGGGCGACAGGAAGTAAAAGCAGTTCTCTTATCTAGAGCTGAAAATCAATATCCGGTAAAACTCCACCCCTAATGAAACATATAGGTACAACAGGGTAGGTATAGGTAGAAAACCTATTATCTAGGGCTGTAAGAAGAGATGGGGCATATCAATTTTTTTTTTTTAATTAATTATATACCTATTATCGATTATTGAACTACATTATTGATATTATGAATTTCAATTTTAAATAACATAGTTTTTTTTCGAATCGACCAATTAGTGCAGGAAGTTCCTTTACAAAAACATCGATATACCGCACCAGCAGCTATTGAAAATGTATCGGCGATTGCCGATAATGTCGAACTGTTCGGAAAACACCAAGGCATCATGGGTATCGAGAAGAACACTTGACCAGTAATCGATATTCCATTAATACGTGTTCGAAGCTATATGGCACGTTATATCGGTTCGGGATCAGGTGAATGGAACGAGGGGAGATGCATTAAGGGTGAGGCGGGATCTGTAATAGGTAGCACGGAGCGCGCTTGCGCTTAACCCAACACTGAAATCTGTTCTTTTCAGAAACGTAACTATCTGGGTAATAAACAATTGCATCACGATTCTCCATAATTTAAAATTAAATATGAAACTTTTAAACCTACGCTATTTCTTTGAATTCCAAACGAGAAACATAATAAAAATACGGATAATACAATACACACCTACTCAAATCACGTATTATTTATTGAACGTTATTTAAAAATAAACAGAATGCAAACAGCTAACGCCCCTCTTTTAAAATTATAAATTGCAAAGACCAGAATCACAAAAATACAACAAAAACATAAATAAAAATAGCCCAAGCAGAGAAGCATAATGATATGCGTAATTAGACCGAAGAAGTAACAGGGCAACATATAATACTGAAGGTAGAATGAGGGACAAGGGCACAACATCGAAGGATTTCGTCGTCACTTAGCTGATTGTGAAAGCGAAGGGCCTCGAGTGGCCTCGACCGTTCGTTGTTATCAAAAAGAAACCCTATGATTGCTATGAGAAATATGCGCTGCGTACTGCGCGTTATTTCCCTTCCTGAAAGCTTGTAATCTGCTCCTACTAGGATAACATATAGTATAAGGTAGTGCTTAGAGGTGTTAAAAGGTTTCATCCCCAAAGTAGGCGGAGAAATGCGCGCGCGTGGGTGTTGTTATGGAAACGGTGTTGCCCATGTACTGGTGAAGTATAAGCTTGTAGAAGGTTGACTTTATGAAGTAACTAGATGCGCTTCGAACTTTAAAAAATACAGCACCGAAAGTGCGGTACCTGATTCCATAGGCGGAGCAGGTTTATTATTTCGAAAGTGTTCTTTATTTACAATATTCCATTTTTAGGTAATATGGTTTCGTATAATCAAATCTACATTTTTTATTAAAATCAATGTGAAATTGATTGATTCATGTATATGAATGTTGTACCTATGTGCAATTTGGCTGATTTTTAACCAAAGTGACAGGACATCATAATATAAAATAATTATTTATTTATTTCCGATATTTTACTAGGTACTTAAAAAAGCTACATAATATGTTTACGTGACTGTGATATCTCCAACACGGTCGTGAGGACATCATGTACATCACATGAGCACTCGCGGATATGTGATAAACATTTTAACCATCATCATCACACAATATCAACAATATGAAGATAATTTACTAGTAACTAACTACTATGTACTTATAATTATTATATCAGTATTCATTGAGTACGTAATAAGCGTAGGAGGACCGCGGAGCGCGCAGGGACGGAGTGGTCAGCGGTGATATGTATGCCACAGCCGTGTCTGTTTGTCTGTTTGGTTGCCAAGTGGCCGGCGTGGTGGGCTGAGTCGCGCGGCCACAACACCAGGCGTTCAGAAAAACGAGGTGGTGCGATGCAAGTGCATCGAGTGCATTCACCCCCGTTGCACTTCACTTTCATTCGTCGCTGTGTCTCCGTTGATACGCACGCTCGCCGCCGCACGAGTCAGAGTTATCAAATTTAATACTTTATTGCGAATTTAAAAACAAATGAACCAATATGTTACAGTTATGTTTTTATCAAATTAAATAATAACATTAGTTCTAATTTGTTTGACAGGGGTTCATTGAGACAGTGTTTAATAATAAGCTCCAAATAAATAAAAGATGTTATATTTTGTTGGCTAAGTAGATGACAATACACAATACGTATTAATCCTTATCCGTCATTATGCCCAAAAAACGATTGATTACGACATATCGAGGTAGTAAACTGTATGATATAATGACTATTTCACCAAACACAAACCTTGATTAAATGTTGTTGAAGATAAATATATCTTCAACAACATTTCATCAAGTTTTGTGTAACATAACATAACATTCGGAATGTTATTATTAACCCATTTTGTTAAAAACATGGCCGCTATTCCTGATACAGCTTATTAGAATTAAAAATACATTACCCCCTTCCTACGAGCTGATAATATAATACCATACTTTGTAATAACATAGGAACGGGAGCATAATGATGTAGAATTACCATAAATGCCATAGCACCGTAGCACGGTCAATTTGACGCAGCGGGCGCGGCATCCCACGGGGCTGGCATTATCTTTGATGGGGGCAACACACCACTACGAGCCCCATTGTCTAACTGCGTATTACGACATTTACAAATAAGATGTTTGTTTAGGAATAAATTTTAAATATCCAAAATCAATAATTCAAGTTATTGGTACTAAGTAGGTACTAAACTATCACACAGTAAGTAGGTACTTGGTAGCACATGAAGTGCCCTTTGAGTTTTTTTAAACTAAGTATGCCAACACGATCCGCTTGATGTTAAGCGGTAACCGGTAGGTAATTGAAAAGTTACTTTTTAAAATTAAGTTTTTTCAACATTTCCTAGCAACATTTTCCATCGTAATATATATTTTTTATACGATCTAAAAGTAGGTGTTTCAGCAAAAACAAAGGCCACTGTTATTTAAAAAAAATACTATTTCTAGCTAATGGGTATATTCAGGTATATTCAGATCTCTTTTTGGTTTAAGATCCAAAAAAAAGGACTGTAAAAGTAAATATTTTCCCTAAAAAAGTAAGCTTCCACCAATTTTCGTAAAACAAAATGTTTTTTTATGAGAGATAAAAATGATAAACGTAAAAACTGGTTTTTCGATATTTTTCGGAAATTTGAGGTTACGTGAGAAAATTGGTTGATACTAAAGGTATAGGTATATATATTTAAACCTCTGGATTATCTACAACTTTTACATAGTTACGGTTCTTGCGTAATATTTCACAAGTCGGAATGTGCTTCAAGTGAAGAACAAGTATAAAATCTATTTTTTTCAATTAAGTACCTCTCTAATATTAGGTCTTTACCTATGAAATTGCCGTTTTATATTATGAAAAAAATCAAACGAATTTTTTTCTATATTTTTTATTTCCATTAATCAAAGTAATCACCCATGCAATCGATGCATCTTTGCTAACGCAGTGGCAGTTTATTGATGCCCTTCTTGAAGAAATCATTTTTTTCCCGCCAAGAAGTTATCCAAATTCTGGAAAAAGTAAAAGTCTGTAGGCGCAAGGTCTGGTGAGTACGCCGGCGATGACGGAGAGCTTCCAACCCCAGCTCTTGTAACTTGGAGACCGTCTGCTGTGCAGTATGAGGTCGCGCGTTGTCGTGCAGGAACAGCGGAGACGGACGATTAACCGAAGCTGGTTGGAGATGTGCGAGCTTCTCCATCATTGTGTTCAGTTCTTCATAGTACACCTCTGCAGTAATGATCATTCCATTTGGTAAGAAGCTGTGATGAATCACATCGGCGCTAGACCACCAAACAGTGAACGTCACTTTTCTAGGGGTAAGTTTTCTTTTAGGGCATTGTTTGCGTGCTGTTGTGTCGTTTGTGTGCTGAACCAGGATTCAACCAACTTGTTGAGCGCTTGCGATTGTCAAACAGAATCCATTTTTCGTCGCAAGTATCAATGCAAAATTCCTTCCACTGCATTCCTTGCACTGCCCAACAGGCAAAATTCCTTCGTTTTTGTGCCTGTTGGGCAGTGCAAGGCACGTCTCGACCGTACTTCGCGCTGGCGATCACTGAGTTCATGGGGCTCCCATTCGTCAAGCTTTTTTACCTTGCCAATTTGACGCAAATGGACCAATATTGTTTTGACGCTAAAGTCGAAAGCTGCTGATAATTCAACCGTAGATTGAGTATCATCAGCTTCCACAATCGCCTTTAATTCGTCATTGTAGAGCAAAGTTTTCGGACGACCACGAGGTTCATTTTTCAGGTCGAAATTTCCAGAACAGAAGCGGGCAAACCAATAACAGGCAGTGCGTTGGTTTGTGGTGTTAGCTCCGTAAACGTCGTTGATGTTGCGTGCCGCTTGTGCTATATAAATGTGAAAGTTTGGATGGATGGATGGATAGACGGAAGGATGGATGTTTGTTACTCTTTCACGCAAAAACCACTGAATCGATTGCGATGAAACGTGATATGTATATAGCTGGAGACCTGGATTAACGCATAGGCTACCTTTTTATCCCGATATTCCTACGGGATCGGGACTTACGCATTACGTATTCCATAATTACTCATAACGTATCCTTGATGACGAAAAAGATTCAAATGCCATGAAAACATAACACTAATCAATAAACAAACAACTACTTTTGAAAAAAGAAATCTGTTTTTAAAATAAAATTAATTTGTAATTAGAATTCTGAGCAAAAAAAATATTTATATGTTATTTTGAAATAGCCAGTACTGCAGAACGGTAATTTCAGTTACCTAGTTTAATCTGAAGAAATCATTTTTTAAGTAAAAATCCTGATTTATTAATGCTCATTTTCTAATTAGATAAAATCTTACCTAAGAAGGGGGGAAATGTCCTAACAAGCGGATAGGATTCGATTTCAAAAAAATCTTCCTTACGTAATTAAAAATATAGAATATTACTCGCTGGAACGGGCTCTTTCATTTGAGCTTTCGCCCATTTAAATTGGTTGGTTGAGTTCCCTCAACCTAGCTAGATTGTAAACCTTCAACTTGACTTAAAATATGCGTTTAAAAAATTGGAAGATAACATAAAATTGGCGATGGTCAATATCCAGTTAATGATGATGGTCTGCTGGACTTACCTTCATCCCTGATTTCGACTGATATTGTAGTGTATCTGGCAATAATTCCTCATGTCCTCTTGAAAGTTTATTCCTCTCAAGATGTGCAAATGAATTCCGACGCCGAAGGAATGAGGATTACGATGAAATGAATAAGAAGGGTTTAGATCTTCTTCCAAGTTTATGCAGAACTTACACAAGTGTAAGTGCCCGGTGCCCGGTAGGGGACAATAAAATTGGCACTATTACTGAGTGGGACAAAATTACGGTTAAAAATTAATTTGTGGGTTTTTAATACTCATCTGCCTACCCCCTCGGAAATATACAGGCGTGATGGTACGTGTGTATGTATGTTTTCATATCAACTTCACAAACTGACTCAAATTGTACATTGATACATAAATAAAATTTAATTACAAGTGATTTGGCTGGTAGTTTTGTGGGTCATCAGAATAGACGCAACCCTTCAGTAATAAAGAAAGACAATAGCCATCATTTGTCACCGCGCCCCGCACCGCCCGCGCCTCTACGTTTGCAACCCTCCGGGCGCCGACGTCGGTCAAAGGGTCGGCCGCGACCCCAATTTCTGACAACTATGTTGCGAATAACCTCAATCTCTACCTTAATTACTTTCACTGTCGTTAGTTTGTCTTCATTGCTGATTTACAACAATAGGGTATTTTATTATATGAATGGAATGATCGAAAAACCTACCTAATAGTAAAATACTTTAGAGTTAGTTTTAGTTCATTAATTTATAATTATAATTTATATCTTTTTTATCTTAAAAAGACAACTCCCGCATTAGGAATGACTCCTGTGTCGCGGGGGACTTGACAAACATACAAACAACGGACACAAATAACCCAGACTCGAGTGGGAATCGAACCCACGACCTATGGCGTAGCAGTCAGGGTCACTAACCACTAGGCCAACAGGCCAGTCGAGTCAAACTAGACGTCCCCGCAATTTCACCTGCGTTTATGGTCACTGCTTCGCTGCTATTGGTCGTAGCTTGATGTGGTATAGCCTATATGTTACGTTATATGGCTTTAACCTTACTCGATAAATACGCTATCCAACACTAAAAGATTGTTTCAATTCGAATCAGTAATTCATGAAATTAGCGCGTTCAAGCAAACAAACAAACTCTTTAGCTTTATAATATCAGTATAGATTTCAAAGTTTTTAGCTGTTTAGGTTGGTTGATTAAATTAAAACAGTTTTTAGAAAAGAGCGTAATGCGCTATTATATTACAGATTTAAGCTTTTTCGGTCTGAATTATATGGGTTTTAATGTTTTTTTCTTATTTTTGTTTTTTTTATTGATTATCTTTTACAAATCTGGAACAAGTATTTTCCGACCAGTGGTGACAAAGGAAACCATTACCCGTCCATCAAATAAATAATTTAATTAGTATGTATGTTGGTTGAAATAAAACTATTTTTAACGGATTCTATCGCGATTTATTTGGTGTTATTTTACTATTTACACTGATCCCGACGTTTCAGTTGCTTTTCAGCAGCCATGGTCACGGGTAGACTAAGATGGTGGTCGTCTCATGTATCGATGTGCAAAGTTATCTCAAAGTACCTGAGGTTTGTTGATACTGCTATTGTACCTATATTCCCAAAATCCCCTAACTTTAGTCCGCTTTAAGAGATATATTACGAGAATTTATAGCGTATAATACAAATATAAAACGTCTTGAAAAAATTGTTCTTTAGATTTTGCGATGCTCGATTTTTGATCCATTTTCTGTTCCCCGTCACCATTGAAAAATCGCATTCGAATACAAGTCCGTTCGTGACGGACAACACGCAACGTCCAAATTAGCAACAGACGTCAATGATTCACTGCAAATGATAATGGACAAGCTCGCTATCAAACCACGAAAACTTATCAATTGCTCTAATATAGTCCATATATTCTACACGTCAACGCTTAGGCGGTGGACTGACCATCTCAAAACTACAGGAGTTACGTTTGTCACCCACCACAATTACCAGACCCTGCTCCAACAAAAATATTTTATTTTCAACTGCATAATTTTAAACAGAAAAAAAATTTAACACCTAATGAGGATGTAAAAACGCCTTTAACCTTTTGTAGGTCATTGTCACACGCTAGGGTAGTTGACAGTAAGAAAGAAAATAAAAGATTAGTATTTTTCATGGTAGATTAAACTAAAATTTCGACCACACTGATTAGAATAATTAAGATTAAATAATTAATATTTTTGAGAAATAAAATGAAGCCTTTAGTCACGTGACAGTGAATGCGTTTATTATTATAATTATTTTGCGGAGAATCTCAACACCTCGATTTAAAAAAATCCACAAAAGTCATCTCTAAAGCACACATACTTTGTAGGCTATGTGCCCTTGCAGAAAGTATTAAATTTAATAGTTTGTTCGTTTATATTGTAAAGATATTTATTTTATTTATTTATTATTATTAGAGTTTTTTTTTACAAAATAAAGGAATATTTAAAATAATCACGTGTATTCGTTAATATTAGTTGGGCCAGTAACGGAATGTATCTAGCAGTCGACATCTATTTGTCTACAGTAACAAAAATATGATTAGGTAGAATGCAGCCAGCATTGTAATGATATGTTTTTTCTGGAAGTGGATATGAATAGAGTGAACTAGTTTTTAACGTTTGTTTTACAATTTTTAAGTGTTGCGAGCACAACCAAACAGACGAACAGACACAAATGCAAAAATAGTAGAATTGGGTTCCGTTTGTTTTCCAGTATCTATAACTCTCCCACATTTTTTTGGAAATAATATAATAAGTATATGTAGATTGTATTATTAACTATTAAATTATCCATGAATATTGCACTATAAATATTTACCTATAGGTAATATGTTATGTTTGTATTAAAAATTTTAACTCCTTATTCGAGTATTATATGCTAATAATAAATATCTTAAAAAATAAAAAAACACTGAACATAAGTTTTACAGCTAGTATTACTTGGGGCCAATAGATGTCATTGTGTGTTGCGCGTTACACTTTTCTTGAAAATTTTAAATAGTTAATGCTACACCGAATTATACACAGCATTTGTGCATTAAACGTTTTCACGATTATTTTATAATTTTACGTGATATGTGCACAATCAAACACATCTACAGATTTATTATACATATCGATACAGAAGAAAAAAGATCGTCTTTCCAACAAAAAAAGAATGATTGCAATTGGACTACATGTTAATGAAATACAACTAAGTACACATTTTAACTTTCCTCTCCTCTCAAGGAAACCGTCCTAAATTTCGGGATGAAAAGTATGATATAGGTATCTTACCTCGTAGTATGAACTCAAATTATGCAGGTTTCATTTGAATCCGTTCAGAAGTTTCGGCGTGATGCACATGCGGCATGCGGTACAGATTGACAGACAGACAGACAAAAATGAAAAAAATATAGTTTTGGCTTCAGTATCGTTTATAGTCCCCCAAAAAAAAATATCTAAATCTTCAATGTACAGAATTGGACCTGTTACAGTTTTATTATATTTTTTATATTAGATTTTACAATAAAATTAACTGCGTGAAATGAATAAAATCCAATGTCACCGAACTATGTTTGTTATTGTTCGCTGATCGATTATTTGTTTACCATAACAAGGAAATGGAATGTACGTAGTAATTTAAAACACCTTTTATTAGAAAAATAAGTGAGCCAATATTCATATATACGAAGGACACTAAACAGGTTACTGGGACGTTGTCAGAGCGGAACAATTTTATAGGGCGCGGCGAGGCCTTTCGACAAGCCACGACGTTCCATGCTACCCTGGTAGATATTTCTTTTTATGGTCTACGGATAAATGTCAGGGGAGTGCCGACGGGGTGCGCCCTTACCCCGACTATGACGGAGACTTTACGCGCCTACATAAAAAGAATGAGTTATCTACAATTACCAATCGTTAAGGACTGACTGTGACCATGGGAAGTTTATGACAGTTTTTACTTGAGTAGTTATACAAAAATAAATGATTCACAAATAGATTACCGGTTACAGGTAACGAAAGCAATGTCATTTGTCGATAATCCTTTACGTCATACAGTATACACTCTACATTACATGTATTTGTGTGATGTACGATGTTAGATTCGAATAAACAGCCGTAACTTAAGCATTTACTAAAATCTTTATTACCGAGTCTATTCTGTCTAATACACACAGATTATAAATATAATTTTTACGAAATAATAGGTACGAATACAATTTATCTAACACAATCATCACTCATTAAATATGAGACGTCAAAATGTATTGCAACTAAAAGGATAATATAAATAACACTAAAACAAACAACACAAATACCGGACATCATCGGGCGCATCAAAATACTTCGAAACGATTTCAGTATTGGAGCGACATTCCGAATTCCTTCAACCCTCTGTAATCTTATGTTCTCCTAATAAAAAGGACACGTCAGCATCCCGTATTTCTCACGCTCGCACCCGGGCAGGCTCCAGGCGCCCTGCTCTGTCCCTTTTTATTCCCTGGGACGAACTTCTCGCACGCATAATCGTGAGAACAACAGCTGACAGCAAAAATCTTATCCTTTTATACATAACATAACTTAGTCGCAATTTCGCAAAAGTCTTTCTTAAGGTATTGATTTACTTTTAGTATCTAAAACAGTAAGAACATTTTTGATAAATTAATAGACAGTCATATTATTAACCTTTAAGGATTTTGACAGAAAATGTGATTTTGATGAACTGATTTTAAGCATGCCAAATCACTGTGATAGTGTGGTGTGATTCGTGTCAATGGTGGAAACACAGATTATAATTTTTTTTATCTTTACAAAAATTTAAAAAATCCCCATTTTTGCCTTTTTTGCTATTTAATTGAGGACATTAACTTAACTTAAACATTAGGAATTAAAGTAAGAAGCCAGTCTGAAAGACTAGATTTGGTAAATATCTATTAATTGGATAATTTTTATAGTTAAAAATGTACTTGATCCCTAGACACTTCTGATGTGTGAACTTTGAGTTTCAGGTTCTTTCAATGCCGTTCAATGCAGTATGTAGGTAATTGATATAAAATTATAGTGTCGTTCCTTACGCAAGAGATTACGATTATTGTCTGTACTTTGTACCTATATTATGCCTATATATAAAACATTTTATAGGAATAGATTACTATTAAATTATCCACCATACCAAATTATTATTAGATACTATTAAATTAACCTAACCTAATTAACCTAACTAATACTAAATTAAGACAAAAAATTAAAAAAAACCTTATGAACGAAGAAATAAAACCTTACTCTAGAGTGGAAATTATTCAAGTGTTTCGCTAACAATAGAAGTTTTTTCGATTAGAGCGGTTTAGATGTTTTTTATCGTGATTTTATAATTGTCTCTTTTTGTAGTCTGAAAACAGGGAGGGGTGGGGGGGGGGGAGAGGGCTAGGATGGAGGTGTACTCTAACACAGTGCCATGGCTTATGCCGTTTTGCTTACGGACGGTAAAATCTCGGCCGCATGTCAAACAGATATTGTTTTTCTTCTCCTAATACAGTTTTAGAACCACAGTTCTACCACAGTGGGCGCAAAATCACAAGGTCACTATTATTTTTTTTTAGTTGAAAAAGAATAACGGTTAACGAAACACATTTCGCTGGTTTGCAAGAATAGCGACGACGGAAGTAAAAATTATTGATTTTAGAGAATGGCAATGTTTTGTGATTTCCGCTAGAGTATTTTGTTCTAAAAATATAGAATGAACTTTTCGCTTTCTAACGAACGTTAGCACGAAATCAGCGTTGCATCTCTGTTCACCATAAAATATCATAGATTTATGATCGTTTGGCATACTTAGTTCAATTCGACTGAACTTTGAATTACATACGTCGATATTCTCGGAAACCAGTGATTTCTAATAATAGTAGTTAATCAAGATTATAAATATATTTGTCAGATTTTGTAAAATTCTTTTAGTGTTCGATGACTCATTTATCGAGGAAGGCTATCGGCTATATATCCTCACGCTACGACCAATAGGAGCGGAGCAACAATTAAAAATGTTGCAAAAACGGGGAAAATTTATAAACACAGACGAAGTTGAGCGTTATTTGTTTGTTTCTTTACTACGCTTTCATGCAATAACTACTCAAACGATTTTCATTAAATTTTGCGTAGGTACATGATGTACCTTTCATCTACATTAACGCAAGGGAAGCCGCAGGCATAAGCCAGTATATTTTATACTAGCCGTTTCCACAATTTCACCTGCGTTTATGGTCACTGCTTCGCTCGTATTGGTCGTAGCGTGGTGTTACATAGCCCAAAGGCCTTCCTCGATAAATATGCTATCCAATACTAAAAGAATTTTTCAATTCGAACCAGTAGTTCTTGAGATTAGCGCGTTCAACCAAATAATTCATCTTTATAATACTAGTATAGATATTAATTCTCATCACATAATCGACTTAAGCAACACGCACACTTGTGACTCTTGAGTTGCAGGTATCCACGGGCGACTGTAGTCACTTACCATGGCACGCTTCTGGGGCCGTGAGGCAACCCCCATGCCAAATGTCTGGTGACCATAGTGATCCCCATTGTGGTGGTATTTCCTTATGCCGAATAATATTATAGAAAAAGGTAAAAGTACATTCAATTACCTGTTTGTTTTTGGTAGCTCTAATTAGGAATAAGTTTATACTTTTTTATCCCTTTACAGCTTCAGGAACATGTGGCACATGCTCGACTTATGATACTTTTTATACATAAGTAACGCCATCCTTGTCATCTCTTGTCCCTACACGCTAATTATCGCTTTTTCAATAAAATTTTATCCAGCCATGTTGCTGTGTTAATTATAAATCCATTGGAACATATAGGGATAGAAAATACCACAAGTCATTGTAATCCGGCATTTTGTGATCAAATTATTTTTTAAGTGTCAGAAACAGCAAAATGTCAAAAATATAAAGATATTCAAAGCTATAGACAATGTTTATTTTAATATTCAGCTACAGGGCAAGGAGAAGCTAGTTAAAGGGTTTTTAGAAATAGTCCAGGAAGTCTCAGTTTAATTTTAATGAAATTGAATTTAGTTCCGCTTGTAATACTGGTAACGAGTTGTGTGTATGTACAATGAGTGGGATCTCCTAAGCTCCATAAAGAATTATTGTATACAATGTACCATTATGGCAAGTTGTTAATAGTCAAAGTCAAAACTCTTTATTTCATAAAATTCTTTAAAAATTCTTTGAAAACCTCTTTTTTACACAATGTCACTGAAACAATAGGTTGCTTTGCAATGACATATTAACTTAACTAGTTGCTTTGTGAAAAGTAAAACAAATAATATATAAAAATAAATAATGCCGCATTTTAAAGTATAGTAATAATAATATAAAAGCTATCTATCAAGCATCAAATTATTTATAACTCGACTGATCACAAATATGAAACAAGTGATTTTTACTGAGTTCAAACATACTGCAAGTTCTTTAGGTTTAGGCGCGGATAGGAGGCACGATACAATATACACGACTAATTACCGACTAATACCGCGAACTATTTCGTGATTTATCCACGAAATTTATATACTTATAATCATGATCATTAAATCCTTTTTAAAATGTATTTACTTAAAAATTATACATATAGTTACCTATATGTTTATACAACTGCGTATTCTTTAATTTTTACCTGATGATTAAATAAACCAGCCCTTAACAGTAGAAGCGAGCGCGCGTTAGTGCACAAAGTGCTGCAATCATTTGTAGGTTTTTACTTTTATAAAGATAACACCACTAATCAGACGTGTACGAAACATTGTATTAACCATTTGCGTTTTTTGTTAGTCTTGTCAATTTAAAATTACGTTAACCTTTCTGAAAATAATACTTGTACTTGGTCTCAAATTTCGGCAATGACGCATGACAAGCGTATGCCTGCTTTTGGGTCACTTCCGGTGACGAGTTCCGTTTCACGCCGCGTTTTGTAGCCTACAAATGAAGGCTCAAGAAAAACATTTTTTTTTTTCATTCATTCATTCCTTTTCTTTTGAAAAAGGAAACCATCTGGAATCAGGGAAACTGTAAGATAAAAGCTGTCGCGTAGGTTTCATTCAACAGCCTCCCTTTGTGGAAGGATTTAGCTATGTGCAGCAGTGGGCGTCACATGTCTACGATGGTGGCGATGAACTTTATAATGGTTTTATAGTGACTTATACCACAGAATATATAATTGCTTATACTCTAAACTTTGTCCCTAGACAGGTTTACTGTTTTAAAACAGACTAATTTTGAATAACGAAAGCACGGTAAAGGGAGCAGTTCCTTTTAGCATTATTTAAATTAATATACCCCTTCAAATTTCTTTTGAACCAAACATCAAATTTAAAATAGGGTTATGTATATTGCAGATATAAAAACGAAAATCATTAATTTTTTTTTGTAAGTATATTGTTTTATAACTTGGGGCTTCTTATTCTAATAATAAAACATAATTTCGACACAGAGTCGAGAGTTGACCCGCGATACTACGCTAGAATAACGATTGTGATGGTAGAATTACTCGTATCGTAACTGTTTAAAGGAGAGGCGACTATTTTCTCGCCCAAGGTCAAAAACTTATTTGTGACTTTTGGACCTTTCTAACCTGTAGAACTGTCTATGAAACGCTTTTGGAGTTTATTTCAGTAAACCTACGTTCGTGGAAGACGCTGTTGTACATCACACTCACACTCGTGTTGTAGTGTCGCTGTGCCTAACCAGTCACAATCACGAGAAATCATCGCCAGTTCTTCGAGTTTGTATTCAGATATAATGAAAAACATTACAAAGTTTTCCCACTTAAAATTGGACCGATTTAAGCAAAAATGATCCAATCCACAACCTCGAAAATGTTGAGTTTTGTGACCTATATGATATAATGAGAAATAAGGTATATTTTAACATATCAAAGACTGAGTCTCTGTATCATTTTTGCTTAAATCGGTCCAATTAAGTAACTACTACGAGATCTGAAACTATTATTGATAATAATAATAACTTGACGCATCTCACACACGGCCGTCTGATCCCAAACTAGACAGAGCTACTATGGTAACCAGACTGGTGATAAACATACTTATATAATTCTAAATACATACATATTATAGATAAATTACACCCAGACACAGAACAAATGATCATGCTCATCACACAATTATTTGTCCCGGGTGGGAATCGAACCCACCCGGGACAAATAGCTCAAAACTAGCTCAGAAGTCAGGATCACTAACTACTAGGCCAACAGGTCAGTTTTAAAATTGTAGTGGCACTATATAAAGCTAGCGTAGGAACATATTTTATAAAACGCATAAAACAGTTATCATTACATAGATATCAACTCGTCGATCAGATATATAAATCTGTAATTTATTTGTGGCTTCATTTATGCCTGCACTGAGTTAAGACAAGTGAATTCATATTTCATACTCGTAGTAAACCGCTTGAAGAACGTACAACAGCGTACTAATTTTTTATGAAATCGAATATTTATTTACAATATAGGTCTCTATATTGTAAATATTCAGTTAATTTTCAGTGCATATTCTCAAAAATAGGCCTGAAAATGTACTGTCAAGTTAATACATATTTCGTAAGCGTAACAAAAACTACAGCTATACCTCTACCATCACTGATTGATCATAAACACAAATATACAGCAGTAGCAGAAAAATGATAAAGCAAAATAAATGTTGTTTAAATTTCGTGACAGCACGTAGGATACCTTATTTACAAAGAATGATGACACGATGTCCGAAATAGTCCGAGATGATAATAACTAAAATTTACACGAAAAATGAATAAAACTTTGATTAGGAATGTACCTACACATAAGAAGAATTTTGTAAAAGCAGAAAAAGCACAACAGATTCCTGCTTGAACTAAAGTCGCCTAGTCGATCTAACGTGTGTTATGAATTCGAGTACCAGCGTTCTCACATATTCAATTTACAGAGCTTAAGGATAATATTGGTTACCAGTGGAGAATGAGCACGCAGATACTGGTTCAGTCCTTCTAACATACGAAAGACCGCAACTGGTCTGTAACGTAGTGCTGGTTTTTTTTATGGTGAGTAGTGTCACCACTTCACCAGTCCAGTTAAAGGAAAAAGTTTTTTATCTTAACCAATTCCCTTCAGGCCGACTCTACTACTAGTTATTATGTACCTAACAATATTAAAATATGGCCACACTCGATAACATGTGGCTACACTCGGTAACAATCCGTTACAATAATATTTATTACAAATACAACGTAATTAATTAAGCTCCTTATATAATAATTCTTACCTGATATGAAAGTGGTCAGCACCAGAAACTGCATTGCGCGAAATCTGCTCATTATTAATTGCTTGTAATCACTATGTTCAACAGAAATTATATGTAAACAATTTTATTACAAACTAATAAATACGTTAAAACAAGTGTAGAATTATAATTAATCGAAATCTGTACTCATTCATATAGATAGGTTATCGCAATTTGTCAAGGGTTATCGCAAAACAACGCAAAATTCAAATAACAAACAATTTCAAAGTTCGCGGTGGTTCCCGGGACACGTTCGTCACTTTGTCAGTCTCTGAACTATTTCAGCACTCCTGAAAGCTTGAGCTTCGCGCCCATAACCCCACCACCCCTTACCAGTGGTGCGCTACGAAATGGGGACAGGGAGCGTCCAACGACCATAAAGAAAACTGTCTTCACTGGCCTGATTGGAACAATATTTGTTAGCTAGCACGGTGTCGTGCGTGGTTCATAGTTAGCTCGTTTACTTACCACCTATGTAGATGTAGGTCCAATGAATCATACTATCTCATCGTACTACAATGTATTAAGAACTTTCTACAAGGGAACTTTTTAGTAACTTTTAAGGTATTTAATGGTTTTGGTTGAGAAATATTTTTTGATTATATTTTTGTCATATAAAGAGGGTTTTTATTTTAAATTTCACACAGTCAAATGGGCCATTGGGATTTCCGTAGACTGGTTTCGCAATGGGTTTAAACTACATCGAAACAGGAAACAGACACTGTACAGAGGGATACGGGTTGGATTTCCGAAAAGGATCTTCGTTGTTGCCTAACTTTTTTTATTTTTTTATATTGCTATTAAAAATTGTAAAATATTTCTTCTGACGGGCAAATTTCAGAATGACTTTTTGTTTTATTGCAGGTATATTGCCGTGCATTGTGTCCTATATGAAAAAGTGCAGGAATAAGAAAGAAAGAAAAATATTAATAACTAACTAAAAAACATTAATTAAATACAGGTTTTCATGTTCGATAAAAGATATTACACAAACATGTTAATGGATGGTAGTGTAAATTGGAACTTACTTAAGCGCGGTAATGGCGATAATATAAAAAATAGGCAGTCATGGGGACTGCCGACAGAAGGGAAAACGAATGCATCCAAAATCAAAAAAATATGTATGATTCTTTCAATTTATACATTCCAACTGTTTTGTGAGAAACGCAATAATTAAAACGGTCATATTTTCTAAACGAATAGTTTTTTTCAAAAAGTCTTTTTGTAACTGCATGATAGTCATGGCTGTCTGGATATAATTCAGTGATTTAAGTAAGTGTTCCATTGTCATATACACCCTGTATAGAATTCTAATAAAGTACCAAGTTGGAGATGCCTCGTCAAACCAAAATCCCAGTAACACCGTAAAAGTAATAAAGATGAAAGTTTTCAAGGTTATTTTCGATTTTATAAAATTGGGAAAAAACCCGGGTTTTATTTGTAAAAAAATTGTGCGACTTACTACATTAAATGTTTTCAATGAAAAACCGAATTTGGCTTTGATGCAACCCGGTACAAAATTTCATCCATTCATGATCATTCTCCTTTGTAAATACACATCAATTTTATAAAATTTTACAAGGCCAAAATACAGACAAAAATGAAAAAAATTGTTTTGGCTTTAGTATCGATTATAAAGTGCCCCCAAAAAAATTTCAAAATATCTTCAATGTTTTGATGTTTTGAATTGAACCTGTTACAGTTTTATTATGAGTATAGATTTGATAAAAGTACCTAAAAATAAGTATGTTTTTTGATAATAGTTTAATGCTTGTACAGTAAGTACGCTTGTAAAAATCGAGATTTTTTGTCCAAAATCAGACCTATACCTAGACTCCAAATGTCGCGGCGAAACAAGTCAGCCATCATATTTAGTCCAATTTTCAAATTCCTGTTCTATTTCTTATTATTAGTATAATATTAATAGTGGTGTATTTTGTATTATAATAAAATATATCTATAAAATATAGGATGTTGTATCGATGTATTTTAATTAATAATTGCGATTATGCTTCTTATGACTAGAATGGCAGAGTTCAATGTAATGTGCAAGAATTTATTCTAATACTTGAAATTTCAATGTGTTCAATTCCCTAATGGTTTCTGAGAAAAAACTTTGAAGTGTTTTGAATTCTGGTTTTATCTGGATTAAATCAATAATTACGTACGTGAATTTATTACCTACTTATCAATAATTATGTACTTACGAACATACGTACGTTTGTATTACTTTGTAATTAACGGTAATAATAATAGTAATAAATAACTTGAGACACCTCACACACGGCCGTCTGATGATCTGATCTCAAACTAGGCAGAGCCTGTACTATGGTAACCAGACTACTGATAAACATACTTATATATTACTAAATACAAACATATTATAGATAATTTACACCCAGACACAGAACAAATAATAGTACTCATCACACTATTATTTGTCCTGGGTGGGATTCGAACCCACGACCTCTGGCTCAGTAGTCAGAATCACTAACCTCTAGAGTCTAGACCAACAGGCCAGTCATATTGTCTTCATTGTAATGAAGGGTGGATTTATAATTCAAGTAATGTACAGTGTATAATTATGAACACTCGACATTATCAAATTAACTTTATTGCACAACACAGTACAGTTTTTTTTAAATAAATAATTGAATATAGCACCTATGTATTAAAAAAAACGTGCGTCATATAAATACACTGAACCCCTATGTCTAGAGAACACGAGCGAGTGAGACGTGTGTTATATACACACATCTGTATATGTATCTGCATCTGAGCATGACGGTCACGCGAGTCCAGTGCTTTTCCCCCATCTCACAAGTGCACAACGACGTGTTATATACACACATCTGTCAACATGTATCTGAGCGTGACGGTCACGCGAGTTCAGTGCTTTTGCTTCATCTCAAAAGTGCACAACGTGCCTAAAGAAGTTTTCACTTAAAAAATATGACACCTTCTTGGTTACCCGACGTATCGATTGATTGCAACCATCGATCGTGTAGGGTACCTTTCAAATAAGATATAGTCCCGGTTTATCCTACGTTAGGGATACACCACTATTTATAGCGTTTACACTTTATGTATAGGTTACACTAGTTTAATTTTTACACACCTGACTGTAAAAAAGTTCCTTGTGTTAATATTTTTCCCTGATTTGATATTTAATTCATTATTTACTATGATTACTGATTTTATAAAATAACCGGTCCCATTACAAAATGAGTTTAATGGTAAATGATGCAGGTATTCAGATAATAAACTAGTGACCTTTGAATGAAGTGTGAATACGGTCGACAGAAAAAAATACGTTGAAAATATTTCCATCTAAATTTAAAAAAGGATAGAAACCTAATGTTCTGAGATTCGGCCGTTAGATATTTTATCACGTACTGAAAATGATTGTACTTATGTTGGGACAAAATGTCCATATTTTATATGTGTGAGCTCACTTAGGTTACTCTTGTGAATAAAATTGACCACGAATTGCTGGTAAAATGCTTTCCTATATCTTTGAAAGGAATACAAAATATCTATTTAATAGAACACATGACACCTGAAAACAACCCTTAAGAAATTCAAGACTAGTTAAAATGATGACAATAAATAAATGTACCATGTAATATTTAGATCGTCCTGACAGTGCAATGGCCATTGAGCAGCTGCTCTTGTTCAGCAGTTCTAGGGAAGAAGAAAATGGCCTACGCGGGTCGCATACCACGCATAGCACGTTCCGTACAATGTTTGGTAATGGTAAAGTTGTAGTTGCAGTGAGCGTGCATACATTATTATTAGCGTTTATAGTTTTTGTAATTCTAGCTGTATTTGTATAAATATTAATAGCCCAGTCAACTTAGCTGTTTTATGATCAAAAATGGATACTTCGATTACCACGCATTTTTATATAGGTATGGATAAATAGTAAAAAAATGCTTTGATTAAGAATTGCGGATTAAGAAGTGCGAATACCCACAGTCTAGACAAGTGGGGAATCATTTATTTTTTTGTGTGTGAAATCTCATTTCCAGTACGTTTTTCGTCATATGTGCCCAAAGCTCTTTTGTTCTCCTTTAAATTAACTACAAAATGAGACGTGTTCAAAGTCGCTAAGTGCTTTTGTTTAACAGTAAATGAAGGTCAAAGTTAACAAAGAGTGTTTTTTTTTCAACATTTAATAACTTTGAAAGGAACATACGTAGAAGTTTGAAACTTTCTGAAATTCTAGCTTGTGATGATAATAAAAAGTGTTATAAATTTTAGCTAGATCGGTTTTAAACTTTTTAAATTATATTTTACTTTTTAGCCTTAATTGCAAAATGTGCCATTTTTTTTCTAAACTTCAGCTTAGAGAGCAGCTTAGAAAATGAAAAAAAAAAACATTTAAGTTTATGAGCCCGTTGAAATTTTTAAGAAATATCTATTTTAACCGGTTTTAAAACGATATTTTTATTCATTATTGATTATAATGAATAAAAATATCGTTTTAATACGCCGTGTAAAAAAAAGTACGCCCCACTTGTCCAGACTGCGGGTATCGAAATTCTTAATCAGCGCACTTTTTACGATTTATCCAAAAATAAAAATGCACGGTAATCCAAAATTTAGAAATTTTATTTCCTTTAGTTGAAGTTCCTATAGGTTGAAAGTTCTGTACAGGATAAGAAATTTCATCAACGTCACAATTAGGAAGAACTTAGTGGATAGCCTTGTGCTGTCCAAGCTGAACTATTGTGACACAGTATATGGGCCATGCTTGCTGTCCCGCACAGAACGTCTAATTCAACGTGTACAAAATGCGTGTGCCCGGTTCTGCTTTAGCATACCCCGTAGAAGTCACGTCACGCCATATTTAAATCAAAATGATGTTTTGAAGATGGCAGCAAGGAGAAAATTACATTTTGCTAACATGTTGTTCGGTATAATAAATACAAAAAAACCCGAATACTTGTATAAGGCACTAAGTTGGCGCGCGGACTACTATAGTCACTCCAGTAGAACGACGTTGAATCTTCTCACGATTCCAAAATATAGAACAGCAGCCTTCAGGGGAAGTTTCAAGTATGCCGCCACTCACTGCTGGAATGATATCCCACCGCCTTTACGATCGCTAAAAACAAAGGCAACCTTTAAACATCATCTAAAAAAGATATTACTTGATGCACAGAAAAAAGATCAGTCTTTTAATTACAAATAAATATGAAAATTACTCACAAAACAGTTATGACCTATGAGCCATATGTTCCATCCAGTTTCAGGTGAATTGCGGCGGCATACAGATATAGTATAGGTATACCCTTCAACTTAAGAACACCTTCTTTGTATTTCTTTATATTATTATTATTATTTGTATCTATACACAGGCAGGGTGTTTTAGGTAATTAGAATTACCTTACTCGTAACTGGTACTCTGTGCACACTATAAACTATAAACATATTTGCATTGTCTTGAGATATTGCGCAATGTTGATCTCGCGACAACGATACACCCTCAAGTTTGTAAAAATGACGCGCTCACGCGATAGCAGTCGAACAGTGCGGTTTATGCGGGAAAGGGACAGAAAATTATAAGTCAAAGTGGTTTCGATTTAATTTGTTATATAATTTTATGACTAACGCTTGTTTTAGACTAGTCATACGTGGTTGTTTTTATCTGTGTCTTTAATAACTTGAATTTATCTTAAAGTTATTGGAATGCACACCACGCCATATGCATTTTTTTTTTTTCTTTTCAATATTTAACCTTTATGTTGTGGTTTTGGTCTTAGCTTCTCGTTCTGTGCGTCACTTGGGGTTAATACGGAAGACCAGCGCTGTGTTGTGGCCTGCGTCACAGCTAGCATTAAGCTGAGTATTAACCTCGTTGCCACACCTGCGGGCGTGCAATGGCAATGCAACGTGATCCTAGTTTTAAGTAACATTTTATTTTGATTGCGCATTGCGTGACTGTATTGTGAGGCAATAAATGGTTCTTTCTTTCTTTCTTTCTAGTGGGCTAATACAAAATACTCAGAATAAGTACGTACCCTGTGGTCACAGTTGCGTTCTCTCAAATAACTGTCAACAGAATATAGTTAGTTACACGACAATATTTTGGGAGTATAGATTAAACGATATATTTTTTTATGGTATAGGGGGCAAACGAGCAGATGGGTCACCTGATGGTAAATGACTACCGCCGCCCATGGCCACCTTTAACTCAAGAGTCACAATTGCGTTGCCACCCTTTAAGGTGGGAGTAGGAGAAGAGCAGGAGAGGGTGAAGAGTGGGAATAGGGGAGAGGGAAGGATTAGGGCCTCCGGTAACCTCTCACGCGGCGAAATGCATTGCAAGCTTTGCTTCACTGCCGGTTTTCTGTGAGGCCGTGGTATCGAGCGGAGTCGAGCCGGCCCATACGTGCCGAAGCATGGCTCTCCAACGTAAAATATAAAATACGTAAAATATAGATATAAATGATTAATTTGCTATTCCTTTTGTTACTGACCGTACAGTAAAACACCTCACAAGGTTGTATCGCGCTACACAAACAAGTTCCCTAATTGGATGGCTATAGCAAATGTTAGCCCAGAGACAATCACGGCTCGGCATTTACGTGGTGATGGCTCTGTTACCTTTATCACCCCAGTGTATAGTTATAGCCGAGGGTGGTAACGTTACAATTTAAAGACCAAATTGAAAGCGAACATGGAAGATGTTTTAGCATTGTTTGAGTTTTATATTGTGAAGTCTATTATTTTAGGTAATACTTATTTGATTGTATGCAAAATATTGAAAATGCAAACCCCGAATCCACTGGCACTCCGTTTCCTCACTTTACCTCTGCTATTTAAAGGAACACGAGGCAAGAAGAGGAAAAAGGTGTTTGCTCTCGCGTTTTGTAGGTATTATATCTTTTTTATAATAGTATGGTATAGCAAACAAACATACGTCCTGCCTGACGATAAGGGATTGTCCATTAATCACGCGAGGTTCGAAAGGGGGAGGGGGTTTGAAAAAAATCACGAAATATCACAAGGATGGAGGAGTGTAGTGAGATATCACGTACATTTATTTTTCGTAGGACGCGCGATTATAACTGTATTTAAAGATATTTTGATTTTTTTTAATATAGGTATTTTAAGCTAAAAAAATACACGTGATTTTGGCTAGGTGGGGTTAGTCTAAAATCTCACCACAGAGGTTTAAAAAGTTGCTAAAAAAACATTACGTGATTAATGGACGACCCCTAAGCAGTTACGCTTGCAATACCGGGTGTTGTTAACACAACCCTTCCATAATTCCATTGCCAGTATCGCCTAGAAGATACCAAAGAGGATACAAAGTGGAAGTAATGACTTTCCTTTTTTAACGATTCATAATTAAAAGAACTGTAATAATGTGAGACCTGTGATAAATACGCAAACCACCTGGTGGTAAAAGAAGTAACATAATCATGTTTTTAACCGACAACCAGCGGAGGAGGTTCAAGTCAACCCGTATTTTTTTAATGCATACTTATGCTACAATCGTGTCAAACAAGAATGTCACTGTTATGGCCACCTTATGAAAGCCTTTACCGATGTCTACATATGCTTCCACCATCAGAATGGTCACTTAGGGTCACGAAGAGCTCAAAGATCAGTTCTGAAAGTAAGCCATTCCCTGCCTTTTTTTACCTTACAAGCGATCTCTATGAAGTCTCGGATGTCCTTCCTAACTGTGCATCAACTATATCTCTTAAGCATTATTTTGAGTTATGAAGGTGTCAAAAGTGGCTCCTAATGGTTCGTGTAATATACACACGGCTGCTGCGTCGCCATTTCTTTTTTCTTGAACTTGTCTTGACATGCTGCGGCGTGTCTAGATACTCAAACAACACACGTTACTCCTTACACACACACACACACACATACACACACTTAACATAATAATAACAGTGGATTTTCTATCGAATTAGGTTACACCTGCTTAAAGCACCATTCTGTTTAGAGCTAGGAGAGGCTAGTAATTTGTCATACAGGTCTGTGTACCTAGTACAGATACCTACCAGTCTCTCACACAGACTCACCTGTAATATAATTTTAACAACTAGTTTAAGAAAATGTTAGTTGTAACCATATCAGTGGCGTAACTATACATCTGAGGCCCGTGGCAAATTCATTGGATGGGGCACAAGTTCACTCTTGATGCCTCGCGTGGCTTTGGGGTCGGGGCCGGGGGCCCCCTAGGGCCTTGGGCCCGTGGCATTTTGCCCGCTCTGCCACCCTATAGTTACGCTACTGAACCATATTGTGTGTGAGAGAAAAATCAAGTTATAATTATTACTTACGAATGCTTCTTGTCCCTGGTGACCTCACCACTCATACGACACTATGTTTATGTTACTTACCTACATTATTGTTGGTTGTCTGGAAGAAATCGCCTTGTGTGATGTGATAAGACCGCCGATTGTAATACCTTAATATTTGTAACTTGTATGCACTATTTACTACTTAAAGGTGTACAATAAAGAGAAATAAATAAATTATTCTGTAGTGTGAAGGTTACCACAGATGGGTAGATCCAACGCGTGCTCCAGATTCAGTCAGATTTTTTTTTATATCAGATCCAAAAAAAATGTTATCCTAAGTGTCTTTGGAATCGGAGTAAAAAAAAATATTGTGCGAATTGAATTTGTTTCTAGGGTTGCGTTTTTTTATGTTATAGGGGGCAAACGAGCAGACGGATCACCTGATGGTAAATGACTACCGCCGCCCATGGGCACCTGTAACTCAAGAGTCACAAGTGCGTTGCCGCCCTTTAAGGTGGGAATAGGGGAGGAGCGGGAAGACGGTAGAGGGGGAAAAGGAAAAAAAGGAACCCTTTTAGGATCACTCGGCTGTCCGTCTGTCTGTCAAGACCTTTTTCTCAGGAACCCGTGGATGCATCAAGTTGAAATTAATACCAAATACATAAGTCTGCGGGGACTTAAAACTGATTTTTTACAGCTTTAAGGGACTTAAAGCTGTAAAAAAATCAAGCTCCTTAGTCAACGCAATCAAAAGAAATGGCCACTTAAATCTTAGATTTGACAAAATTTGAATATTTCGCAGGTAAATCAAAACCTATAGGGTACTTCCCATTGACTTAGAATCATGAAATTCGGTAAGAAGCAAGTTCTCAGAAGCAAGGTCTCACAGCACAAGGGAAAAAATACGTGTGCGTCTCGAGACGCCCGACAGAAGTGATAACTTAAGCACTTTCGCCTTTTGAAGTGATAACTTCTTATAGGAGGAGGATAAACCGCTTCGTTACGTAACGCGTTATGGCGCCAGCCTGTCTAGAGTTTTCTCAAGTTAAACAATTTAATTTAAATATTAAATAGTTCAACTTAGATTAGTTTAACTCTTAATTTGTTGTTATATCTGTCTGTCTGTGAAGAGCCTGTTTTTCAGGAAACCGTGGAGGCATCAAGATCAAATTAACATCAAATACTTATGTCAGCGGTCCCTTGAAGCTGTAAAAAAACAAGCTTCTAAGTCAACGCAATCAAAAGATACGACCATTAAACCTTGGATTTTAACAAATTTGAACAATTCGCAGGTGAATCAAAACCTATATGGTTCTTCCCATTCACCTAGAATCATGAAATTTGGTAAAAAGCAAGGTCCGAAAGCACAAGTAAAGGAAAAAATTCGAAAGTCGTTAATTTGTTGTTATATCACAATCGTTCATCGGAACACCGACTAATTATGG
This sequence comes from Euplagia quadripunctaria, assembly GCA_963859945.1. Lineage (NCBI taxonomy): Eukaryota > Metazoa > Arthropoda > Insecta > Lepidoptera > Erebidae > Euplagia > Euplagia quadripunctaria. The sequence continues at coordinate 9,850,621 of OY982567.1, read as the reverse complement.
CTTATGGCAGGATTAGTCTCCAGGTACAATTAGGTCTTTACCGGACCTAAAAAAGGGGAGGGGGAAAAGTAAAGCAATTATGAAAAGGTCTAAAAAGTTTATAAACATGTTTTTATTAATAACCGAAAAATGTACATTATTTAAAAACTACAACTTCATCCATACATAGCCGCAGGTAGGCAGTCATACAGAAACAATTTTACAAGTCAATGGTGATTTTTAAACATCATTTATAACAAACACAAATAACAGGCGCAACGTTGTAAAATCCAACATACATGTTTCAACAAAAATAACTTTGCACCCACGAAGACTTTGCACCTTCTACATCTGGGGAGGGTACAGCAAAATGGGCAAGTTAAAACGAGGCAGAGGGCGCCACAATATGTGCAACTGACAATGTTCAAATGTTTTTTGTTTACGTTCGGAAATATACATTTGGCAAAGTTACTTTTGTGTTAAGACTTAATTACATGTTATGAAGAGTGTTTCTTTATTAGTAGTTATTTATTTTATTTAATATTTTTTGTGGGTGTTATAGCTATACTAATTAGGTGTCCAATGGAACCAGGTTAATGAATACTAACTTTGTATTCATATTTAGTAATTTTGGTTATTAACTTCATATTATTATAAACTATAATGGGAAAAATCATAAAAAGTTTCTTAGGGGAAAGATATTTTAAGTTTTAAACAAGTTTTTTTTTTTGTAATTTAAATATACATCACAATGAAAAAAAATAACAGGAGGAGGAATTGATGTGCTGAATATCGCCACACAATTTATGAAATTTTATTTAAGCCCATTGAGCACACAACAAATACATTTCCTAAAATGACGCCGTTTTGTATGTCGATCCACTTTTATTGCATTTAACAGCATCCAAATTTTATGATAATCTGCTGCAAAAGCAAAAAAAGTGTATTTGAAAAAGAAGGGAGCGGAATTACGACATATTACCAACAACGTTTTTATTTTTTGCAGCAAATCTTCATGTTAGTGTGGACAATGCCGTACAATATGGCAGTACACAATACATATATTACATATAATAAACATAAATATGTACATCAACCGATGCGAACACACCCACGTCACTTAATTTAAAAGATTAACGATGCAAATCTACACACAGAAACCTAAAACTAAAATATTTTACTGTCTATAACTATATATACACAATTTACATTATTATTCCAACTACAACGTTCTAATACCAGTGAGTGATACAATATTCTGTGGAATTTGTGTACGAACAATATAATTAAACAGACAAATAATAATAAAGAATAATTATTCATTTGTAATGCTTTTTTAACAGGTGCAGAAAATTATAATAAAATATATTATGTATTTGTATATTAAATCACAAATTGATAAGATTCATTGTTTTTATTTCACTGAATAGATAAACACAATAATTTCAATTAGTATTACCATTACCATGCCTTAAACCTATCATTACGGATAACATACGCAAAAGAAGTAATTAAATAATTAATAGACAAGTTTAGTCCAAAGATTTCGGATTTGTTAAACAATTATGTGCCTATCCATCCAGGAGTCAATGCAATGCTGCTAAATATACAATATCAACTAAATATGTCTATCATTTGAACTAAATAAATACGAGTATACAATGTATACTTGTAGGCCGGCTAACATTAACATTTAATATTACATGTCCTCCGAGTCATAAATTGTCTAAACATTAAAATGTTTCAAACGCGCTACTATTCATTCACCGATATGTAATGTTTGTCATTTAACAAATTATATCGTAATAATAAAAAAAAGAATATAGAAAATACATTCATATTTATAATAAATACGAGATCTGATAAGAATCAAGATATACAGGGTGTATTTGAAAAAGGAACACTTACTTAAATCTCTAAAAAATGACTAACACGCAGTTACAATAAGAATTTTTGAAAATAAACTATCCATTTACAAGTTATGACCGTTTGAATTTCCACGTATTTTGGCCTCCGTTTTTCATAAAAGTAGGTGGAATGTTTAAAGTTAAAGATTTTAAATCGTACATATTTTTTATTTAGACTTTAGACGTTCCATCTGCTTTTATGAGAAACGGAGGTAGAAATACCTGAAAATTCAAACGGTCATAACTTTTAAATGGATAGTTTTTTTTAATTGTAATTGCATGCTAGAGTCACGCCCTTGCAGTTGTTTAAGTAACTGTTCCTTTTTCAAATACACCCTGTTTATTCAGCAGTAATATACATTGAGGAATAAAATAAACATTTTATAGTACGAAATAGTTCGAGTACATTCGTGATTTATGTAAGAACGGTATTAGATATGGGACCGCCCGGACAATTCACGGATGTCGCAATATTATGTTAATATCATGTACAAGCGTGTTTATACGCATTGCACTTTCAAGACAATCCTAGCAGTAATATTCCTAGATTTCTACTAGATTTCTAGAGAAGCCTAGACTTAAGATTCCCAGATATGTCTTATAAGCACTAATCTCGCAAGACAGCCATGAAATTAAGGACGCGTTGCTATACGCGTCAAGTATAATTTAAATTAATTTCATTTATTGGGAGAGGCCTATGTCCAGCAGTGGACTAGAATAGGCTAATTGGTTGATTTATTGATTGAGATTAAGTATACATATATTTGATTGATTGTAGGTAAAACAATATGTAACTGACTGTATTAAGCGGTTAACGGATTTAACCATATATATATATATATATATATAATATACATTCATACATTCCGATAGTTATATTACCCTCAGCTCGTTACATTCTCTACGGTATTTAGACGTGTAAATCGGGATTTAATCGCCGTCATATTTAAAAGGTAGAATACCTTTTTGCTTATTCAACGTTTCGACCGAATTGCACTGATCGTAGTCACGAGTGGTGGTCAACAGTATTCAAATATGTTCATAATAAAAAATCTCTTATACGTATTTTTAACTCATACCAGCAACAACTTGTGAACCTGTTCTTGAGATTATGCGCTTATAGGCAAATTAACTAAGAGATATACTAATTATAACTACGACATCCATGCTGTTTTTGTCATGTCATACATTTCAAACTCCTAAATCGCGCAATTGAGTTCACACGAATATACAATAATAATCGGATATAATTTCCTTACATTCAGTAAAAACACGCTGAATATTTAATATTTTGAATATAAGTATTCTAGAGATGTCAGAAGGCAGTGCATTACATAATTAAAATAACGTTACGTGCTTATACACGATAATAATGCCCGTAGCAAGTGAACATTGGTCGTTATTACAAAGATCGCTAAAAGCAACCCGTCTTTCACTTAATTATTCACACATTCAATCGAGTTACATACATTGTAACAACTCAATTAACAGTTGTCTACCAATGTAAAAAAAAAAAAACAATCAATAAATAAATACCTACTTAAATTGATTATTCAAATAAGGACGCATAAACAATTTTTTTTTAAATCACATATATTATATTTTTAATATTTAAACTTCATGATAATAATTTTGCATGGAATTTAATGAACTATATTAGTGATATAAGGATATGATTTTATAAATCATAATAATCGTCAAAGTAATATATTTGTAATGGTGGTTATGTTTAAAATTGATTGAGATCACGGCCATTTGAACTGCGGATGGAATAAATACCAATATATTTATACAACAAATGTATTGACGTCTCACCTCACTAATTGACTTGAGCAACATCACCCTATTACGTTTTGCATTTTCAAGACGCGGCGATGTGACTATGTATCACAAACACTACGTCTGGTCTTATTTGGTAATACAAGGCTTTAAAAGTAGAAATTTCTCTTTTAGGAATACCGTGTAAAAGCATTGCACACTTTTCGTTGAATATACCCAGCGCCATCTAGCAAAACTATGTTGAACTACGTTGAACCTAACGAACTTGAATCGCGGTTACATGTTTGAACATCTGAGTAGTAAAATACATCAACGAATGGTTCGCGAAGGGTAAAATCTCCTTAGGTACCTCATTCCTCTAACAAGAGAAATTGAAATACCTTAATATCCCAATAGACAAACCTATTATTGTGCATACAGTACTTAACATTTCGAAGTTATATTTTCATTTTATTAAGAACCTATGAGTGAAACATCTACACCTTACTATATTTTTATACTACGTACCAAAAGTTTGAGATGAGAAAAATACGTAGGATATATATCGTATGCGAGCTTGTGTTTAACAAATTTAGATATAAGGGTAATAAGTGCCATAGTGATGTGACAAATAGTTTGGAAGTTTATTATAATTTTTAGTATTATGTATATGTTTACCTAATTAAATGAGTGCAAGTACAAAACAATGTTATCTTAATTAGGGTTCACACTAAAATAAAAGTAATGAAATAATTATTATTCAATGATTCCGAAGTCGATTATTATTGTTATTATAATATTTCTGTTACATACTTTTTGGAACGAGGTTCCTTATGGGGCGTTGCGGAGGGGTATACCCTAGTCGGCAAAAAACCTCAGTAACGTTAAAAAAAGCGTAAGATTTTAGATATGTAGATTTATGCCATCTGTGGATTCCATCCATATATTAGTTCGAGCCATATTTACTATATTTTGATACATTTTATTCAATCCATTAAATATATTTTATAGCGAAAGGAACTGCGTTCCAACCGGGTGTCCGAAGAAACCTCACGCGTTTTTTTTAAGTAGTTGTACTGGAAGTTTTGCACAAGTTCATATTAATTAACTAGCTTAAGATTAGCGTAATTTATATTGAATATAAGTGGAATCTGCGACTGTAAAATAATAAGCGCACCTACGAACGGCTAAATAGTGAGACTCAGAGTTTATAATTAAAAATAATAGAATCACTAAAGGATACTATAAAGCGCATATTTCATTATATTATAAATTACGAATAGCTATTAACTTCCGTTAATCATTAAATACATAATCATTTCATTACAAAAATCTACTGACATTTAGTATGAATTCGGTTGATTTAAAATTAATAATGTCGACAGTAAAATTCGAAAAGGGTCTAAAAAAAACTCGCCGGAAATCGCAACACTAAAGCAATTTGCCTTCGTATGTAAAGGAAATTCGTGTCCCAATTTCTGTTAACAATGGCCGAAAATGATTAGAAGCAAAGTACTCGGTACCGTCGGTAGGTGTCGCTACTTATATTCTGTTGTCCTCGTTGGCTTCGATGGGCACGGGCTTGGAGGCTGCGCGGTACAGCGGGTTCTTGCCTTTGATCGGGAGCGGGTGCGCCTCTGTGTTGAACACCCACTCGTCCAGCGGCAGCAGCGAATCATCCGCAAATAACAGGTATAAGTACTGGAATGGAAGTGGAACCGGTTAAATAATACAAGCCTAATACTATAGAGAACTTAGCTCTCCGTATCGAAGTTTTCCAATTATGAAATTGAGATCGGTTTTGAAATGGGGGTTTGCTAGCTTTGCCCGTCCCGGCTTCGGTCGCGTGTAACCTTAATTATTTTTCTAAAATAAAAGTAGCGTAAGTTATTCCTTATAACATCAGCTATCTGCCAGTGAAAGTGCCGTGGAAATCGGTCCACCCGTTCCGGAAATTAGTCGGAAAACCAGATAGACAGACAATAATTTTGAAAATTAATTTTTGGTATTAGTATCGTGTAACCATTCAGACGCATTTGGTAAAAACCTGGTACCTATTATGGTATTACAAATAGACACTCCAATTTTATTTATTTGTATAGATAGTTGTTGCTCAGAGTTTGTGGAATGTGTACAGTTACAAGATTCTAAATAGTGCATATTTTTTATTTTAAAATTATTTACTCAGTTATTAAGAAAATTAAGTTAGTTTTTGTGGATTTCGTTAATAGCTGTGGAGTGCATGCTAGTCACACCCTTTCAGTGATTTAAGTGTTTCATTGTGAGATACACCTGTATATAGCATAGTACATACTGAGACGTAGACAAACTTTAAACAAAATCAATGTGAAAGTAGTATGTCGGGATCGAACCGACTAAAACCAGACGGTGTTCCGTCACAAGTGAGTCTATCGCAAGGGACTCGGGTATACCCTAGGAAGGAAGTCCCCAAACAGAGGTTGTATTCGTATATGTGGTAATTACCTTGAGCGTTTCAGCGAGGAAGAAGCTTTGCTGGACATCGTCTCCCTGCGGGGTCTGGAGGTACACGTTGACGAGCCCCGTGTAGCCCCCGTCCACGCGGCAGTGCTTCTCCAGGGCCTGGACCATACAAAAACCATCATTAGTCACCGACCACTTGATACCTGGCACCCTCACATTTCTCTTTTAACTATGGGTTATACGACGATGAAAATATTTTGTAGTGTCGTGTCTTTTGGGGGTACATTATCCAGTGACTATTGAAAATTGTTTCAAATGCAAGGGTCTTATTCTGCTTTGGGGGTACTTTATCCAGTGACTCTTGAAAAGTATTTCAAATTGAAGGGTCTTATTCTGCTTTGCTATTTTATACGTATAAAAAGTTGTACATACAAATTTGATGGTCACATATACAGTTATTATAAATAGTAATAAAGAAAACGAATCACAGTTTCCAGAGAATATCGAGAGTATTTAGTAAATATTGAACTTAAGAAACCGTTATATCTGATTGTTCAAGCATCGAACATTAGTACAAAACTACTAGACCCGATTCTGATGTGGCAAATTTTTGCTATGATGACATTTATAACTATGCCAGAGATATAACAATTATAGAGTCGCAGGTTATCTTTTTTTTGGTAGATAAAAGTGTCAGGGTACCTGAACCCCTTCCCAGCCCCAGTCACGGTATCGTTGCTGCTTGGTGAGCCTCCACATGATGAAGTAGGTCTCGAAGGTCTCGGGCCGCAGTAGGTACACTTTTTCGTTGCTCTTCTGGGCGCGCGCTTCTACTGCGCCAGAGAATCTGAAATGTAAATAAGGCTTATGTCACAGTATTACAAAAACAAATTCAAGTAGCCGGTCGGACTACTACATACTACACATAATTTCAATACAAAAACCTCTCAATAACTAAGCAAAAAATAAAATAAAGAAAATCGGTTTACAAACATAGGGGAAATTGTTTTTATTTTTATTAAAAGAATACTAGTAACGGGGGTCATACATTACTAGTATTCTAGTTAACCCCTCCAGCTAAGCTAAGTGCTTGTGTTAGGAGTGGGTCCACGCCGGTAGTGCACTGGGTGGGGTTTGAACCCGCAACCACTTGATCGTAAGTCATTATATATATATATATATATATATATATACTACTTTAAATTTATATATATATATATATATATATATATATATATATATATATATATATATATATACTACTTTAAATTAATTTACCTGAAAGCCTCGGGTCCAAGTTTGGTATCCGATCGCGCGTAACTCTCGTGGCAGGTGTGGGTGAGCTTGTGGGCAACGTCCATGTATCGTTCCGATAGAGAGTTCTCCAGAGTTGTTGATGCCAACGCGAACATGCCGCCTAGCAAACAAATACATGCTTAGGTATTTGAATGATTAACCGGTGTTGTCAGTTTATTACGGGGTAATTTTACAAAAACTATGGGTAATCATAAACCATGACGCTATTCTTGTTTTATATTATTAAAAAAGTCTATCGCTAAAGCAAAATTATACCTAATGATATTGCTAATTTTGACTCAGTATCTTAATTGTTCATGTTAGATGATACGTCTGTATAATCTAACATCAATAGTTAAAATACTTTAAAGAATAATAATAATAGTCTTATAGCCAAGTCAAAAAAAAATCTTTAATTAAAAAATACATCTCATCAATTATCTAATCTATCTAAGCACTTCCCTGACTGCCACAGCCAGCATCGGAATCCTTGGTGTCGATATATCGAGCGAAGTCCAGTTCCGCGGTCACTTGGAGGGTAAGGCCAAATTAGCCTCGAAGAAGCTAGGTGTGCTGAATAGATCGAGGCAGTATTTCACCCCGGCCCACCGCCTACAACTTTATAAGGCGCAGGTTCGGCCGCATATGGAATACTGTTCTCATATCTATGCAGGAGCACCCCAGTGCCAGCTTCTCCCTCTTGACCGCATTCAACGGAGAGCGACTCGAATCATCGATTGCCAGGATATTTCAGATCGGCTTGACCCTTTGGCGTTGCGTAGAGATGTAGCTTCACTCTGCATTCTCTATCGCAGGTATCATGGGGAGTGCTCCGAGGAATTGTTCGGACTTATACCGGCTGCAACGTTTCGCCATCGTTCAACGCGACAAAACTTTCATTCTCATCACCTGGATAATTGGCAATCCACCACTGTGCGGTTCTCCAGAATTTTTTTGCCTCGCACAACCAATCTCTGGAACAAATTGTCGCCTGCGGTATTTCCGGACCGATACGACCTTCAAACCTTTAAGAAAAGAGCGTACTCCTATCTCAAAGGCCGGCAACGCACTTGTGACTTTTGAGTTGCAGGTGTCCATGGGCGACGGTAGTCACTTACCATCAGGTGACCCGTCTGCTCGTTTGCCCCCTATAATATATAAAAAAAAAATTGAAATTAATCACCTATTTTCACTAATTCACATTGGTACCTCTGTATTTTGAGACCGATCGTTTTTCGTTTCTAACAGATTCAATCACTTAGGTACACCTACCTCTATTTAAAAACAGTTTATATTTTTCATTACTTTTTTTTGGTTGATTAATAAGTTTTGTAATAAATTCATTTTATTTTAAATTATCATTTTATTTACCCTTCATCTCCTTGTGACGTAATACAAGACGGTAAGTAAATAATTTAGAGCAGGCATCCCTATACGCAGTGCCAATTTGTTGACAATAACTACACGCTCGTACGGTGCCCGTTTTATGCGCATCATTTGTAAGTTACTCTATCTAGACATCTATATAATCAAAGGTAAGTATGACCTTAAAAAACTATTATTTTGACATTACAAACAGACACTTCAATTTTATTTATTTGTATGTATTAATTACTGGATTTGTACCTCGTGAAGATTGGCTAACATTCATTGCAATAAAGGGAAAAATTGTTGATTATGAACTATATTTTAATTTAATGCCTTTTACTTGAACCTAGACAACGATTAACATAACACAATACAAAAGAAACATCTGCGTGTGATTTACACAGGTGGCATTCACATAACAGTTGTAAATAATGTTTGTGTAATCATTATAATCACCTCACAATGTGCCTTTGCTGCTCACCCTCGTAGGTGAGCAGTAAGGGCACATCGGCCATTGAACCGTGTCAGTATATGTTATTCCACTAAAGTGCAAAAAAATGCGGACGATCTGATGGTAAATAATCATCGTAGATAACAAACAGCACACTATAACAATGTTTCAAATGAGCAATTATTGTATCAGAGTAAGCCTTTCTTCTTTAATTTGTGTGTGTATGCGCCAGATTTATCACAAAGGGGCTATTCTATTAGTACACTGTCCTCATCATCCACCGCGCCTTTTCCTAACTAAATTGGGGTCGGGTTTCAGTCTAACTACGATACGGCCGAACTTTGATATTTTACGTGAAGCGACTGCCATCAGACCTCCACAACCCAAGTAATAGGCGATATCGAAGTTCTGTAGTTAGACAAGGTTGTCGGACTTTTTAGGGCTACAACTACCCCTAAGGAATGCCACAGACGGTTTAACGTGCTCTCCGATGCACGGAGGGATCTCAATGTGTTAAGAATGGTCACATATTCTAGACTGACCTGGCTAGTATTACTTAACTTTGTAATGTGCTAACCTACTCGGTTACCACTTAGCCACGAGCCCCTCGCTATTAGTACACTCTCCTAATACAACTATATATCATCATTATCTCCTAAATATATAAACATACCTATTAATGTCTACTAAATAATGGAAGATAATAAATTTCCAATTTCCATGTTTAAAAAATATTTTATACGCTTATTGTTGATTTCTACTTTTTTTTTATCGTGTGGACACCCTCACGGGTCATCACCTCACCGGGGCTGGCGGTGAAGTGGTATGTCGGAATCATACCGACTAAAACCACACGGTGTTCCGACATAAGTGGGTCTATTGCAAGGGACTCGGGTATACTCTAGGAAGGAAGTCCCCGAGAACCCCGGCAGACCTCGGCCGCCGTTAAATAATAGGCAGCCACACCAAAACCTCGCCTCTCTTCCATCAGGTGCGCGGGCGGAACACATCGCGCCACCATCTCAGGCGTTGATTTCTACTATGATAACCTTCAGTAGCCTATAGAAAACCGCGATTATAAAGAAATACCGGCGTAATGGCGTTTAGTTTTCTGCATATGAATGACGTCACCCTATAATTTAGTTTTAGATAAAATATAAAGCTTTTCATTTTCTTAAGCGGGAAGACCATTCTGAATTTCCATTGGATTTTTAGAAAGAATATTATTCGTGAGCTAATATTGTTACATACCAGCAAAACAAGACAAGTGATCCATCTTTTCTTCAATGATTCTGCCATATTTCATCTCAGCGAGGTACGCCAGTCCCGAGGGAGACACTCGCAGCATCTTGTCGAGGGCTGCCTGCATGGCCGTGTCGAACATAATGCGAGCCTGTTCATCCCCGCCGCCTGACATCACCCACGCCTTCAGCAGGTACTCGTAGAAAGAGTCACCAAGAGCGCCCAACGACATATGCTCTGGAAACAATATTTAATAATTAATTTTTTTTTTGTGAAAGCTCCATAAGTCGTCACTTCACTAGGGCCAAACGGTAAAGTATACCTTTACCAATGGGTATGTTGGACTCAGACCGACTAAAACCCACGCGGTTTTCCGTCACCGGGTCTTATGGCGGGGGTGTCAGGTGTACCCTAGAAAGGAAATCCCTGTGAACCCCTAATAATAATAATTTTATTCGTAGTTTTAGTATTAATTTAATTTAATTAATGGCAATAATTTAATTTTATAATAATATTCTGGGATATTATTATAATAAAGCAAAGCTTGTACTAAGGGTTCTAGACGACAATAAATATATTCCGTGCCGTGTTGGTCCTTGTCAAACGTAATTAAATACTTAAAATTTTCTGTTAGGAAACTACCCATAGCAAGACAGGGGCTGTACCCCTTACTAATTTTGACAAAGAATAAAGCCGGTGAAATTTAATATGTAATACACCTCTAACTATCCATTTAGAGATATACATATAAGCATAAGTATATTAAACTAGACATAAAAAGAAAACAGAGACTTATAAATTAAAAAAGAATATATATTGTTTTTACCTAATGTAATATATTAAGATACTAAAAGTAAATATGGATTCAACTTAGTTTTAGCAGCTTCCAGCATACTTTCAATTTGGTACCGTGATTCATTGCCAATAATAACTTATAATAATAACTTGACAAAACTCACACACGGCCGTCTTATCCCAAACTAGGCAGGGCCTGTATATCGTAACCAGATTGCTGATAAAGATACTTATATATTATTAAATACATACAATATGTATGTACAATATATAGGTAAACTACACCTCGAGCATTGAACAAATGATCATGATCACCACACAATTATTTGTCTTGGGTAGGAATCGAACCCACTACCTCTGGCTCAACAGTCAGGATAACTAACCACTAGACCAACAGGCCATACTTTAAGCATTGAGTGCTGTATTCATTTTCTTATAGTTTCAGCCTTTAAACCCTCAAAAGTTAAAAAGCATAATTTATTCCATACAATGCTATCGATTCATTGCAAGGAATGAACTCATAACTTCATGATGGTAGTTTAGAACGTTGACGCTCCTTCCTAGCATTGGCGGTCCGGGAGCAAGTCATCACCAAGGACGCAAGAAAAACCTGGATGAGGCTAAGACAGGACCTAGCAATAATATGTAATACATAAGCAGTAGGTATGGATGATGATGATAATTTTTTAATTCGAAGTTTTGAATGGCGAATGACGTCATCGGATTGTGTTATTTTATCTGTGGTTAGTTAATTTTTGTTCACTAGATATACCTATTTAATAAAATATTATCGTGACAGTTTATGAGTCATCGTGTTAATAAAATAAACCAATGGCGTTCGACATTCACTGAAACGATTTAGCAAGTGAATAGATAAGGAGTCTTTTCTACACGTGCGAATATAAGGTTGTAGCACGTGATTACGCAATTGACATGACTATTAATATAACATCTAATCATTTTTGTTGTTGAACTGATTCTATAAACGCCGATTCCTCTGCAAAAACGATATTTTCTCATAAATATTGATATACAATTGAAATAGATAGGAGGGAGGTATGTTTAGATAAGATATAAGAGAATCGGAGATATAGAGTGATGTAATAAGATATAAGAGATATTTTTATTTCTAAATACGAATAGGACATTTGTCCGTAAGTTTTTTTCATTCTTTTGGTATGGTTTATAACTAGTACTTACCTTGGTCCGGTATGACCTAGTATAGTATGAGGCACTTAAATAACTCTTAGCTGTGTGTTATAATCAAAACTCTTTAGTCAAAGGTACTTTCAACTAACAAAATCTGTCAAAGTACTATTGTTGAGAGTTCAAAATTCAAAATTAGCGTCAAAACTGTTAGGTTAGGTTATTTGCAGTCATGCCTGGACGTCGCGGCTTCGCCCAGCTAGGTGGTCACCTACCCGAAGGTTGTGCCCGCGCTTTTGCGAGTAGGCGCTAGGAGCTTCCTCCTACCGGATATCTTAACAACAGTTGTTCTTGGACCCCCTCATTTTTTAAGCGCAATACGGCACACCATGTGGTTTTAAGTCGGTTCGATTACAACACACCGCCCAATCGAAAACCCCGGCGGTGGTGACGGTCCGAGGAAATTATTTACAGGCAACTCTGTTTTTGACCAACCTGTTTAGTCAAAACTATTTTTGCCTTTTTCAGTTAATATTAAGAGTTTTGACTGTAAAATATAGCTAAATGGGAACATGCTTCTTTTGCAGAAGTCTTCTTATACCTTGACTGGCCTGTTGGCCTAGTGGTTAGTGACCCTGACTGCTATGCCATAGGCCGTAGTAGGTTCGATTCCCACCCGAGTCTGGGTATTCTTTGTGTCCGTTCTTTGTATGTTTGTAAAGTCCCCCGCGACACAGGAGTAATTCCTAATGCGGGAGTTGTCTTTTTAAATAAGTAAAAAAAAAAAATTTGATTACGTTAGTAACATTTAAGACTAATTCATTTCAATGCTTCTCCATAAATTTTTCTTTCACTATCATGATTAAGGATGTCAACATTAGTTATATGTGTTTTATCAGCTATTTAATATATTTGCAGCTAAGTTTTGTCGTTTGAAAGCAATTCCTTATTTCACTGTTTGACATCTTACGTCCAAAGATAACTCTGTTATAAATGTATGTACGTAAGCAGAATATATTAACATATAAAGTGAATTGAACAACAACAAAGAGTCAGTAACAACCCTACAAAGAGTTGTACCTCAGCACTAGTTTTAACGCATCATTTTGTTAGGCTGGTAAAACGAGCGTGATATTCGTATTCGTATGCTTGCTATAATGATATCCGTTCAGTAAAAGCAATTCTAATTGATTTTTTATAAACAAAAATTACATTCTGTGATTTTATATACACAACATCCAACTAGAGCAGGTAATAATCAAATATTGAATTAAACGACTTTAACAATATTCAAGCAGAACAGTTAATAATCAAATATTGAATCAAACGACTTTACAACGAAGTAAGTAAATACGTGAAAAGTAATCACTAGACCATTTAGTTCCACTGATATTGTTGGTTTGTTATCAATAACTTTTCCAATACAATTTCCATTCGTTCGGTAAACCGAAGTAATTAAGCTATCAATTACTTCGCTTGAAACTTTAAATCAAGCATAAGTATGATTGCTGCGATATTGTTAAAGGTTAAGTCGGTCTGAGAAATGTCATTAAGACAGTAGATTTGTGCTCGAAACGGAGCCTACGAGAGCCTCGCTAGACTTCTATTTCTGCTGGTGAGTGGGATCCCCAGAAGGTCGATGGTAGTGTTTCTTACTTTAACTGCTGTCAGCATTTTGTAACCCTGGGTTCTTGTTAAGAGTCAAGTCTGTAATCTCCTCTTTCTGTTTAAGTATTTATGAACAATTCACTTAGAGTTTCTTCATTTTTTGGTCTGTAATAGACACTGTAATAATCCTAACAAGACAGACTTCACTTCCGTTAATTCTTTTATTTTTCGTCGATTATAAATTCACAAGCAAACGCAAGGTTCTAAGACAGTGTGTGAGTGACATTGTTCCGTAAGACGAAATACAGTTCTCTTAATGACTAAGGATGTTGCGCCAAACTAAATAAAAAAAAAAGAATGGTAAACTTACTTTGTCCCCATTGTCCAGTGCGCGGGTTGATGAAGTTAGGATATAGGTCACCCGGCTTTTCTATGTTGTTCAGTACTTCACGGATGCGTTCCACCTTCTGTCTGTAGACTTTAAATATATCTTGTTAATGGAAGTTTTTGTTATTCTGTGTAATTAAGTGATGCAATTATGACACTGCGCGCATTTTTAGATGACGTATGTTCAGGAAATATTACGATACGGTTGACAGTATAATGTATTGATTGTGATAAGGTTTTTAGAGTTATTAAGTATCTTGTGACTTTTCCATAAGGTAGCCAAATTAATGTAAGAAAAAAAAATGGTATTGAAAACATCAATGAAATGAAAGTGTTAGACTTAAAATTAAAATAACTTATTGTTCATTCCTGAGTAACCATGTACAAAATTTCAGACGAGACGTAACAGGTACTGTGCAATGAAAAGATCTAGGTGACCAAGTGAATGACGAATTTTCGAGTATGAAATATACGCTTACTGTCACGGCCAGTGACGTCACTGAGGTAGGTAAACTCGAGATGTAGGGTGCCAAGTTCGGAAAGGATGCTGTTCGGTCCCGCCCAATGGTACTGACGGCTTGCCTGTAATGCAAACGTAAAATATTTAAAAAACTGAAACATATTAACATTTAGGTTTATGTATAGTCAGGAACATGGAATAAAATGAATAACGGAATAATCTTTTAGTTAAAGTAAAAAGATATTCGGTAGCAGACAAAGAGATGAAGAAATTTGAGAAGATAGTATTGTACGAGTATACTGCCAAGGTAAACAAGTACAAGGCCGAGTACGGCGCCTATAGACACAGCCTTTCTGACGACCAAAGTGCCTGTTGTGAATATTTTACGTGTTCAAGTTACCCTCGACGTGGGTCGGCTAGTTGCCGACCATACCACCTTCGTGGTGATGCTCTGGGGACCATACTTTCCAGGAGAAGCACAACACTGTTGGTGTTTACAGATTTCATGAAAGCGTAATCTACATAATAATATGTGTGTGTCTTTCTAATATTATAAACGTGAAAGGTTGTGAGGATGTATGGATGTTTGTTGCTCTTTCACGCAAAAGCTACTGAACCGATTGCGATAAACGTAGTATGTAAAAAGCTGGACACCTGGATTAACACATAGACTACTTTTTATCTCAATATTCCCACGGCATCGGGACTTACACGGGTGAAACTGCGGGCGCAGCTAGTAATAATGTAAATAAGTAAAGACAAAATAGTTTGTACTGTTTTCTTCTTTATTTGTCAGTGTATCTTCTATTTATTTTGTTATTATAACATTTTCAAAACACGCAAATTCATATGTAAGTATCTACATACTCATCAGTAATTTTTAAGTTTTTACCGATTTAAAAAACGAGACTTTCAATTCACCTAAATTATAGTATTAGCCAATATCAGTGTTTATGAACCGAGCATTATGATTTTTTCTTTTGATGGTTTATTGGATGACGCATCACTACATGCCGCCGGGCTGACGGTACAACATCGACCGTTTCCTTCTTCGGCCACACCTTGTGACGAATGCTCTAGTCTAGACTCTCACATTTAGTAACTTATATTATACCACTAAGTTGGCAAACAATCACACATGGCGCCTGATGGTAGGTTACCTGTGCCTCTAAATACTCACAACACTATCTATCCTACTCCTATTGAACTCTACTAAGGCAGTGCTGTGTAACAACTATCTCCTGTAGGATGGAGGTACAGGACCAGTCGGGAGTAATTGATAACATTCGGGGATGTCCCATGAAAGTAAACAAAAACCTAACAAAGTTATCCTAAAATAATAATGAATCATTGCATTAAAGTAATTATTACTATCATTTGAATTATAACGTACTTTTTTATCTTAATGATAGACAATGTGAGTAATACTTTAAGAAAATTAAATTTGAATGAATAAAAATGAATTTTGTTATAAATTTAAGAAATAGATATGTTCCCATTTATTGGGTTACGGATTTGTATTGAAGTGGTTAAAGAGCTTCCTAATAAAAAAAAAAGAAAATAAATTGCAGCAGCATTGCAGGATACCTGACACTAGTTAGTAATAAATAACATAAAATAAACAACAAAGACAAGTTCTTTGTATTGTTATTATAATAAAATTATGAATTAAATTGTTTACTATTTTCACTGTAATTTATTTTGATGAACAAGACATTTCGACGATTGTTAATCAAATATATAAGCTATTCAAATGTTGAGTGTAGGCGCTATCGCTAATAAACCTGCCAATCCTGAGGCTTATGGCATTATCTTTGGATGATTTTCTATGGACCCTTATTTACAGCTTATTGGCCGTACTGGACTGTTATAGGTTTCTGATTGATTCATCGGTTAATAAACCTGTAGGTGGTGTCTAGGGTTCAAACACCGCAATTATTTCGTGTCGGATAGCTAATTCCACTGCCTTTAACAATATGCAATTGTTTCGCATATAATAAAATGCATACACAGCAGAGACGTATCAAACACCATCATTTCGCCAACTATGATTTGATCCCACTCATGTCATAGGGGGCAAGCCTGTTACCGTCAACCTAATATGAAATGTAAATGGAAAAAATGGAAATTATAGACTGGAAAGGTAGTTAAGAAGGGAACTGGAAGGAAAGTGATACTGCTATAGGTACGGAGGGATTTCGTGAGTGTAGTGTGTAGTGTAATAGCTCGAGCAGGTTAGGGTCGCATAGCAATAATGCCATTATTTTTTTCTCATTTGTAACAACCACTTCCCTCTACGTGTAATATTTTTTTCATTCGTTATGGGAACACGCTAAACGCAATAAAAAATCACCAATGGTTTTCACTTGCATACAAAAATCTGCCGAAATGAGAACCTCCTTTGATTCGTTTTTTAAACTCCAGTAGTTGAGACTATAGGAGTTTAAAAATCGGAAAGGTATTGACAGAAGCAAGCTTGCCAATAATCTTATTTGTTTTGGAATGTGACTGATGTTTATAAATCTGCATGGACTAGATTTTCTACAACATTCTTTGCAAAAATCATGAATATTTTCATTCATGTACCTAGTAGATACTGATAAGTATCACTGGAAGAATGTACAGCTATCAGAAATGTAAATTAATTGCTTTTAGAATGTTCAACTGACCAATATTCATGAAGCGTAAACTACGCTATCTGAACATTTTGCGATTCATGCATAGATGGACATTTATTATACACTGCGTTCATTATATTAGGTGTTTTAACGATGTAAAATTTCTGGTCACCGGAAATATGTTGATTATTTTTATACCAAGTGCACGTTGCATAAAATAAAAACACCATAAAATTGCCATAGCATAAACGTGAGCAAAAAATAAAGATATATAGGTACTTAATGAAAGTATCAATAAATAATGTATAGGGCGGACGTCGTCGTCGACGGCGGACAAGCGATACGTCCCTGTAATGTTCTCAGGATATTGTGTTTGTGTTTTAATGAACATGAAAATTCTGACAAGGGTGCTTTGAAATAGGGAAGGATGCTTGCTGGGCGGTGTAACGTTTTCAACAATAACAGTTGTCAATGTCTATGACATCTATATTCGATGGCATTTGAATTTGGATTGACAGGTGACGTAAGTCATTCTTATTTTTTGCCGCTCCCGTGAGATGTAATTTTTGGAATTACTAGTCAGTATTATGGGTTGGACAAGGTGCTCTAGCCTTGTGGATAAAGGGGCAGGCTCACCGCGATGTCGCCGCAGAGCGACAACAACAACAAGTGTCCGACATGTTGTTTGACGGCCGCGTGAACCCTACCTGCTGGTTGGGTACAGCTGGTGTGAGTGGCTGGCAAGCAGCGAGACCCTGCTCGCCAGGTCCGCGGTGGTGGATGGTGTGCAATGAAACCCTGGCTCATTAAGCGATGGTATCGAGGTTATATATGTATACTATTTAGTATATATTTAATAGTTTTGACATCATCCAAGGTTTCCCACCGTGTTCGTGTAGCGCAAATGCCCTTTAACTAGCCCCTTCTGGGCTAGACATCTTGTTGAACGGTTGCCGGCTCATCAGTATAATCGCAATTTTATTGTGTAAGAAAATGTTGCTTTGGGCCAAAGATTTCTATCCATATAACCATCCAATACAGCCTGTATTATAATATTAGTCTTAAAACTAAGATAATTGTTAAATTTATTTGGTAAAATAGAAATTGTTATGTAAACCCAGCAGTCTCGTTAATCTTTAGGAAATAAAATTAAATCTACAATAATAAACTGTACTCACGGTCTAACGTGCAATTAAAGTGCACAGGGCACTTTAATAAGTTTTTAGGGAATAAAATAATAGAAATTAGTCCGTAAAATTAAAAAAAAACTGAAAGTTTTCTTTTCAAGGGAGCCAAGTTGTCTTTTACTCAAACAAACTCTTACCGCTAATCAGATTTAGATTAAATTTGGCAAACAGATGAGTTGTTTCCTGAATTAATATAGTCCATCGCGTACACATGTAGGTAATAAAGGGCAAATTTATCACCTTGTACCGCAACATTCTGTAACGCGCACGAATAACCAGTATTTGTACGTATTTAAATGTAAACTTGGTGTTATTCTTAAGAACATTTTAGCAACCACTATTAAAATTAATAAATTTATTAATATTTATTATTTTAAATAAAAGTTTTATCTCGATTTTGATATACTTATTTAAAATTCAAGAAGGGTCCCAGTGTGCGCTTGCAAAAGCACCTCAGTGGGTGGTGAATGACACATTGTTTTATTTCATATTGTAATCAAAACTATAAATCCTGAACTGGGCCCTATTCTACCTACGCAAATTATTCGAAGCGTGAAATACCTTTAATATTAAAATGTATTTATTGTATTCAATCTAAACTCGAATAGTAGAAGGTAAAGGTAATATTAATATAATCCATAAATTAAGTTCAATCAGCGATGACTTGATAAAATCGTGTTGCGTGTTGAGTACAAGTTCGCTTCACGCATAGAGTCATTGTTAAAAAAAATATTATGATTGAAAATGATTGTAAATAATTTTTAATCATGTGCGTATGGGTTGCAATAGGATTTTATGCTTTGTGCGATAATAATATCGCACATCTAAGTATGCTATGAGTACCTATATGTATATTAAATATAATATATAAAATATTTAAATAGCATCACTTTTGCCCACCTTGCCACCAAGTGCATAATCTCAATAGGTTCGAACCAGATCCGTCGATAAACAACCGGATGCATAATGCAATCTCCAGAACAAAACTTCCCCAGCACGAAGAAATAATGTTCTAACAGTGGAAAAAGAAGTAGACAATCTGACTTTATATGGGAAGATAGTCAATTTGGAGTGATCATCTTTTAAATAACATCGGGCACTGTTTAGCTCTGAGAAATAATTTTATTAAACCACTAAGGTGACAAAAGGAAGCCATCGGTCGGGTGTGTAGTCCGGTTGGCGGTCACCGTAGCCTATTCAGTAAAATTAAATAGGCATTTGACTTCAGTATTGGGTATCATGGTAGGGTAGTCATTCCACAATCTGAGTAACCACGGAAGAGAGTTCACAGAAAGCAGCAAGCAGCTTTGTGTAGGGGGAAAACGTAGCTGTGTTGAGAGGATTATTACAACTTCTGAGTTTAGAAACATGGTGTGTCCAAGATATGCGTTGTTAGTATTAAATGTTAGATAAATAATACAAAATAAAACATATGTTTAAGGAAAATGTATCGATCGACACATTTCCTAGTGGTACACTTTATAGATGAAGCGTGAAAGAAAATGTACTGTCTATCTACAAAATACTTAAGTAATTATGTGTCAGTAGAGTTTTATATTATTGCGGTAATATATTTTTAATATCTTTTTTACTGTTGCTACGTCCGGTTCAATGAGCAGTTAACATTTTATTATGTAAGTTATTTGGAAAATTTTATCTGCTTTTAACCGACGAAGAAACAGAGGAGGTTCTCAAATCAACGCAAATATTTGTTTTTATTTTCTACGCATAACTTTTTACAGGGTAGTCCGATTTTAATAATTCTTTTTTTTATTGGAGTATACTTCGAAGTTAGTCCTAAATAAAATTTTCCACCCTAAGGGGTAAAAAAATTGGGTACCAATGATTGTTCACCCATTGACTTTACACGTGTAATACTGATTTTGTTGAAGCTTGGCACAGATATTATGTAATTCTAATGACACTACAACATGACGGAGATCCGTAGTTGATTTGATGATGGATGCGAAATCCAGTCGAGGGAACTCCTAAACGGTTTACAGCAACTCTCTCGTGTTTTTCATGATTGATACAAGAGTTTGAACGGTTTTGATGAAATACTAGGATATGACGCCACACAGGTAGTAAAATCTATTTGATTATACAAATTCATTATAAGTTTTTAACTCCTACTTATTACACGTCTTACCTTGGTCGATGGGTTGATGAGCGCATGAGGCAGTCCAGTCGGTGTATCGAAGGCGGGCAGCAGAGCATCGGCAACTTCCGCGGCTTTGTCACGGAACATGGTGTCGCCGGTCAGAGAATAGCAGGATAATAAACCGCCAACAAAGCGGATCGTCGTCTCGAAGACAGAAAGGTCTGAGTCCTGGAGAACAAAAAGTAGTACATAATCCTGTGTACATTTAAACACACGCCCTCCAAGGCAAGGACAACAGCCCTACATTTGGTCCTGTTCTTACATAATAGTAGTCTCGATTTGGTTTAAAAGAACCTACAAAGCCACGCGTGACTACTTATTTAGCACTTATAATGTAGTCAGAGATAAGAACCCCGTTTTGACGTATCTCGTCGATGCTGTTGAATTAACTTTAAATGAACTTACTAACATAAAATCGAAATCTAATAATAAAAACACTTTCGAACAAATAAATATGTATGTATTTCTAAACGAGGGCAGTCAACGTAATTTATAAACCATAAAAAGCATTTTATTTTAATAACCTATTCAAGAAGCAAGTAATCGTACCTACAATAGATTGTTGTTACAAAGTGGCGGTAGCTTAATGGCTAGGACGTCAGGCTTGCGACTAAATAGTTGAGGGGTTCGAAGTCCACCCAGTGCACTACCGACGTGAATTCACTCCTAACACAAGCATATAGCTTAGCCGGAGGGATTAACAAGAATACTAGTAATGTGTGACCCACATTACTAGTATTTCGTATTAAAATTCACTGCGATGTCATGTCAAAACGAACCTAATACGTTGTGACGACTATAGTAATAATGTTGTAAACCTTTTTTATATCAAAGATATCGTGGTTTTCTTTATGTATATTTCGAACATGTTATCAATTATTTACAATCATTTCGAACAGTTGCCAAGCACAAGAACATCCAAATGGAAATCTTTCTAAATCAGATTACATTTTTCATTAATATTGAGGGTCAGAGCTATTATAATTACACCATCTATACTATTAATCAGAAAAAAGTGATTTCATTTCTCTGTGCGTCACACAGCATTTCAGAGCAGTATTAGTGACTTACAAGAAAAACTGATAACTTCTGAAAGAAAAACATCACCAACACTTTTCTCGAACATGTGGGCCAACTCATGGCTTCCCATGGGTGTCGTAAACAGCTTCTATGGCAGTCTCCCGTCGTTTAGCGTTTCATGACGAGTTTCCTTTACGTATCCCCATGGGAAATGTTGTGGCATCAGCTTGTAAAAAAAGATATATGCGAGATCGAAATCCTAACGGACTACGTGGGTAATTTGAAAATGTTGAAGGTTAAAAAACCTTTCTTTAATCCCAGTACTCAAGTGCTACGAAGAGACAGAAAGAGACTACGATTAAGTGACTTAGACACTAACATATGGCTTACTCTTTTATAAAACTTTAAGTGTGCTAAATTAGATTTTTGTTTTACAAGTATTTTGTAAAAACAAGTAAGTATTCTGAGAAATAGATTTAAAAAAAATATATATGGAAAACAAATTAAATCGTTTACTTACTCGTTTTAAAATGAAATGCAAATAATAAATTAAATCATAAAAAGTATGATAAAATTGTTTTAAACAAAATACAATTAAATACAAATACAGATTCTTAGAAGCTTGTTTACAAGCGTCAAAAGGAACGATAACCACGATTTATTTGCCTCTTTAGAGGTTCTCTGAGGGTAGACTCATTTATAGCAGATCAAATAGAGGCAGCATTTATAGAATATTTTACTTAACTAAAAGCATCACTTTCCGTGTTTATCCGCTTGGCTCTGTCTCCTCTTCAATGCCTTTATAGTTATATTTAGAGGTTGCATAATAATCATATATTATTTAATTCCCTTCCTTGTGTAATTAGTTTTCTTTTCCATTAGTATATAACATCCTTCACGATTATTTTAGTTTTGCGTGTTATTTGAGTTACAGGCAGCTCTACATAGCAAATATAAGTAATCCTTATTATTTGGTCCTGTCTCTGCTGTCATAATTTCATACGTAGTAATTAATTTGCTTGTTTGTATATTTGGCACCGATTCAAAATTATTTAGGTATTTCCATTAGTGTAGAAGTTTAGTTAGGGTAACAAGTTTCTTTTTTATTATTTTTCGCTTTTGGGTTTCTTTTCTTTTGTCGTCGGTTTAATATGTACCTAAATATTTCTTTTTATATATTACACTATCTACCTAATCTACGATATCCTAGTTCCAAGTATTTTTTCTTGCAATGAAATAAAATCACTTTAAATTAAACTCATCGAAATTAGTCCATTAAAATAATTGAAACTTAAAAATAATTCAGTGTCTTTGACTGCCAATCCTACCATAAACGAACGCAAAGTATCGTATTAATAAACTTAAGTGGTTCTTAAAAATAATAAATTTGCTCTAATTTGTCAATCTTTAGTGAGAGAGAGAGATGACAACTTAAACCACTATCCACCACTATATTCTAGCTGTAAATTTGACCTTCTGACACTTGTATTTGAAGAGCAAACTTACATCATTTTATTTCTGACATACCTAATTGGCGCTATTACTTAAATATCTGACACGTTCTACATATCGCAGTTAAGCAACCCGGTTCCCCTGACCTTATTATCAAGTACCTACGCTCATGAGTTCATTTCGATAATAAATTGGTACAGGGCATTGTTTGTTAGAAAGCAAGATCTGTACTAGACTGTTTCCTACCCTTCCTCATAACAGTATAACCATAATATATGTATAGTCTCTTTTAATTAGAAGTATATTGGGTCTCATGCGTCAGAGGATTTTAATTATATTGACCATGGTCTGATCACCCCACAATAAATTGACAAGGGAAACACGCAAAGCCTAATTGCTGGTTTATCTATCCGATATATATATAATATTGTAAACATTACTTTATAAATCGGCTGTTATATAGACTTAAAGACAAATTATGATCACGATTTAAAATCGTAGTACCACAGGGAGCCGAACCTAGAACATCACGACACACAAAGTCAAGCGACAATTTATGCCATAGGCCCTACGAGGCTGTCAATTTTCCGGAAATATGTACAAATGTGGTAAGCAAACAGAGCAATTACTTCTAAACACAGAAGATGAAGGTTCGTAATCTGATCGGACTGACGTATTCTTGTATAGAGAAATAACAAACTGCGATACCGATAAGAGTTTAATAAATGTTGACATCATTAAATAAAAAATTTAAGCCGTTTCTAATTAATTATCAGTTAGGAATAATACATTTATTATGAAATTTTAATCACGGTTACCGTTGCCAAAGATTATATTACAGAAGCATATTACTATATACAGGGTGTATTTGAAAAAGAAACACTTACTTAAATCACTGAAAGACCTGGAAATTCAAACGTTCATAACATGTAAACTGATAGGTTCTTTTTTAATTCTTATTGTAACTGCATGCTCTAGAGCCCTTTCAGTGATTTAAGTAAGTGTTCCTTTTTCAAATACACCCTGTATATACTATAGCTTACTGGAGAATGGTCGTTTAATAAATGAATTTAAGAGAAAATGATAAAAGTTGTTCATTTACTTTAGAAAGAGTAATTTGCAGGTACGCGACTGGAGAAGTACTTCCACACTACAGAATACAAGAACACGTTCGTGATCTGTCTCACGGTAAGCGGTTACTACTGGTGTCACTTGCTGGTTGCAGAACTCTGGTAAACTCAACAGCAACACGGTACCTAGGGGGGAGGGATATAAAAGAAAAACTTGAGGTCTTTAAGATAGAAGCATGGTCACCAGAAGTGCAACTGCAAAGTCCTCGTCCTGTACTACAGTTATAATTTTCTTTCGCTAAAGAAATTGAATTAGCGCGCCCTGTTAGCATCAATTCTCTCAAAAGGCCAGAGGGTTGTCTGCCGTTGAACAGTCGGTCAAGTTCTGCTTGGTCTGCCAGGGACTCTTTCCTAGGCAACAACCCTGGTCTTCGGCAATAGACCCACTGTGACAGAGCAATTGAGAAACTAACAATTACTTGTTAGTTTCTCAATTCAATAAAAAGAAAATGCGTCTATTACTGAGAATAACGACCCCAAAATATAGTTAAACCACAACTTTCTAGTGTATTATTTAAATAGAATATTAGTTTATTTTACTTTTACACGCTACAGCGTTAGGTTGTTTTCACAAATTTCAAGACGTTCGATTAACTTGCAAATTGGCATACGTATCAAGGACCGATGACAATACAAGTATAAAAAATAAGAAAATAAATTAAACCTAGTTCAAAACAACTCGCTTTAGTTGCAAACCGGATAAAAAAAGTAGAAAATATTTTTTAAATATGAAGAGTTTGTGTCACCTTAAAAAGTAAATGACCACATCCATATTTCCAACATTTATTCACTGACGCATGCATAAATCGCTTAACAACTAACGCCAGAAATGAATAAAAATCGTATAGTTCAAAATGAACTAAACACCACTATACAGCCCTAACTTGGCGGTAAACCAAGGAGGTAATTATTTATTTGCTGTTTTTGGTATTTTTTCATGTTTTAATCCGTAGATCAGATGTTGATTGTGTATTTTGATATTAAATAATAGTGAAAGTTTGCTATTTTGTTAATGAATTACACGGTTTTTTATGAAATCACAAATGATACTTTGGGGCGCTAATAAAACTCATTGTTTTTCAAGTTTGAGAGATTGTCAAATATCTGAGTTCCTAGTGAATTTTGATATCTCTAACTATTTCAATATTCATTAAGTTGTAGTGGACGAAGATCCACAGAACGTGAACAAGTTAGTGAAGATCTGTAACTTCGTGAACACAAAAGTGAATAGGACGCTTTGGATGAAGAATCCTTGTCCATCATTGCTATTTCGCGGCCCTGTTTGTAGGCGAGTTATTAATCGCCCTATGACATCAACACGCTTAGAAGACTGATATTTGATTCTGATATCATAAGTGACAGAGGGTATCTCAGGAGGTTAAGAGCAGCCAGTTATTTGAAGTTCATTAGTCTACAGGAGATCGGATTATTTATTGTAGTAATAGATAATAATAATAATAATAATAATAAAGCTTTGTTTATTCCGAAAAAAGTTTACATTACATATGTGTGTTATTAGTGTTATGTAGTTCTTTTATTTTTAATCAAGACTTTATTTCGGACCCCTTTCGGGTAAAAGCCTCCTCCATTTTTCTCCATCTATCTCTGTCCTGGCCTATCTCCATCCATTCGTTTCCCGCGATCTCCGCGATGTCTTCAGCCCATCGTTTTTTTGGTCTACCGACATGTCTTTTCCCTAACGGTCCCTTCCACTTTGTCGCTTGCAGCGTCCATCTTTTGTCCTTTACTCTACAGATATGTCCAGCCCATTGCCATTTTTGCTTCAAAGCGTATTCCAGAGCATCTGTTAATTTGGTTTTCTTCCTTATATTTTCGCTTCTAATTTTTTGAATTTTCTTAATTTTTAAGATGCTTCTTTCCATAGCTCGTTGTGTTGTTATTAGTTTGTTTTTTATTTTATTTGTATAGACCCACGTTTGGCTGCTGTAAGTTAGGCTTGGCAATATGCACGTATCTATTATCATCTTTTTTTGATCTAAGCTGTAGTCTCCTTTTAAAATTTCTTTTTGTGCCCAAAACTTATTCCATGCAATGGTAACTCTTCGCTCCACTTCTTCTTCGTTCCTGTTTGTACTGAACGAGACTTGTTTACCAAGATAGACGTATTCGTTTACATATTCTATTTCTTTTCCATCTACAAATATTGGTTTTTTATAGTTGTTAGTCATAGCTTTAGTTTTGCTTGGGTTCATTTCCAGACCAACCTTTTTGCTCTCACTATTCAAGGTTTGTATCATGTTCTCTAATTCTTTTGATGTTTTTGCTAAAAGCACAATGTCGTCTGCAAACCTTAAATGTGTCAGGTGTTTATCCATTATCCAGATACCTTTGTTTTTCCAGTCGATCTTTTGGAAGATACCCTCTAGTACTGCTATAAATAGTTTAGGCGATAAAGGGTCTCCCTGTCTTACTCCTCTTCCTATTTCAATTTCTTCACCTCTTCTTTCTAATTTTACTTGACTTTTACTTTTTGAGTATATGTTTATTAGAATATTTATATATGTATTATTTATATTGCTTGCTTTTAGTGCTTTCCAAATAGAATTGTGAGTTATACTGTCAAAAGCCTTTGAGTAATCCACGAATGCCATATACAATGGGTAATTAAATTCTGTGAATTTCTCCAATAACTGTTCTATTGCGTGTATGTGGTCATGTGTTGAAAAGCCCGTCCGAAATCCTGCCTGTTCAATCGGTTGATTTTTATCGATTTGTTCGGTAATGCGACTCTGCAGGATAGATGCAAACAGTTTATAAATACTTGATAGTAAGCTGATTGGCCTATAATTGCCGATGTCTAGCGGGTTACCCTTTTTATAGATAAGTATTATGTCCGATTGGCACCATTGCGTAGGTACTGTTTCCGTTTTAAGCACCATATTAAAAAGTTCTGTAAGATGTGTCACGAAAATAGGTGCTCCTATCTTCAGTGCTTCATTACTAATGTTATCGGGTCCAGGGCTTTTGTCGTATTTTAATTTATTTAAATATGATATTACTTCTTTTTCATTTATTAGTTCTATGTTGTGGTTTGGTTCCGTTATGATTTTTTCTTCGTCTTGTTTACCACTCGTATCTTTAGGTGGTTTGCCGTAAAGGGTTTTATAGAATTCTGTGGCGTTACTAAGTACTTCCTGCCTGTTTCTTGTTAATTTCTTCCCTTCCAATTTTTGTATCCAGTTTTTGTGTGTATTTAATTCCTTGTAGGCTCGTTTTGAGCTCCTGTAAGTATTAAGGTTCTTTTCTATGATTCTCTTCCTGTAGTTGTTGTAGTCTATCTTTATAGCTTTATTTGTCTTTTTAAACAATTCTTTAAGGTTTTCTTTCATTTCTTTAGTCTTTTTCTTGGTAGTTAATAGTGTAGTTCTTTCATTTATTAGATCTATAGTAGTTTTTGTCAGAACTTTGTTGTGCTTCTTTCTACTTTTGTCTTCTTTTTGTTTTATCTTTAGGCTGTTTTTTATAATTTCTTCAAATTTATTGTAGTAACTTTGTATGTCTTGTGTTTCGTTTAGAGTATTAAGTTTGTTAATGTTGAGTTTCAGGTTATCAGCATAACATTTGGCTTCCTCATCATTTTTTATGGACTTAGGAATAGAGTTGAAGGTTTTCCTGTTCTTTTTGGCTGCACTCAATTTAAAAGTAGCTCTTACCAGCCTGTGGTCTGATTGGAATTTTACTTGATTTAGTATTTCTACGTTTGTTATTCTATTTGGTTTGTTGCTCATTATGAAATCGATTTCATTTTTAGTTTTTTGATCTGGGGAGATCCAAGTCCATCTGCGATTTTCTTTTTTTCTAAAATATGTGTTCATAATTGATAGTCTATTTTCATAGGCATATTGGATCATTCGCGTTCCTCTTTCATTTCTATTTCCGTATCCATATTTTCCCATTAGTAGTGTCTCGGATTTTTTTGGTCTTCCAATCTTAGCATTGAAATCTCCGATTACGAGGACTATTTTGTCAACTAATTCATGAGCTTTACTTAAATCTTTATAGAATTTACATAATTCCTCTTCACTTGAGCTCCCTGTTGGAGCATAGGCTTGAATTATTGATATATTAATTTGATCAAATTTTAATTGTAACAAGGCTACTCGTTCTGATATTCCAATAAAGTTTATTATATTTGATTTGAGATTTTTCTTAATTAAAAATCCTACTCCGTATAGTCCAGGTGTTTCTCCTATGTAGCAAAATATGTGATCTCGGTGTTCTTCAATTTGGCATCCTCTTCTTCTCACTTCTGCTAGTCCTATTATATCGTAATTTACTTTTCCTAGAGCGTGGCACAATTCAATGTATCGTTCGGCTGATGCTATAGACTTAACATTGAAGGTGCACACTTTTAATAGCTGTGTGTTCTTTACATTTGTATTTGTATTTGGAGGGTAGTGGTCGTTTTCCCCCACGGTGACCAATCGGCTTGGGGGAGGGTTTCTCGTTTCTGTGGTTTTATAGTTTTTCTTCTTTTTTTGTTGGTTCCGATCGTCGGTACTTAATTGCTATTGTTCCTTTGTACTTGATTTACTTGGGAAAGAGTTAGATCTAACCTTCATCATTTCAAATGCATTTATTCTACTATTCTTTGATGCGGTCAGTGTTTGTTGTTTCCTGGGCTGTGAGTGCGTTTGCGGGGACGTTGAATTTTCCCTTTTCCTTTTATCCTTAATGTTTTTGTTTTCTTTGACAATAAGTTGATCGTATTTAATATAGGCGAAATTTCCTTTTTCTCTCTCTTCGATTAGCTTGACTTTTAATGCTTTCCTTTTCTCTAAAACTTCCTTTGAGTAGTCTTCTGTTATGTATATTTCTTTCAGTTTCTTTTTGTTTCTCATAATTTCACTCTTTTTCCACTTATTCACTAAGGAAAGGAGCGTAGGCTTCGGTTTGCCATCTTTATGCGTGTTTCCAATACGATAAATTTTATTTACTTCAAAGTCCTCTAGCGAAATGTCTAATTCATCCGAAAAAAATTTTTTCACTATTTGAAATAACTCTCGTGTAGACTTTTCCTCCCCTTTCAGCCCGTGTATTATTATGTTATTGCTTTTTTTGTCTCTCTCCAAAAAATCTATCCTTTTTTCCATGTTTTCCACTTTGAGTTTTAATATATTATTTTCTTCTAGGATAGGTTTAAGTTTATCCTCCATTTTGTCCAATATTGTAATGGTTAATACCTCAGTTTGTTTTTGCATTTCAGTTTTCATATTTTCAAATAAAAGTTGAAATTGGTCTTCCATATTGTTACGTGTAAGGGAACGTATTTTATTTTTAGGAAAGCTGTAGTATTACTCTAGTAACCTCCCGAGAGTTCCCGTTCAGTCAGCTAAGTAGACCAAACAGTAAGAAAGATCCCCCTGCGCCCTTCAAAACGATACCAAGCACGGTTTCGTATCTCAAAGGGTTCCGGAGATACGGGTTTTCGAAGTTTTGTACGTCCACCAGTCTCTCCGTGCCCCACTACACAGATCCTATGTCTCTAATAACAAAAATGGGTGGGTGGGCGGGCATTTACAACGCCACCTAGCGGAGGAAGTGTGAAGTATTTTTATGCTTGTTTGAATTTCTAATTTATTGAGTTATTGATATATGTTTTTAAGAGAATTTGTACGTACTGTAGTTATAATGAATTATTTGGATCACTCCTCAACGCCGGACACGAGACAGGTGTTTAAATGAGCTGACCTTACTTACTGGAACAACTGAACTGAACGTGGGTACTTCGGTATTTAATTATGTGTCTGTTTAAGAGGTAAGTAATTATGATAATATGTTAATATGTAGGCGCCGTCCAAAAAAACGGGCGCTCACCACTGTTAGACAGAGTTACTTTACTTTACACTGAATTATAAAACGAAAGAATTAGGAATTTTTATCAACACTGACCACAGAGCACTGAACTGACCAGAGGCTGTTACGATATACTTATGTTTTGATTTTGATTTCTAATTTATTGAGTTTTTGTTATATGTTTTTAAGGTAATTTGTACGTATTGTATATTTAATTAATTATTTTGATCATTCCTCAACGCCGGACACGAGACAGATGTTTAAATGAACTGACCTTACTTACTGGAACAACTGATAGGATATTATCAACACAGATCACAGAGCACTGTACAGAGGCTGTTACAATATTCACAATTAGACGGTTGCACAGCAGACCGTTGACCGAAATACTGAATGTCTGTCTCCCCGAAGTTTAAATAAGTAGGTATGCGTGTTCACATTTACAACGCCACCTAGCGGAGGAAGTGTGAAGTATTTTTATGCTTGTTTGAATTTCTAATTTATTGAGTTATTGATATATGTTTTTAAGAGAATTTGTACGTACTGTAGTTATAATGAATTATTTGGATCACTCCTCAACGCCGGACACGAGACAGGTGTTTAAATGAGCTGACCTTACTTACTGGAACAACTGAACTGAACGTGGGTACTTCGGTATTTAATTATGTGTCTGTTTAAGAGGTAAGTAATTATGATAATATGTTAATATGTAGGCGCCGTCCAAAAAAACGGGCGCTCACCACTGTTAGACAGAGTTACTTTACTTTACACTGAATTATAAAACGAAAGAATTAGGAATTTTTATCAACACTGACCACAGAGCACTGAACTGACCAGAGGCTGTTACGATATACTTATGTTTTGATTTTGATTTCTAATTTATTGAGTTTTTGTTATATGTTTTTAAGGTAATTTGTACGTATTGTATATTTAATTAATTATTTTGATCATTCCTCAACGCCGGACACGAGACAGATGTTTAAATGAACTGACCTTACTTACTGGAACAACTGATAGGATATTATCAACACAGATCACAGAGCACTGTACAGAGGCTGTTACAATATTCACAATTAGACGGTTGCACAGCAGACCGTTGACCGAAATACTGAATGTCTGTCTCCCCGAAGTTTAAATAAGTAGGTATGCGTGTTCACATTTACAACGCCACCTAGCGGAGGAAGTGTGAAGTATTTTTATGCTTGTTTGAATTTCTAATTTATTGAGTTATTGATATATGTTTTTAAGAGAATTTGTACGTACTGTAGTTATAATGAATTATTTGGATCACTCCTCAACGCCGGACACGAGACAGGTGTTTAAATGAGCTGACCTTACTTACTGGAACAACTGAACTGAACGTGGGTACTTCGGTATTTAATTATGTGTCTGTTTAAGAGGTAAGTAATTATGATAATATGTTAATATGTAGGCGCCGTCCAAAAAAACGGGCGCTCACCACTGTTAGACAGAGTTACTTTACTTTACACTGAATTATAAAACGAAAGAATTAGGAATTTTTATCAACACTGACCACAGAGCACTGAACTGACCAGAGGCTGTTACGATATACTTATGTTTTGATTTTGATTTCTAATTTATTGAGTTTTTGTTATATGTTTTTAAGGTAATTTGTACGTATTGTATATTTAATTAATTATTTTGATCATTCCTCAACGCCGGACACGAGACAGATGTTTAAATGAACTGACCTTACTTACTGGAACAACTGATAGGATATTATCAACACAGATCACAGAGCACTGTACAGAGGCTGTTACAATATTCACAATTAGACGGTTGCACAGCAGACCGTTGACCGAAATACTATATATATATATATAATAGTAGTAATAGATAACACGATATATTATATAATTACGCCGTTTAATGCTCTTATTACTGAACATCTTAGAATAGTGTCGTTGAAAGATGGGCGTTCTGTTGGTGACAGCGTGGTCATCCACCCCCATAATCCGAATAATACATATATTTTAAAAAGTGTATTGTATAAAGTGGTTTGAGGGAACTAGATTTAATGCCGAAGGTTATAAAGAAGTTTTGGAAGACGTTCTACTTTAGTTTTACCTGATAACTTCATTCATAAATTTTATACATGAAAACTGTTCCATCCACACAGTGCGCGTTGTCAAAGCTTGGTTTCTTGAGAATATTGTCAAAATTCCTTTTACCCCAAAAAACTCGTAATAAATTCGATTGATAACTTATTTTTTCAAACTCTAACTTATTAGTTACTATAGCTTAGTGGCTTATTACCGCAAACAGAGTCTTCAATCATCTTCCAATCGAACTGAACAAACTAGGTAACAGTAAGTTTAAAATAAGACTGAAACAATGATTGATTCAAAATGTTTTTTAGAACCTACAATCATTCTTTTAAAAAAAGTGATGTTAGTTTGAAGTTCATTATTTTTAAGTTTTAAGTCTTGAATGTTGAGAACTCGTTGCTAACAGTTTAATCTTGCAATGCCCGAAATGGGTTACCTGTTGATACTCAACATTAATGTAATATCTACAAATATGTGCCTACACAGTTTGCAATAAATGTCTTTGTCTTTGCCATTATATGATTTTTTAAATTAGTAATTTGTTTATTGTAACTTACAATTTCTTCTATATGCAAATGTTGCGCGACCCAATCTCGGCCCTCGCGAAACTCGTCCATGAGGCCCATCAGATAAAGAGTGTCGAGTCCGTCCACAATGGTGGCGCCCAAGTCTCCAGCACCGAACACGCTCGACAGATGTGCTCGCTTTGACATCGGCTTCAGTTCGTTTTTGCCCCAAGCGTACAGCTTGTAGTTGTTCCATGCGTGTAGCATCATCTGAGGAAGAAACAAACATTATTAAATTTCGAAAAATATATTATTAGGGAGCAATACAAAATGTTCGGCACATTCGGTCTCTTAGTTGATATTGGGAGATGAGTGTTGCACGGTGATGACCAAAATTTAGAGATACCTAAAAAAGGCGTCACTATTTTAAATATTAATAAAGAGATACAGTTAATAGTAAAAAAAAAGTAGGCAGTCGTGGGACTGGCGACGGAAGTGAAAACATAACTTCACAATGTATTTGCAAATACATACACACACACACATCAGTCCCATCCTCCTTCTCTCTCTCTCTCTCACTCTCTCCCTCCCTTCCCCCTCCCTCTCTCTCTCTCTCACTCTCTCTCTCTCTCTCCCTTCCCCCTCCCTCCCTCTCCATGTCTCTCTGACGCTGTACATGTAAATATAAGAAACTCGTCATAATTTTTTTTTTCAAATATGATATGATACTCGGACACATTTTCGATACATTTTCGATCAGAGTCACGTGTCCTGACGCGAGTTTAACATTTTTTACCCATCTCAAAAAGTGCCTGACGCCGCTAAAGAAGTTTTCACTTCAAAAAACAAAGTTTTATTTCAAAGCAGCAACCATAAAGAATAAACTATATAAAACGTTCGCCTTCACGTAAAATGTAAAATCTTGTACGGATCAAGTGAACAAATATTTTTTCATAGAACGTGGACTACATTTCACATTTCAAAGGCGTGTCGTGAACGAGGCCTTTTCAAAAAGTGCTGTAAAGCTCTCGTTCTGAACAAGTTTTAATCTCGACCGCTCCGTGCAGAGACGGGACACTAATGAAAGGATATCGGTCTTTCGTCGAGACCATTAATTATTATTAGGTACCGGGAAACTTCAAGATCCTCCAATGACTCGGAAAAAACAGTGCGACTTAACCAATTACACTTTAAACAGGGTTTAGTAAAATGGAAAATTATAATATTAAATGAAATTCAGAAAATTAATTGGAGAGCCGTCTGCGAGAGTTCAGGAAATAACTTTGTTGGATTTGTCGTCATGTGATTACAAAATGGCTCGCACCTGAACGATGTACCCTGGACGCTGTGTAAAGTTTCTTTCCGCTTGAACGTCAGATATTTCACGACGTATGTGGCGAAGCAGGCGCGAAGTGTGGACCGACAAGCCGTTTGCTTGTTTGTCTAAATCCGATAAATGAACCAGCAGGAACATAGTGAGAATAAAAACTGCCGCTATGAACGTCAAACGAAGAATGGATAGAATACGCATGGTTACCACAGATTTCGCGTCCGACACCAATAAAATTTACAGCACAATAATATTCGATTGACTAGTATAGGTTAAGAAAAGAATACCAATTCATATTTTTCTGAGAAAGTTTGATTGATAACACTTGTATTTGTTTCTTACGTTAATGTTAACAAATAAATTGGATATATCTAAATAGTCTGATACACTTGCGCTCGAGTCGACAACGCGCGATGTATTGATGTACGCATTCAGCAATCACAATGTTGATGTTTAGAGATACTGCCGATACCGCCAAAAACATTATGGCAATACTAGATACTGTTATCGTAACGCATTCTTTAACTTCACGTTGCTGCGTTCCACATGATATTTCTGGTAAATAAACTAGCTAATTTATAGATATAGGATTCAACGCTTTTATTAGTTGGATCTCAAGTTCTCGGATTCCATAGTTGTAATTCAGTAGGTACAGATCTGACTATCCACGGAGCACATGGTTAAAACCTTTCTCCCGTCTTTTTTAATTGTTAAAATAGAGAGAAAAATAAAAAAACCGGACAAGCCTGACTCGCGCACCAAATTTGTATGTAGATATTACGTCTATCTCGGGAATCAATCCTCGAAGATTTTTGCTCGTTTTTTGTGAACGATAAACTTAACTTTGCGGTTGCTATGTACGACAAAGTCAACTTTCCAACCGCAAAATACAAGTTTGTAATCACAAAAACTATTTTTGTATGTGATATAACAAGAAATTAACGACTTTGCTGCTGACATGAGTATGTTAATTTCAACTTGATGCCTCCGCGGGTTCCTGAGGAAAAGATCTTGACAGACACACAGATAGATAGACAGATACAACAAAAAAATTACGACTTTCGGATTTTTTCCTTTGCTTCTACTGTGAGACCTTGCTTCTTACCAAATTTCATGATGCTAGGTCAATGGAAAGTACCCTGTAGGTTTTGATTTACCTGCGAAATGTTAAAATTTGGTCAAATCTAAGGCTTATGTGGCCATATCTTTTGATTTTTTTACAGCTTCAAGGGACCGCAGACTTATGTATTTGATATTAATTTCAACTTGATGTGTCCACGGGTTCCTAAGAAAAAGATTGTTGACAGACAGACGGACAACAAAAGTTACCCTATAAGGGTTCCTTTTTTTCCTTTTGAGGAACGGAACCCTAAATAATAAATAGAAAATAGTTTTTACACAGGTAAACCTAAAAGAAGTCTCTGGTCTTAAAATATCATGATAAATCTCTCAATATTATGCGTAGAAACATACACTTGTAATTCATCGTACGGAAATTTTCACGCGAGTTCAACTCGCATTTGGCCGGTTTTATATAAAAGGGGTGCAGCACGGTAGTGCCTCCGCCTAGTGGAGTAATGTAGAAAACAAATGCTCAGACGTACCATCCTTTTCTCGAAGCCATTCAGGACATTTTGGACCCCCTGTAACTATGTTATGGATAAAGCGAGAAGACCGAATTTTCAGTGACTAAGACGGCATACGGGTCTTGATAGACAGACAGACGGACAACAAAGTTTTCTTATAAGGGTTTCTTTTTTTCCTTTTCTGGAACGGAACCCTAAAAATCATATAAAGATTTCTTTTTACATCTGGCAGTGTGACTCACAGTAGATATGCAAAATGCTTATACATATTATATGAAATATGTTTTGGTTATCTTTTATCGAATAGTAGAAAGATAAGAAAAATCATCGGACTTTAGATCGAAGAATGGCACACCGATTTTAGTCGGTAAGGTATCTTTCCGGAGGATGTGCACATTGTGCACCCGTAAAATATTACAAATAAAGTAAGGCATCAAAATTTAGAAAGTTTTTCTTGAGTAGGCTTACGCTACAACAACACAATAATTAATAATGAAATTGCGACCCTCCCAACCTCGCAATAAAGTGTAATCTACCTGAAAGACCATGCTCGTTATATTATAATCTAAGTAACCAATAAACTTAATAAATAATGGACCGATTTCAAAAAATGTTTTGCCATACCTTTGTACTAATTCTTATCACTCTACCTTTAAATTACTTTTGGCTGTGTCTTTAGAACAACAGTCTGTATGCTCAAACCGCAAAAATGGTTCACTGGGAAAGCTCTTACAGGACACGTCGCTGATTAATTATTTGGGATGAGTGCACCATGAGCCATAGATCTCATGTAGAAGCAGTGGACCGCACATTAAAAGACATCAGAAACTCAGGCAATATGATGGGGACTTTCGCCAAACACTACCGGTTAAAGCGTGCCTCAAATCATCACCTTTCTAGCAATCAATTGAAACTCTCAATTTGCGCACGAATATGACAGCACATTTAAGTAATAACCACGGTGGCAATTTCTCACAAATAATACTTAAATTAGGAGATGGAAAATTACCCACTCCAATTGCAAACAGCTCCGAAGTATTGTTGGATAATGAATTGGCTCAAACTGTTCACAGTCTAGAAATTGTTATAGACACAATCTATCCCGACATCGAAAATCTTACGGAAAGAAATTTCCATTGGCTCTGTTCGAGGGCGATATTTTCACCAAAAAACGATTCAGTAAATGAAATAAACAATATGATTATGGAAAAAGTACTCGGTGATTTTAAATGTTACAAATCTGTTGACACCGTGTGCAATATCGTAGATACAGTGCACTACCCACAAGAGTTTTTAAATTCCCTCAATCCCTTGCCACCCTACGAACTAAAATTAAAAGTAGTAGTACTCCCATTATGCTATTGAGAAATTTAAGCCCTCCCAGTATGTGTGTACCATTAGTACAAGACTTTTGATAAAGGAATTAAGAGACAACGTGATTTTAGCAACTATCATCACAGGCCCCGCGGCCGGTCTGCTCGCTCACATTCCGCGGATCCCTATGATACCGACTGATTTGCTTATATCATTTAAAAGGTTACATTTTCCTGTAAAGATATCGTTTGCCCTTACAATTAATAAACCCCAGGGACAAACTTTCTCGATGGTTGGTATCGACCTAAAGAAAGAGTGCTTTTCTCATGGGCAGTTGTATGTTGCTCTTTCTCGAGTAGGATCTCATAAAAATCAATATGTTTTGTTGCCACCTACAAATACCAATGCCAACATAGTGTACAGTGAAGCTTTAAGGTAAAAATATTACAAAATAAAAATGTAAAAAACTTAAAATTAAATAAAGCCTTAAAATGAAAATATAAATAAAGATATTAATAAATTACATGAGTAAAAAAATTACACCACCTAAAAATAAAATACATAAAACAACAAAAAAAATATAAATAAAATGTAAAAATATATTAAAAAAAGGTTTATGGTAAAAAATGTGAAACGTTTAAAAAATTTAAATTTAAATTAAATTGAAAAATTTTGAACATTTGGACAAATTGAGTCATGTACGTTTTAATTAGCATACTTATAAGTTAAATTATATAATTATGTATTTATACTTGAATTAACGCGATCACGAAAAGGTATTACATACCTCTGAATTGCCGCACCGCTGAGCCAGTCAGCCTGTGACCACGGCCAGTGCAACCTGGTCGAAACGTCAGGCAATTCAGAGGTATGTAATACCTTTTCGTGATCGCGTTAATTCCCGTATAAATACATAATTATATCATGGAACGCGAAAGTTTAAAAGTTAGTATAAGTTTAATTATCTTTATTTATCGCAAAATGTTAAAAAAAAAAAAATGTCCACCCGTGCGAAGCCGGAACGGGCCGCTAGTATGCAATAACGCTATTCGTAGAAGTTATTTTTATTTCACTGTTTTACTTTTGCTTCGATGTTTTCCATACATTTACATTATTGTAATTTGCAAGGCCCTTGAGCGTAACAATAATAAAAATACATACTAGGGTAAGAACAGCGTGGACAAAAATGAGTATGATATTATTTATTATTTTTCGATTTTTTTTCAAGCCCTTCCACGGTAGCCAGTTAAAATCTAAAATTTAAAACAATCATTTAGCTTTATGCACGTGTTAAGCTTCTTCTATCACTAAATCTCACCGTTCAGTTCAATATCAAATTAAGTTCAAAACAATTAATGATCAATAACCCCTAATTCGTGTCACGGTGCCAAGGACCTCCTCCCACCGCCCGACGTAAGCTTTGTGTAAAGTATATATAGGTCACATTAATTTTACGAATTATTAAAGCCAACACAGAGTAAGTTTTAGGTTTTACTGTATTACGATTATGTAAATTATGATGTTGACACCGTGTACCCCACAATGTCAAGCTTTTTTTACTTATATTTACTCTACATAGTATAAAACAAAGTCGCTTCCCGCCGACTGTTCCTCTTACGCTAGATCTTTTATGCTACGCAACTGATTTTAATGCAGTTTTCACCATTAGATGAAGTCCTTAATGAGGAAGGTTAAGGTGTGTATAATTTTATTAAGGTTTTGTGTGAAATAACTGAAATATGACGATGCTTGTTGAAGATGTCGAGAAAAATAAATATATGCTCTGCAACCCGTTCGAACCCGGGCCGGGTGGCTAGTATGAAGTATTTTGATAATCACTTTTGGAACCTGAGAATAACACGTACAAACTTTAATATTAATATTAAAAAAAATGTAATGTTCAAAAATAAAAAAAAATATTTTGTTATTTTTAAATCAGATTCCTTTTTCTTGAGTAATTTATAGGCTAGCTTTAGCACGCAGCTTAGCTCACTTTAATGTAGACTTTGTGAATCAATTGAGACATCCCTCGGGACCAGTACTTTTTTCGGGTTGAAAGGTATTCTATGTCCTTTTCTATGTAGTATTCTATGAATAGTTAAGGTGTGAAAGTATAATAAACAAACAAACTTTCGCATTTAGAATATTAGTTAGGATTTAATATCGCCACATTTAGAGTTTCTATGTTTGAAGCTAATAACAAGGACCACCACTATTTGAAAATAGTTTTTTTTTGTCTAAGATAGCTTACTTATTGAGAAATTTATTTGCTGTAAAACATAAAGGTGAAATCACTAGACACAGTTATGTGTTTAAATTTAATTTCGCAAATGGTTTCCGAGATATCAGATTTTTTTTATGAACCACTGTTTATTAAGCTTAAAGGTTATCTGAAAACTGTCGAGACACCGCTTCCTGGAGTATCCGAACTCCAAATAATAGTCATAATAGTATTTTATTGGTAAGGGTCACTTACAAGTCAAAATACATATGAATATAAGTGCATGACATAACAATGAAACTATAAGTATAATACGTACTACCAATTTCACAATTACTCATAATATTAATAATTATTTAAAGTAGGTTGTTCAGTCAGAGCGCGTCCCCACAGTTCCGCACCATACTGGATGACTGAATGAACTGTGGCGATACGGCCAAGCGCGAAACAGGCACTGCCTAACTTGCCACATATTTTATTTATGTGGTTTTCCCATTTTAAACCAGAATCGATTTCAATCCCGAGGAAGGTTACTGAATCGACCTGGGAGACATTAATTCCATCCACAGACACCGTAAGTAGTGTTGATGCCCGACCTGACAGAACAAAATGCATGAAGTGCGTCTTCTCTAAGTTGAGCATAAGGATATTCCCTTTAAACCAGCAGAGCAGTTAGATGCGACGCGAATATTGTTTTCATATTCATAGTAAAAATAGCATACACTTCGCCAAGTGTATGAACGCGGTATCGCCATACTGCGTGTCGTACTCTCGCAGTCGACGTACGTTCAGTGTGCAGTACTACAAAAGTTGATGACAAAACCAAAATGTGAAGACATATAAATAAAATTTATGGCAGCTTTCTCTAGTGTGTAACTCTAGTGTGTTTATATTATTATTTATCATAATTATAAAAATAAAAATCTCAAAAGTCTGGCAATATTGTAATCAACTGCAGAAGTTGATAAGCAATACCAAATTTTAAAATTGTCTCGAATATTGTATAAAAATAATGTAAATCTAGAAAAAAAATATGTACTTGTGTATTGTAAGTTTGTACCCTTTAAACATTAATCAGATTGAGTTAAAACTGTGCAAATTGTTGTCACTTTTAGAATATTTTTTGAGTTATAAGAGAACAAAAAATTAATTAGTAACATTACAATACCGCGGCGACATCAGTTACTGTGCAAAAGGTTCAACAATGATAATAAATTAAAGTTTATATAGCTAACTTTTTAATTCACAAGCGACCCGCCCCGTTCTCGAACGGGTTCAATTAACACGTGGTGCAATAAAAATAGCACTCGGCGGTAATGTAGCTTTCTAAATTCAAAATCGGAATCAGTATTTTTTGCGATTACCCTTTACATCCAAACCAAACTTAAAACCTGTGAAGAAAAGATGAAAATGACGTGTATAAGTAAAGGTATGATTGATGTCGAATACATTATGTGTCAATTACAGTTACGTTTTTAGTCTGTGCACAGCCAACTCATAAGGGTCAACTTAGATTGAGCGACGATATGCTCAGGCACTTTTAAAATGTGAATAAAATATTACCCTTATTCCATTAAAATAAACATGAAAATTACGCCACTGTCCAATGCATCAGATTATACTACTTGCATACGGTTTTCAGCTCTCTATTGTAATAACCAGTGATCACTTGAGTTATTTTCCGTAATTTTGGTCTTAGAGGTTGGTTCATGCGAGAGAGAGCCTCCTTTGCTTGTCTGCATCCACTCACCTCCGTTCAGTATTTGTCGTGTAATACCATAATGTGACGCCGTATGACTGCTGTGGGCCGTCCAGAAGGTAGAGTTACATGGTTGTTGTTCTTACGTAAAGGAGTAATTTTAAATATGAACAATTAAAACATCATCATCATCACTTCAGCCATAGGACGTCCACTGTTGACAGGCCTGCCTTAATGACTTTCAAGAAAACCGGTTCGAAGCGGCCTGCCTCCACCGACGGCCTGCGATCTTTACTAGGTCGTCTGTCCACCGCGATTAAAACCCGAATGAGTTAAATAAATTATCGATAACCTCGGGTCAGTGTTTTGATGCGTATTACGACTGGGTCGATATGCCGGACCCGAAGGTTTCTACATCCCAGCGTAATTGTCCTAAGATTTTGTGGCAGTGTGGTCAAATATATGTCATTATCCTTCGCGCCTTTTCCCAAATAAGTTCGAGTCGGCTTTCAGTCTAACTACGATACGGCCGAAATTTGATATCTTACGTGAAGCGACTGTCATCAGACCTCCACAACCCAAATACTAGGCGATATTGAAGTTCTCTAGTTAGACCAGGAATGCCACAGATGTTTGTATGGCACCCGGGACCGACGGTTTAACGTGCTCTCCGGGGTACGAAGGGGTCTCAATGTGTTAAGAATGGTCACCCATTCTAGACTGACCTGGCTAGTATTACTTAACTTTGTAATGTGCTAATCTATTCGGTTACCACTTAGCCACGAGCGAGTGTGATCAAATATATGAAAAAAGTGATTATTTGAAACAAGTTCCCCGGCGAGATGTTTGAATAAAATGTGGTGTCTCTTAAATCTCGAGTCGCCCGCTATGCGCAACGCGGCGGACAGAAACTACAACTTTTAAGTACCTATCTAAAATATTTAAGGGAAGAATATCAATTGTAGTATACAGAGATATATATTATATTGGATGGTCGTGATAAATGGTGCTTGCCAACGTAAGAGGAGGCGGGGCAGTTGGGGTAATATGTGCCGAAATCATCGCAGTGGGAACTAAAACTAATCTTGCCATTCTCGGCGGGCGGTAATTAAGTACGAACGCGGCCTCCAGTGCACTACGGCCCGCCGTAAATCCCAGCTCCTTTAGATTTACTGTTATAGCCCGAACAGACACCATAAGAACTCTTCCTCCACACTCATCTCCACACTGACTTATTGCCGTGCGGTCTTCCAACTATCACTTTAACTGCTCGCGACGCCACTAAACCTTTATCCTTGGAAACTACTCGGCAGTTAAGTTTATTTGTCAATACTTTGTACCTCGGCAGTTTATTACATCCTAACTGATGACTGCGATTTCCTTGGCATAGAATTTATCACTTACTAGCTTTTAATCGCGACATGGAGTCAGAAGATGTCGGTTGTTACAGCGAAAACAGTACCCTTTACCAATTCAGAAATAGCGTTTATCCTTTTAGGACCGCAAGGAAAAGGAAACTTTATTGGTAATAAAAATTAAGTTGATATTTGTATAATACTTTAGTCTAAGGTACCTCGAAAATCGTTATCGATCGTATTCTTTAGTTTGCATATTTTTAAGATCCTCTTTCTTACGCCCATTTAGCGATATCAAGTAAAACACGGCCCAACGGTCTTATGGCTGAAATGATGATGATGACCGAAGGAAAGTTTGTGAACTCTAGCAACGTGCACTAGGAAAGCGTAACCTATATCATACTGAAAGGAGGCAAATGATAACCAGTTAGACAGTTATCACCAGAACTGAATTTACAGAGACATGGGATGTAGGGAAGAACATTGTCTTCAATATTACGTTTATGTAAGCATTTATTCCGCTTTTTAACGGACCTCAAAAAGGAGAAGTTTCTCAATTTGGTTGTTTACACTTTTTTTTTGTATGACGGAGTTATTCCCGAAGGAATAACTCCGTCATATATATTATGAATTTGCAAAATTGTTTTTTGTTCGAAAGAGGTTTATTCCGAAATAGTAACATTTAAATTTCGTAAAGATTTGATAATGAATTTATTTTTATCATGATTTAGGCGCATATTGAAGTTGAAGCTTTTCAAAGCTAATTATGAGTAATTCATATAAAAAAAGATCAATATGCAATTCTGTGCTTTTCAAACATTTCATTAACACTTTTAAAAAAATATATATTATATATTCATTTAAGATATTTAGTTTCTAAAGTTAGTAAGTCTATGACATCACTATTTTATTAAACCTTTGCCATTTATAGCCAACTGAATAACACTATTCCTAGTGTATCGTTAATTTTTTACATTCTTATTCTGCAATAGAAATAAAATTTATATGACTAGGATGGACAAGATGATGAATAAATACATAAGATAGCCTGAAAGTAGCGCCAGTGGATAAAAAGTTGAGGAGCAACAGATTATCGTGGTATGGACATGTGATGCGGAGGTGATGAGCAAAGTTTTAAGAGAGGTATATCTATGAAAATTGACGGATTCAGGAGTAGATGACGAAAAAATGGATGAACTGCGTGAAAGAGGATTTGCCTAGAAAAGCAGTAAACAGTGAACTGACGGATGACAGAGGAGAATGGGAGAATATGGTCACTCAAATAAATTTGAGAAAATGGCAAGAAGATGATGATGATAATGATGATGAAACTGCTTTGAAAATGTTTGTAGCTTTTACAATTTTACTACGTAAAGTCTCTTCCGTCGACACAAACTAATCACAAAAATTAAGGGATAAAAAAATATCTAAATTTTCGGGTGATTTTCAACAGGCTGTAACTTGGAAGAAAATGGTCGCATAGCAAAAAAAAAAAGTGAATTGTAGCTCCAAGTGTCTCTAGTTTTTGGATCTGGTCATAAATTTTTTTTATCATGTGATTTAAAATATTTATGTGATGGTAAAGATGAGGTTAGGTACATAATATGGATAATTAGGTATAATTTTTCAACATTATTTTTTTCTATTCTTTTCATTAAATTTAATATTACTCTAAAAAGGTTTTGTTTTAAAAGACATAAACGAATCCATGTTAGCGAAAGAAATAGATCCAGAATGCATAGATTAACAATGTGAATTTTACAGGAGTGTTGGGTGTGTTCCACTAATCCAGCTCACATTGTAATATCACAAATGATATAGAAGGGTATGAAATAGAATTCGGTTTTGGCGTTGTGGTCACAGTTCTAACCTAACCTAAACCTATCCATTTCTGTTCAAGCGATGCGTTGAACGCTGGATCAAACAAACATTCGATATTTTGAACACTCAATGTATTGAGTGTTCGATATATTGAATGTTCGATTTATTAACCATTCGATATTTAGATCGTTCGAGTATTTAGACGTTCGATTTATAGTGGTCGATTAATTGATATTCGATTATTTGGTATTCGATTTAGTATAGTACACCCGGCAATTATGTGGTAAAAGTAACTATTTAGGTAATCTTTTACTGTACGACAATTTATTGAAGTAGGTAAAGGGCACTTAGTTATGAAAATACATTTTAACATTAGTTTTACAGTTAGGTATATGGAGGGTGAACAGGATTTTTTTCTTCCATCAACTTGTTGTTTTTATATGAAATATTACATATATACCTCTGAAGTTTTCATGGCCCTAATTTTCTTTTCTTTACTGTCATATTTTTTGTTTGTATTTTTGAGACTAATAAAGAATGTTTACATTAAAAGGGTTCTAAGCAATTGAACATTTTTTTTTGGAGTTACTTAAAAAGCAACCTACTTCTTCATCCGTAAACAAACTACCTACATAATTTTAGCAAGTCAAAACCTGACACATTCGAAAGCACT
This sequence comes from Euplagia quadripunctaria, assembly GCA_963859945.1. Lineage (NCBI taxonomy): Eukaryota > Metazoa > Arthropoda > Insecta > Lepidoptera > Erebidae > Euplagia > Euplagia quadripunctaria. The sequence continues at coordinate 9,805,823 of OY982567.1, read as the reverse complement.
TAACTTTTCTCATAAAATAAATGAATTCCAAGCAAAGTTATTCCGTTTCAGATAAGTATACAAATATATAACATCTAAATATTGTTTTAACATTTCGTTAGCTGGGAGCATGAATCTCAAATAAAGGTCAAATATCAAATCAGCAATTCAAAGCTATATTTTAAAGCATGACAACTACGATCCCTTTGATAAGTTGAACGACGGAGCCTCTTGACATCATGCAAATAAGATCACAAGAAACATTCATAAACAATGAGGCCCTTTTTCGTGATCGCTCTGAAATGTATCTTAAAATTAATACTTTGTCTGTTCACCTGCTCACAAAAACAGAGGATTTACTCGTTCTATAATAACTTGACACATTTCACACAGCCGTCTGATCCCAAACTAGGCAGAGCCTGTACTATGGTAATCAGACTGCTCATAAACATACTTATATATTTCTAAATACATACATGGTATTGATAAATTACACCCAGCCAGACACAGAATAAATGATCATGCTCGTCACACAATCATTTGTCCTGGGTGGCAATCGAACCCATGACCTCTGGCTCAGCAGTCAGGATCACTAACCGCTAGACCAACAGGCTAGTTAATTCAATATACATATTCCAGTTCTATATATTCTATATAAGCCCCCGAGGTTATTTGGCACCCTTAAACACACGCATTATCCCATTACTATGTGGGCTGGCTCTTATTTGAAACTGATGTACCCTTCTCATAATAGTCAACCCGGCTCTAATATGAAATTATAATATATATATTACAAATTTCACGAGAAACACGGATTCAGTACGGTAATCAGGCTAGTCATAAAGTATCTGTATTGATCTATGTGGTTGCAAAGGTCAAATGTAATATGCCTTAGTTGAAATGGGAGTCGAGGCTGAAAGCCTCAGGAAGATTAGGCCTATTAATTTTTTCTTCCATATTGCAATAGATTGGCTACCAATTTACGTATCTTTTTTGTCATTTTTGTTACCTACCCGCAGCTATCTAAAAATGGAGCCCCTGAATATTGGGGGCGATAATATTTCTAAAATATTTATTAACAGATTATTATAGATTTTAACCAATCATGTCTATAAGTTCTGATTAGTTCAGTATAATATAACTGTATAATATTAATTATAAAATTGTGTTATTATTTTATTAATTATAACTAATTATTTTAGTTATGATGACTCACATTCATTGAAATTTTGGGGATACGTCATCACTGTTAATATTGCTAGTTTGTCTGTGGTTTCTCTCTAGTTTGTCTATGTGTAAAGAAAAATTGTTCTAGAACTAACATGGTGTGATTGTAACAGATATAGCGCACAACAATGAAACTCTGATAAAAGTAATAAATTAGAAGAACTAAAAAACAGTGTAATCTTTCTTCCTCTGTGCCTATTTACTCATCAATCACTCCATTGTTCACTGAATTATAAGAACGCCGGTAATTGGCTTCCTACGTTGTCTTTTTAAAGGGATACTAAATACCTCTAGACCATAACGGGTCTCAATCTAGCTAGAGCATCCATTTAGAGTCGGGATTGTCGTTAGTAAACTTGGTAACAGTAAGGTTAGAGGTGTCTTAGAAACGTCTAGAACTGTACTATTTTTATCCAAAAGCCATTATCCTGTTAAATTCCGCTAAATCAAGTAGATAACGAGTTATCGAGGAGTCGAGCCCCACCCGCCTCTCGCCTCCGCGCGAGGTGTCAAATTGACGCCCTGTCATTGATCGATTGTACGCTGCCCCGAAACACGTTAGTCTATTTTGCTTTCAATCACCAACAAACACGTTCATTCTGATTAACGTGATATCGGCAACCCTGAAACACGAGCCGGTACCGCGTGAAATTAAGACGCACACACTCAAGGGGGGTAGCACATAACAAAAAAAAATGTTTTTAAAATTAAATTTGTTGCAAATTTTCAAACAATTAGATTCAATATTTACATTAAGATTGTATTAAAGGGCGAATTTGACTTAATGAAGGCTAGATAATTAATTAAAATAAGCTCTACCTGCATGAATATGGTAACTGTTCTTTAACTACTACGATGATGACATGCAATAATTGGTAAAATGTAGGCAGAGTAAAAACGCTATGTGTTTTTCTCTAATAGAAAATCTGCATAATGATTGCTTCAACATGATTCGATTTACGTGGAACACGTTATCCTGAAGGCGTCGCCCGCAGGTTGGACAAAAACTTTAAGACAGTTTTTGTATATCTCCTTTTTCAAAGTGAACTCGCAAGTGCCGTCTTTGTAATTTAACTACCCTTCTTGAAGATAAAGTACGTTATCGATGGAGTCTGTCTTGCCAACAAACATGGGATCCCTTGTAAGCGATATCCAATAACGCCAGGCTTGAGGTGACTCGTTTTTTACATTCATTATAAGGCACGCCTAACTAAAAGATTTGTAAGCTTTATCATGCCTGACCCGTGACGTGACAGCGCGAAAATAAATCATCAGTCAGACAGAAGTATTAAAAAATATGACGAGGCACAACCAATTAATTATCACAAGCGAGCGTTAACACTGTTGCAAAGAATTCCTGAAAAATGTTGGGATCATAAAATTGGATCGGTGTAAACAATAAAAAACCGTTTTTTTATTTATGTGGGTGCACGAAAGAAAGGGTCGAAATCGGAAAATATTTTTGAGTGAGGGTAGGTGAGCCCACATTTATCATTATCACCTCGACGACGTGGCAGGTCACCGCACCTTTGCGCTACCCACTAAATCATAAAACTTGCAAGTTGGATTCATATTTTATCCGAATGTACCTAAATCCATAAGGTAATAGAATATACCATTCATCAACAAATAATAATTTATTCGGATAATTCTTTCACGCAATACCTATACTTTAAATGTCCGCTTTAAATCAATGCTGGGACAGCATTGATTCAACAAAAACTAACTAGTTAACAATTTCCACCCTTTATTCGACTACTTACGTACTGTAGGTAATATTTTACTAAATAAGATACAGCTCAAGATTTATTTCGAAGGAAGTAAAAGGAAAGAAAATAAAAATACTATAGAAATACAAAGAAAATGTAACGACTGTGAAGAAAAAGAAAATGTGACTGGAGGGCATTTATATACGTGAGTAGTTAACGTGCGAGCCGACAGGTGCGGAGGAAAATATTTTCACACTGTTCTAGTATTCGACACCACTTCGCAAGAAAAAGGCTTCACAAGATGTAAGACAAAACAACGCTGAAATCTTTTTGCACGATAAATAGCAAGACAAGAAATCATTTATCAACTTCTGTCGAAGCTGAATCGAAATCAGATAGAAAGAAGGATTTGCTTCAGATAAGAATAAGTTGAGTGCAATTAAAGGTAGAAATTTAACTACCGAAAAATGTATTGGTTCGAAGAATCAATACATTTTTCGGTAGTTAAATTTTTATACTATAACGATAATACAATCGGTGTGGTGGTAAGGATCACCGGTCTTTGGAAGCCTGCAACACCAAGCAGGTATCATGCGTCTGCTATTTTAGGAAAACTTGTACTAAAAGCCATGACAAGGATGTCATTTCGATAAGTTTATGGTGAAATTTATGTTATTCTATTCTTATAATGACGGGGAACGATGTGCAGTAGTAAATAGGTAGTTAAAGGTCTACAGGTCTACAGGATATTTCTGCTGGAATAAACATGGAATATATATATATATAATTGCGGCTAGTCCGCACTATTAACATAATGTTGTCTTTATGCTGGTATAGTAACGGAAAACCCTCATTATTAGGTGAGCCTTGTACCTATCTGTTTGCCAACTTAGTTATACAAAATTACATTATCATTATAACATTTAGCGAATAACCCAATTAGTGGCTAGTAGGCTTAGTGATTATGAAGTAAAACCATTTTATAATCTTTATGATGAGCCCTCCGCTATGTATTTCTTACATGTCAATTTATGATATTAATGGTTATAGCGGCGTAGGCATTGTAATAAAGATTTCTAAATTCGGAACATCGAAATGGAAAGTCGATACGGAATACTTAGTTTTATTGGTTTAGTTGTTGTTATCTAATATCAGGGTACGAAATCTAATACGCAGGGGCTACACTTGCGTATATTGTTCGATAGGTTCATTTAAATTTATAAATGGTTGCATGCAAGCTCGCCCAATGAAACGTGTATTGAAGTGGAGGACTGCAGTAACTGTACCGCTCTATTTGTTCAGGACAGCATAGGCGGAAGTTCGTGTAGGCGCGGATCGCAAACACCGCCGCGTTTCCGCTTTTGTGTTACTGTGGAACGTACAATGAACGTTTACACATTGATTGTATATTTTGGTCGCAGCTCAATAAAAAATTAAATTTTTGAAGGAAATCCGATTTGCACCGTTTTAGTAAATTGTACAAATTTACTTAGCACTATATTTTTAAGGATAGGCACGTTCGAATGAAAAACCGAAACCATTATAGCTGTTACAGCCATTTTGCTCCGAATCTACTGGACTGGTTAAGTTGAAATTTGGCACATATTAAAACAACGAAAACAAAACGTAGACCCAGTAAGGTAATAGGAATATAATTCATTCATTCAAAATGTACTAAAACTGAAGATATTACGGGAGTAAAAAACGTAAATTTTCCCAACGAGTCTTGAAACCTCTATGCCATCTATATGCAACAATCTAATTAAAAATGAGTTTCAAAACAGATTTACATATTGGTTTGGTTAAAAATCCTATTTATAAATAATAATATACGTAAGAATTCCTTTTTTTTCTTTAGTAAATAATTCATATATTTAGAAACCTTCGGCTAAATCGTCAGATAATATCAGATAGACATAGAGAAATAAGGCAAACACAATAGGGTTATATCTCAGTTTAAAAAAATCTCTTTACGTTAATTCTAAACTCTATTGGTACAATATTGTAGTAGGCCACCAGTATTAAAGTGAATGCAATTTTACTTTTCAATCGCTTACCTAGAATTTGTTCAAAATTCAACTGCTCATTTGATCCACACGTACTTGGTCAAGTTAAATAAAAGTGTGTAAAGTTTCTATGATAAAGACAGGTAAAAGAAATGTCACTGATAAATCATGCATAAGAAATACAACAAAGATCGAAAATTTCTTATCGATCATCAAAGAGAAGGGCGCAATGATGACAAATTTTTACACAGTAAAAATCGACACGAATGAGTTGTTTGGCGGCTAAATTGAGCATGACGTGTGACGAGTTGTATCCATTGTTAATGTGCATAAATTATATAAATACGGTGACAGAACCGGTTCCATAATAGTCACGTTTGGTTTCATCGATTTGTACTTTCGTGTCTTTATTGAAAAATAAAGAGGCCATGAGAAAGACAAAGGTGCGGAAAAGTCGTACTAATGTAACCCGGCCAGTAGGACAAAGAACTTCGCTTCGCAATTATTTTGTTTTAATGATACAAAAGATTGGAATACTCTCGTATATCGTATGTAATTATGTTACTCATGTAAATATCTTATTGGGGCCATAAACTTATGGAATTGGCTCACATTTGTTTTATAGAATTTCTTTTTGAATATTGTATCGGCTTATAAATATTTTATTACTTCGGGTTGTATAGTCTTATAGAATATACTTTAACCTATGAATACTTACCTACTATTATACGACTCTCTTGTAATTGTAGCTCTTGACTACACAGAAGTGCTAAAATACCATAAACCAAATACGGTTGGGATATGTTAAGGTGCTGCCTGCGTTCAAAGGCTGAACTTTTAAATGCCTCCCGGGCAAACGCCCGCATGCCGTTTTTTATCAATACATACAAGGAATTACACTCATCTTATTAAATACAATGGAATAAAATTGTAGTGAACAACAGCGTAATTTCCTAATGTCACCCGATACGTCTGTTCCTATTAATGTCTCCATAGCTCCATAACGTTTAAAAGGCGCGAACGTGTAAGCATATAATTTATCCAACAACACTGAAAAGTCAAATACCCAACAAATTAAAATTGAGAATCATGAAATCAAATAATTTATTAGATTGAACATTTGGGTAAAAAAGTGTTGTCACCAAATATTATTTAATTTGTACCACCAAAATCTGCCTGAGAAGGCGAGTGAACTATTTAAAGTATAAAAATACTTAAAAAGATAATAATTACAATGAGAACTAGAAGCTTTTGCTATGTAAACCTGCACGTTCTGCATAAGAGTAATCTTAGTTTATTTTGGTTCATATTTTTAGTCGTGCTATAAATGCATCTATCGTTCAAGATGAATGATGCCAGTAGTGATGAAATGTAGCAGCTTTAGTAGGTGAGAAACTGTATGATGGAATCTTAATCTGTGCAGTAAGAAGCGGCGAAATGTAGGCGAGTTTATCCTGTGTGTAAACTTTCATTCGCCGCGGATTAGCTGGCCAGTTTAAGCTTTTAAGGCTTCGGTTGTAAGGTAGCTGTGCATTTTAGGAGAATACGCTTCTAGGCAATATTTCAACATAATAATATCATCTTGCCTTGCCTTATGCAAGACAGATTAACGAAATTGATTGGAAGATGTGTATAAAATTTAATAATTAAAGTATTTATAGAATCTCATGTACGTACAAGACAAGTGTAACCTCGATTAAGAATAGGGTCACTCCATCAGGTACTATGATGCCGTGGAAAGCAACTAAATTTACCGTGCGATGGGCAATAGCTTTCATCTCGGTAATTTTAATCTTTGATCATGGTAATCGTAAATTGTGATAATTACGAAATATTTACCACAAACTTAGGTAGCGTTAGTTCATTTAGAGATTGTAAGAGTGTTTCAAACTTCGATGTTGATTAGAATAGTTGTGTTGCAACTGAAATTTACATTTTCGAGAGGTATACTCTTCTTGATGTATTATCATTTATACTTTGTTGTTATAAACCCAGATAATTTTTCAATTTCAATATACATATTGGTGACTATAACCCAAATAAATATTTTAAATGTGAAAGCATTTCTATAAGATTAGTTCACATACTAGTATGCATTTTATGCTACTCTTCACCATAAATGATGGGGGGTAAAATATTAACTCCACTTTTACTGCACTATTACTGCGAACACCGGCATCAACGCAGAGCCGCAGAAAAAGAACTCCTAATCAAAAAAAAAACCCGTAACATCTTCCAAGAGGTCTTTAGTTGTTTAGATCACTACATCACTACATATTATAAAACTAAGTCCCCCGCAGCGTCTGTCTGTCGCGATAAACTCAAAAACTACTGAACGGATTTTCATGCGGTTGTCATCAATAGATAGAGCGAGTCATGAGGAAGGTTTAGGTATATAGTTTGTTAAGATTTTGTGTAAATTAGTTGAAATATGATGATGATTGTTGAAGATGTCTCTGCTACCCGTGTGAAGCCGGGGCGGGTTGCTAGTTCATAAATAAATCCCAATGGTCTCCCAGAATGGATAGTCAATTTAATCCATTTGAACATTATGACAGATTAAAGCTTATAGCTGTTATTCCAGACGTATAAAGGTGAGAAGAATACAAAAAAATCTTTTCGCAAGTAATCATAATTTACAAAATTCAATTAAAGTCGTTATAGGAACGTTTTTATTGCGGATTGCATTAATATAAAGCGGACAAACTCTGCGGGTAATCTGTAAATTTACGAGTGCTGACAACGAGTACCGTTGTGTACTGGTACGAAATATTTGCATTCCCCTACACGCCGCGAACATCGCGCGAACCGCACACGACTTTAATCACGGTCGAGGGAGAATATAAGCGCTTGTTTGCATTGCTTTCTTTTTGGCCAGCGAGAGGATAAGGTACTCTAGCACACGTACCTACATATATGGTATGCATTCCGCAGTGCAGTGAAAATTTATTGTGAACCGGGTGGGATCTTAAAGCAAATAGTTCCTTGTTGTAAATATATTTTGGTACTCTTGAAAAGCTGTAATATTAAAGGAGAAGGGCTGATAAACGACTCCTTTAAGTATATGCTTTAAATAAAGTTTTAAAGCAAATAAGTCCTTGAATTAATTTTGTTCTACAAAAATAATAATTACTGTAGATAACACGTTTGTTCCAATTGTCTTAATTATCAATCCTTTTAATTCCTTTGCTTCTGTTGTGTTGTTTTTAAAAGAACAATGGACGAGATTTTTTCGCTTTCAAAAAGCATAGTCATAACAAGACAGTAAGCCACCCCTTGCTATCGCGGAGAACGATAAAGTACGACTGTCCTGATAGGTATCTGTCGCGGCGAAAATCACGGATAGCCAGTTACAGTAGATATTGGTAAAGTTTCGAGAGACGAAGCACGGTTTAGCTTTCACGATCGCACTCTATGTCAAGTTTTATCTCACTATTTTACCGTTCCTGGTATTTTACTGTAATTGGTAAGTGAAGCGACTAGCGTGTTACTCCTTACGGCTCAGCGTCATGCTCCATGTACCGTTGGAAGCCCTTCTTTGTTAAATTACTCGAATTTCACTATTTAAATAGTATGGTCGACCTTTTTTATGCAACTTCACCACTGAAGCATCTAACAATCCCTCTAGACCATGGACGTATCACTTACACCTGTTGCTTATCTTTTTTTGTAATTTTAGAAGAACCACATCCTATACATACCCTCCAGGTGAAGTCTTCGTGGGAAGAAGCGAACCGCAAAATTATTTCTGGTTTATTCGTGTGAAGAAGAAGTCGAGTGCTTTGAGTTCTCAAATATACTTCTTCTTCCACTTCCCTTTACTCGGGGTCGTCTTTACGGATCCCAAGGCGCCACTTGTTCCGCTGCTAAGCGTCGTTAATAGATAGACCGCACTTCATGTCTTTGTGAACAGTCGTCATCCAAGAAGTTAGCGGTCTACCTCTCCCTCTCTTTCGTGTCCTCATGGAAAGGCATTTTTTCACAAAGTGGTCATCGGGTCTTTGCACCACATGACCGTACCATCTCAGCCTGGATTTACTCTCATATATACTTGTAATTATTAATTACTAGCCATCCCCGAAGTTTCACCTGCGGTTATGGTCACTGCTCTGTCTCTATTGGTCGTAGCGTGATTTTATATGGCCTATAGCCTTTCTCGATAAATGGGCTGTCGAACACTAAAAGAATTTTTCAATTCGAACCAGTAGTTCCTGAGATTAGCGCGTTCAACAAAACAAGCAAACTTCTTCAGCTTTATAATATTAGTATAATATAATCATTGCGGGATTGTTGTGAGTCTAAAGGCACTCCTCACCCAATAGTAATAGAAGGATTAAAAACATGATCCTATTGGGAACATGGTGAGTCTTTGCTTCGCACTGCAGTGACGCATTTGCTTCGTTCTATTAAGAACACGGGGCATTGTAAGGAGAGGTACGAGTCATTTCGGATATTGAAAAGTTCGGTGCCTTACAAAAGCAAAGCTATGGTCCTACAAGCAATCGAAACCGGTGTTCTCGCTTGTGATCTTAAAGAGACCGCGCACATGACGTGACATTTTCTACCACAACTTCAAAAATAGCGTTGATTTGAAACTGTTTATCATTAAAAACAGCGTCTGTTCTGGTGCAGAACGCGGACCCCTTTATAGGACCCTATCTGTATGTCGGAATGAAGAATAAAAACAAGAACCCATATCATCACTTATACCATCACTCGTCTGTCCGTCTGTCACAGTAAAATTTGCTCAGAATCTACTGGACGATGAAGTTGAATTTGGTACACATATCGATTTCTGTGATCCAAACACAGATGGGTTACGTTAAAAAATGAATTTTGAATATGGGGTCACTTTTGGGGGCCAAAAAATGCAGTCTAGATATATTGTGTGATGTGATGTATCAAATAAAAGGACTTGTTGTGAGATTCTCAAATATCTCAATTGAAAACGGCTTGACCGATTTGGCTGTTTTTTTATTACTGTGTTCGTAATTGCCACGAAAAGGTTTGTATTTCAATGTATTTGTTTTCCAAAATGCTACATTCGGGTAGGACAACGTCTGTCCGCTAGTTTTTTTTTAATTTTAATAGTTCAAAACTATTCAAGAAAGTAGATGAAAATAGACCGTTTCCCTTATCTCCGAAAGTACTGAGCATAAAATTTTGCGAAAAAGTACAGAAAATAAGTCTTTACTTATAGATTACAAAGGAAAACCCACTAGAAGTCTATGGTCTTAAAATATTTAATTTGGTAAATCTCTCAATATTGTGCGTACAAATTTACTTTCGCAGTTGGCATGTATAGAACATGTTCTTCAACTAGAATGTTAAGATTGTACCTCGGAAAAATTATTGATAGATACACATTCATCGTACGAAGAAGGCGCGAGTTAAACTCGAACTTGGGCGGTTTTTAACAAATATGTAGATAGACATTTCGATATTAAGTTCCGTTTAGTTCAAACAGTGAAAATGACGGTGGTGTTCGCTAAGAAATAAGAAGTGTTACAATATTGATTCAGACAACGAGACAATAACAGGGACATAATACAGTTAGTGACGTCACGGTGATTGACAAACGTTTTACACAAATTTGTTTCGAAGAAAAATTGGACGCGTAATACTTTGAGTGGTTGGGACTTAGGTACTTATTGAACAATATTTTATCAGTATTACGTGTAGAGATGGGTAATCGCCCCCGTTTTTACCCAATTGGGTTTTAACGCGGGTGATAACTCATGCAGAATACATTATACGTAATTATATCTTATTTTTTACACGGGCGTCTAAGCTCTACTCTACTATAAGGCTAATGTTCCGAAAGATGTGTGATGTATCAATGTTAATTCCAAACAAGTTGTTCATATACGGTTTAATATTATGTGATGGCACGTCATTTCACTTTAGTTTCCGAGAGTCGTTTCGTGTACTCGGGGTATTTTGAAGGTTTTTGAAAGAAGTTGATGGGACGTGTAAAATGATTGGTAAAATTTACACCAGGCTTATTTAATTCCCGTTGTTCGCCGCCTAGCCTAGGATTGATTGATTTTTAGTTATTTTGCTATTAATGACATCAATCCAAACGTAGTTAATTATTTGGCGTTTATGAATGAACGTGCTGTACATAATTAGTGTTCCCTATTCTGTGGTTACACGCAATATTGACAATGAAAACAAAGCGATTTTATAACAGGGGAGATAGATAAATATAATAATGTTTAAAGTAACTTATTACCTATTTTTACGGTCAAAAGGGCATAAACAGCTAATTAACGAGGCACTGTACTATGAAATGGACGTAATTATACCTTTACCAGAATTAGCAACAAGCAATCAATTAGTGGTAGGTACCTATACTAGTGTAAAGTGTATACCTATCCGTGGTTATTATACCAACTAGGGCAAGCATCTGTACATTTAGGCCCCACACGAGAATTCTTTGTACCAGTTTTTAAGATAATTTCATGAACGCAGGTACATGATATTTGAAATACTTAAAGTTATAAATATATTATAGAAGAAAATGCAGAAAGCAGAAATGTGTGTAAATAATAAAGACCAAGTGCGGGTTGCTGAAACTCGCCCTTCATGGAGGCATCGCTGAACTCTCACCAGTCCACCCGTAACCATGATCGGGGCAATTCGATCTTTCGTCGGCTAACCAAAAAGGTATTGTATTTTATTTATAAATATTATCGCGGTTAAGTCCTGAGTTACACATCTAATATGTATCAAAGTCGCTAAAGTTTAAAAACAAATAGGTGTGTGTTAAAAACTTAAACATTACGTGAAAACTGCTAGATCATGCTACACGCGTCCAGTATATATGTTAACCTGTCATGGTATAAAAGTCTATTATAATGACAGTTCAAGTTATACTGATGAAATAAACCAAAAACGGATCATGGTCGAAATTCGACCACCAGGCGACCTCTAGTATTACTACTGAAAGCATGTAAGCATCTTCGAATTTAGGAGGCGTTTTCTCTCTTTTTACTTTGTATGCATATTCCTTACTCTTTTGTCCCTCACTTTACTAAAGAGGGAAGTAGTTTTCTTTAGATTTCACACTCATTAATACTTCTGATTAAATTCGTTGTTAGTTACAGCACAGTTCAAAGTTGAGGGTAGTTTAGCTTTTACAACCTAATAACGCCACTAGCCTTCTCGTCAAACAAACTTTCTGTATAAATAAAAAGAAAAAATTATAAAGTCTTTAAAAAGTGTATTTTTCAAAGCCGAGTTAAACGGAACGAGTCACATAGGCGACTGAGAAAATTCGATTTATTCTGGCGAGGACAGTTTCTAACGAGCGGACCCCGACGACTGCCAATAGCACAACGACATGGAAAAGGCGGGATGCGATCGTGTGTGGTCGAGAAACTACTTTTTTGTAAAGCCACTCGGTTGGCTAACTTTTAATGGTTTTTAAAGTCCTTATATACCGACAAATCAATTGAAATGTACGTATTTCTTTACGTGGACTGTGACCGTTTTCATTAGTGAATTCACGTCGGTAAGTGCCCAGTGGCGTTCGAACCTACACAACTCCATATTAGTACTTAAAGCATTTACTTGCCGCCATCTACACTTTTAAAACATGTACCTACTACGAGTATGTACACCATATGATTTACCAACTTCGCCTCGTCATGTTCAGGTATTCATTATGATTTAAAAGATAAATTCTTCTAATTAAAAGCACATATAACGCGAGAGATGAGTGAGAGATAGAAACCATCATTGCCATGTAATTGAACTTGTTGCTGCGTTTGTAGAACTATGTCATGTGTATTTTAATATTCGGTAATGGAACTTTGGTATTGTTGGTACCATGTCTGCCTCTCTGCCCATATTCAGCAATCAAATTTGCTGAATTGGCAGACCTTAACTTTCGCGACTACTTGAGAATACCTGCTTACTGCGTGTGTGTGTGTGTGTGTGTGTGACGAAATAATTCATCGTACAATAATATAATTAGTGTCGACCATCGAGTTCCGTATCGTAGTAAACAATCCAGGTCAGAATTGCATTTGATTTTGTTCATTTTTAGTTTGTAGAAGATATAAAAAATAAAAGTAGTAAGAGTCCTTTATTATCTGCTTTTTTTGCTGTAAATCATAAAGGTAATACAAAGATGTATTTATCTATCTTCATATAAAGCAACTGTAAGGAAATAAATAGAAAATCAGTTACAGCTACGTTAAGTAATTTTAATTTAGTAAGAGCTCTATAGATGATGTAATGGTAGGTACATTACTAGCTGCATAGAAAAAAAATAATACTCTATCCATCACAACAATTACTTTGACTTACGTTAAACGGATTTATCAGAGACTACCAAAATGTGAAAAAAGATTTCGGCACATTTTCCCATAAATTCGTAGAACCGAGCCTACAGACCATTCCTTTTCTCTAAAACTGTATGTCTACTTTCTAAAACATCTTTACTTTTGTTATCCGAATAAAATGAACCAAGAAATATTTTTTTAGTTACATTACAAACATTTGTGAATGCGTTCTTAAAGGATTCCTTATCTTTATCTATTGAATATAGTAAAACCAGACAAGTGCGAGTGACTCGCGCACCGAGGTTTCCGTAAGCAAACAAACTTGTATGTAGATAGTACGTCCATCTCGGGAATCAATTCTCGAAGACTTTTGCCCGTCTATGCCGAAAGACAAACTTAACTTTGCGGTTGCGATGTACGACAAGGTTAACTTTTCAACCGCAAAATATAAGTTTGTAATTACAAAAACAATTTTTTATGTGATAGAACAACAAATTAATGATTTTCAGATTTTTTCCTTTACTCGTGCTGTGAGACCTTGCTTCTTACCAAATTTCATGATTCTAAATCAATGGAAAGTATCCTATAGGTTTTGATTTACCTGCGAAACGTTCCAATCTGTTAAAATCTAAGGCTTTATGGCCGTATCTTTTGATTGCGTTGGCTTAGAAGCTTGATTTTTTACAGCTTCAAGGAATCGCTGACATAAGTATTTGATGTTAATTTCAACTTGATGCCTTCACGGTTTCCTGAGGAAAAGGTCTTGACAAACACACAAGACAGATAAAACAACAAATTAATAACTTTCGGATTTTTTCCTTTACTTGTGCTCTGAGACCTTACTTCTTACAGAATTTTATGATTCTAGGTCAATGGGAAGTCTATAGGTTTTGATTTACTAGCGAAATGTTAAAATTTGGTCAAATCTAAGGCTTAACTGGCCATACCTTTTGAAAGTGTAGAAGCTTGATTTTTTACAGCTTCAAGGGACCGCAGACTTGTGTATTTGGTATTTATTTTAATTTGATATGTAAACGGGTTCCTTAGAAAAAGGGTCTTGACAGACAGACAGACAGACAGACAGACAAACGGACAACAGAGTGATCCTATAAGGGTTCCTTTTTTTCCTTTTGAGAAACGGAACCCTAAAAAACAGTCGAGAACTATACACATGTGTAAATAAATACACGCCTAAGATTAAAGTTAAAGTATACGTAAATCATCCGAAATAAAGAAAATCTATTATTATAATGTAACGTTGCCGGTGGTCACGTGGGAGGTACGTGGTCCTCCGTGAGGGTTGGAGTTAAGTTGAGAGAGAAATTACACACGTGGAACACTTTTACAATCTATATTGATAAAGGTACGGAGTACACCTTATGAGAAGTTATTCTACAGCAGTTACTTAAATCTCAGGGACGTAAGGTCTTGGTCGGAGTTCCGGCGCTGGTAGATGCAGGTGTACTCAACTTCGTCGTGATGGTGAACTGGAGCAAGAGCGCGTGTCCTGCGCGCGCCGCGGTATTTATAGGCTTGAGGGCGTGGAGGAAGCGTAGTGGAGAGATGCGTGGAAGGTGTGCACACGATGTTGTGTGACACACTCCCCCCACTAGGCCAGAATTTTTCCTGAGGGAAAAATTCTCTCCTGCTTCCCCCGGGGCGCCAGCTGTAATGTTGGGGGTCAGCTGTAACGTGGTAGGTGGACACGTGGGATTCACGTGGTCCCCCGTAAGGGTTGGAGTTAAGTTGAAAGAGAAATTACACACGTGAAACACTTTCACCATCTATATTGATAAAGGTACGAAGTACAGATATGAGAAGTTACTATACAGCGATTACTTAAATCTCAGGGACGTAAGGTCTTGAGAGGAGAGAGGTCTTGGTCGGAGTCCTGGCGCTGGTAGATGCAGTGGTACTTAACTCGTCGTGAAGGTGAACTGGAGCAAGAGGCCGTGTTCTGCGCGCAGCGGTTTATATATGCTCCAGGGGTGCGGCGCGGCGCGGGGGAGAGAGCGTTCTAGGACTTAGTGGGGAGTTCGGTAGGAGGGCGCAGCATGACGCGTGACAATAAAGTAGGTAATCTGTACAATGAACACCAAACCAATGATGTCTCTCTAGCAATTCATTTAAGTTTATAGGTCGCGTCGCGTTAATATATCCTGAAATAGTCCTTAGATTACATCAGCACCAAACTTGTAGCACTGTATACATTGATCTAACATTGAAACCATAGATTATTGTTGTTGTGTTAACTAATATTTTTAATGCGACTGTGAGTTTGTTGTGTTTGTGGATTATTTTTTATGATGTCAAGCCTATTCGACCGACCATTATGTGGCACACGTTTTCAAGGATATAGGGTTCCTTTTATCGAGAAAGAAGTTCTTGATCTGTAATATCTGTATCTGTATTGGTATCTGAATTGATTGACCAAATCTAGCCGCAGGCAAAATCTATTAGGTAATATTTGATTAAACCTGCTTAACTTTAACCTGCCCTAAAAAATAGTGCCTGCTGATATTATGGACTATGTTTAATTATAACTGTTACAATTATAGGTCCGGGGTTTACAGGAATTTCCTTTCTAGGGCACACCTGAGGCCCCGGCAAGAAGACCCAGTGACGGAACACTGTGTGGTTTCAGTCGGTTCGAGTCCAATATATCACCTATGCCCGGTGAAGTGACGACCCCGTGGGGTCTCATAAGTTGCTTACTCGCAATATGAAACAAGAATTAATACGTGTATTTATATATTTTATTTTACACATTTTATAACATTGTTGTGTCGCGTAGCAGCCGCACTATTTATTTTTGTAGTTTGTATTATTTTTTTAAGTTTATGTATTTTAGTTGTCAAGTATCGTAATGTGTGACTGAATCGCATCAACTCAACTCAGTAGATATGAGGTTCTTTAGAAAGAGCATATGAAGGCTTTTACAAGGTCGAGCACGCGCGAGTGACACAAGTGTTGCAAATATTATTTGGCTACGGGAATTGTTTACTTTAAGGCGTGTTATTGTATCTTTGGGTGATTCTCTGAAAGGACGTCAACGGTTGTCTAGCAAATTTTCCAAAAGTTCTGCTTACTGTTTCATAATTTTAAATTGGTAAAAAGTTTGAATTAAACGTGAAAGCTTGTGAGGATGTATGGATGTTTTGATGTTGGTTACTCTTTCACGCAAAAACTACTGAACTAATTGCGATAAAACTTGGTGTGTAGATAGCTGGAGACCTGGATTAACACATAGGATACTTTTTATCCCGATACTCCCACGGCACTGGGGCTTAAGTGGGTGAAACCGCGGGGTGCAGCTAGTTCTATATAAATTTAATATGGTCTATTTACAAATTTATCTAGAACTCGCAAAATTAAATACATTATGATATTTCACGATTTAATCAAAATACGCTTTGTAAAATGGCAGTGGCGGAAAATATTTTGCTCTTCAGCGATTCTTCTTTACACGTGATACTGATAATACACCATCCGCATTTTTAGGTACAGCACAGATAGACATTTAAAAGTATAGGCATTGGATACCCAAAATATAGTTTAATTTGCTCGAAACTAAAGGAGTATAATTATGAGAATGTCATGTAAGATACAAAAATAAATGTTTCTAATTATGTAGTGTGGTTTCACGTGTTTATAACAGCCCCACTGCACCCATATTCCAGAAAAATAGTGATCTCTTCAATAGTAAAATTCAATGGACTCTTTCATAATTATCACTAAATAACTTTCCAGCCCTTAGTAGGTTGTTTTAAAAGAAAGAATATTAATAAGACAGGACAACAATGTAGGGGCAAAAAACGTATTTACAGAGAATCAATACCGTGTAGTATAAAAATATTGATATGGGCGGGAAGTATGCTTATTTGCCTCAGGTCTCTGATCTAGGATAGGCTCTAATCTGCTTTAATTTGCTCATTCAGTCACTAAAAAATGAATACCATATTTTATTAATGATACATATTTCTCCCCCGCTAGCACAAACTGTGTTACAGAACACAGCGCTTGCTCCACAGACATATTTACAGCTTTTAGGTCGATAAAGAAAAATAACAAAACGATAGAAATAAAATAAAATAGTAGACATGTAATCACACACATGGCGGCTAAATATCTCTTTCAGAATTAAATCCTAAAAGGTCCTTGCCTACTCATTCAATAACGTCCCTATTCATGATAAGCGTAGAGTCTTTCATGTGACATTAACATGTATCATCGCAGTGACTATATTCATGTCATAGATCTTACTATATAGTAACTTATTTCATAAGCCAAAAACCTACGCAAAATTTGCTACTACGTACACAGCTCACGAACAAAATGTTCGTACATTATCTATCGTAACCTTAGAGAAATTTCTACGACAGAACGTTTTCACGTCACGTGTAGCAATTGAGATTGTATCGGAACGGGACGGATAACTCAGGGATGCATGAAAGGAAACGGTGAACAGTGGTGGGAGCACGTCTCTCCTTAATATTCTCTCGGATAGAGCGCGTGGTTGGTGCACATTGCTGGAGGGAGGCAGAGGACGTAAGTACACTACCACCCGCGTTCAAAGTCGAGCAACTATAAAGAAATCTCTTTAATCGAATACTAAGCGACTGCCAAGTTTCTAAATTGCAATTTCAGTTCAAAGTGCAGTCGATCTCTGAATGCCAAACGCGACTGGCATTTCAACTGTATTAACGCCTTATTTAACTGTAATTAAATTATTTAGATACTGAAAACTAAAGTAATAATTATGGTTAAATTTCTTGAATGTTTATTCAGCTGTTAAAATACATGAACAGACACCTTAAGTATGCACTGTTTACATAAGCGGAAACTAAAACATTTAACAATATGTATTATTTTCTAATATAACAGAACTATCTGTAATGTAACAGAAACATTTACCTCTATCAGTCTGTTGAGTTTGGGTTGATATCTGTGGGCTCTTACTGATCCACTGAGCATAAGGGACATACATATAGTGTAAACTAAAGCACGTTTTACTCAAACTAAAATAAAAGTGTCCAACGTAATAAAATAGCAAAGCGTATCAAATCTGGTTAAAAGCTGAGCTTTTGAAACTTGTATTAATGTTTTCTTCCAGACAAAGCTTTTTGAAAAGAAAAGACCACAAAGTTACAAGCTTTTCTCGAGACGAAATGTAATTTCAAAGTCGACGGAGCTAAGTTAACGCGGGCTCTGCTATACTCAACAAAATTGCTGATTTACGTCATGTGGGAGTTCTTTCCTTTGACACGATCAGACCTCTATGCTACCTTCATAATTTATTAATACACTGTTTCTTGTTTAGAAACTCATAAGAAACAGATTTTAAAGACACGATTTCACAATTCTCCTCAGACATCTGACATTAACAAGAACCTAATTGTTAGTGAAAAAAATGCAACACATCACAATGTGAATTGTTAACAGACGTCTGCTACTACTTTTTAATCGTAATTCGAGCTGACAGATGGACGGTTGAACAAAATCGATGCACGTTTTTGAACTAAGATTGAGCTTTGAAATTATATTTGATAACTAAGTTCACGCGGGTCTTCGCTCGCGTGTACGTACTTATATACTTTGCGCGGAACCGTAATTATTTGCCAAAATAAAAGTAGCCTAAGTTACTCCTTATAACACCAGCTATCTGTTAGTCATAGTCCCGTGGAAATCAGTCCACCCGTTCTGGAGATTAGCCGGAACAAATAGACAGACAGAAAAAATTGTTTATAAACTGATTTTTAGGCACAGATATCGTGCAAATAACTGTATGAGCTTAAAAAAAAATCTATTATTTTGACATTACAAACAGATACTTCAATTTTATTTATTTGTATTCATAATATAATTACAATGCAATTCTGCGACAGTGAGCTACTAATAAGCCACAAATGAAAGCGCTGCGATTGGCTAAGTTAGCGTTTGGCACGTACATTATCCATTCAAGCAGCAATGAAGAAGGCCGTCGCACTCGGGAATGCCGTTCAGCAACAAGAGTACTCACTAAAGTCTCTCTCCGACTGCAATTACAAAATGGAGCTCGGTTCGTTTGTTTACCAAGTTATTGCTAATTGCTTAATTTAGAAGACTACCGTGCACACGAGCGTATGATTTCCTCTTGTTTAGATAATCTAACTCTGTATTTCTTGGTTGGTTGAGGCTACATAAACTATGGTTCAGCGGCTAGATTCCACTTTTATCGATATAATAAATACAAGGGAATTTATGTCAGCGTTTAATCTGAAGACAAAATCGCATTGGCAGTCACGAGGCGCATTGTTGCCGGGCAATAAGATTTTCACACGATTCTCGCGCGTGCTCGCTGCAAGCCTCACTACCAATATCACAAATAATGCACGTATATTTCAATAATTCCATCTTGATGTGTGGATATAAAAGTCATGATCCTTAACACAGGAATTAATAACCAATGTAATCTGATCTGAAATTCTGATGTTTTTAATGCATTTCTTCTTGTGTTTCAAATCTTTTACCAAAGTTCGTTATGCATACAAAATCATGACACGTGTAGCGAACATGACATGATATAAGTATTTGGGAAGTTACAACAACCTTTACGTATACAAAAAAGGTTTAAAAAGAGTCAGATTATGGATTTCATTGCCCCTAGTGTAGAAAGGCACCCTGTACCACTGTAAGGAATACGTGGCTATGCCAGACTCGAACCGACTAAAATCACACGGTGATAGGCCATCACATGGCTTATCGCCTGGGTCGAGGTTCCTTCGAACGAATTAGTCATGAATCCGCGGCAGATGGCGCTAATATTACTGGGTCCGAAGAAAATAATTGGCACTCATAGTTAAAGTTGCAAGGTTACTCACTTTGTAAAAATCAATAAGTAATCATTTCAATAAAAATGTAATTAAACACAATTTATATGTTAAATAGAATATCAAGCAAATCCAACTTTTCATTAATTTGGCGAGCGATATGACTGTAATTAACTGATAAAAAATATATTTCATAAAACCAACAAGATTATATAACAAAATGATAATAATAGCAGTTACTAATATAAAAATAAATGTAGATTGTAATTATATATTTTAAAATTACATTATTAAAAGCGATATTTATTCATTTACAAGTAAGGATAACGGATAAGCATAGTGTGGGACCTTCTTTTACGAGATGGGCAGCGTTATATAACCCTTAGGTTAGGTTGACATCAGGCAGCCTTTTTCTTTAGAAGAGGCCTACAATGGCATAATATGTTCAACACTGGATGTTTTCTCCGTTTTCTGCGCTCGGACCGACTATGTTCGTTATGTTATGCTTTCTAGCTTATTGAAACATACAATCAAAGAGGACGAAATACTTCATTAATATATATTTTTTTTACTTTTAGATCCATACGTAGTAATTATTCGTGTTATCATAGGATAACACGAATAATTACTACGTATGGGTCTAAAACTTTCCCCGCGGTGGCATTTGGGGAGGTGTATTATTTTTTTCTAATTTTGCCTCTTAAAATAACCCCTATTAAAAATTCATACATTTAGGTTCCACATCTGTTTGGGTCGCTGCAATTATTATGTGTACCAAATTTGAACTCAATCTCAATCTATTAATATATGTATGTTTATAATTCAATCAATAAATACAATCATATAATAATTATATTTATTCAGACGTACGGAACATAAAAAATAATTTCCTATGGGCACATTATGCACGCTTATTTTTCAAAACAGAACTTACGTGATATGTGTCAAGGTGCTAAAATGTGCTCCTTTTGATCTTCTGCCATCTTGGTCTGATGATCAGGAATTATCCATGGCACAATATTGAGCATTGTCACCAGATACAGAAGTAATTTTAAAATTAGTTTCAAAATTTGACCCAAGGTACGGGTCATGCAAAAGCTTTGAGCTCTTAATGCCAGTTAAGAACACAAAGCAATTAAAAATATATAGAACAAGCAACTTAAGTAGGATCCTATTACAAATTGAACAACGTTTCGTCTACTAACTTTTTTCATTCCAATAGCTCGCCCAGTAATTGCTTTGTGGTACAAACACGAACAATCGTTATGCAAAAGAATCCGATTCAATGGCTCGTCACACTCTGTTAAAAATGAACAAGCATTGCAGCCGATTCGGAAAAAGACATCTCATTCGACATCCAATTTACGTTAGAGCGGGAGCAAGCCGCATATAATCCTGGAGAATTGACTCGGCAAACAATTAATTTCTATTTCAATCTAACTGTTGCCCACGGTCACCGCTCACTATTTCATTTGTGCAAATTCAATATTTGCAAAGTCCATTTGCACTTTAGGGAAAAACTGATCAGTAAAACAAACTCACTAACTTACAAAAAAAAATACCTATGAATAAAATAATTACCTATCGATATCAATATATATTATAATATTTGTCACAATCACATCACTTCAAGTCATAAAACTCTAATAATATGAACGTAATAATATTCGCGCAGATGAGGGTATAAAAGAACAAAACAAGAAAGCCTAAAGCTTCGTTTTCACTAGGGGACATTTGTCCCGCGACCTTATTTATAGCCCAACACGAATTGGTAGTCGTGTGGTCCAACGAGGTTGTATTTATCCTCATCTAGCAGTACCAGAATTATCAATTATAATAATAGAAACTTCATATCGAGACAATAAAAAACAAATTGGAAAAACCGATGCATCGGAGTCTATCGCGACTACTTTGTGATGTGATATACCTGTAAAAAAGTTAAGGTCAAAATGCACAACTGAAGGTCTCAGTTTCTTAGGGAAGGGAAAAAAATGCGAGTTTAAAACTACTGGAAGCGGAATAGGGGATGTTATGGTTCCAACTGGCTTGCGTATGACTCGCTGCTTTTACTAATTAAACATCGGCGACTTCGCAATCACAACTGGGTAGTGTGGACGAGGCCAATGTCAAGCGGTTATGTTTCACGAAGTCGCAGAGACATAAAGTCGGGGATATTATGTCTGCGCGACATGTATCCTAGTGAATAGATGGCTTAAAAACCTGTCGTTCATATTCCGCAGCACTGTTTATGTTTATAAATTGTTGAGTTTATGTAATTATTTTTATCTTGAATAATCCCAACACAGCACAAATTCCAAGCCTCCTTAAGTTCTCCGTGTAGATTCTACTTGCACAAAACTGGAGGACAAAATATAGAATTTAAATACTTTCTGAACAAATCCAAGGTCTTTTGAACGACTTTGTCCATTTAGGAACATTTGCATTCATTACAGCGATCATAACTATCTCTCGATTCACAATGTTATCGGGTTTGTTATGGAACTGTTACGTTACAGGTGATGAGTGTTATGACCGATGATGATCTCTGATACAGTTTAAATATTCCATCAAAAACATAACATGTAAAAAAGTGCAAGTCTCGCAACGTAAAGTTGAGAACCTACTTTGAGACTCTTTATTAAAATATTTATGTATATTTGAGCAAATTTTTGCGGAAGTTACTATTTATATTATACCGTAAAATTAGAATTACAAATACACGGAAAATACAGCTGGATTACCATAGAATTGCTGAAAACATTTTGATGGTTTCCTTTGATGTTAAATCAAAGTTCGAATTAAGCAATCAAAGTTTACTCAGTACCCCGAGGTTGGGGAATTTGTGTTTAGCTATTGAAACTCGACCAAAATAAAAAAAAAACACTTAACATGCATTATTGACTAATTATTATTGCTACGCATAAGGTGTTACGCTTAGATTATTCAGTGTTTAAAGAAACGCTATGTTGATAAAGGGTTATTCAAAAATATTTTTGTTGAAACGAATCGGAGATTATGTTGGAGAATATTTTTGTATCATTAATTATTCTTATACCTAAAGGTTTATCTTATTTAAAGGACAGTTACATAAATATGGTGCCTAAATCAATGAAAATGTATAACGATGTTCGTTTGGTCGAGAATAGCTTGACCGATTATGCTAAATTGGTTTTAAATTAATTTTCCAACGATACGATAAATGAAAGAGATCACAAACGATTTATTGACATTCGATCAAGACAAACTCTATAGGGTCAGCTATTTGTATTAATAACATACATAAAGTTATTTTGCGTCCCTCTCTTCCAGTGACGTGCTATTATTTTTTAGTTTGAATTAACGGTTCTAGTACGAAATATATTAAAATTCAATGACATGCATACTCTTAAGCACTACAATAGGATTTGTGGGTTGCGCAGGACCGGTGCGCCATTTTCAGCTATTTAGTTTATACCAATTTTGCAGTCTCACTGAATGTAAATACATAAAAAATTAAAATTGCACGGAATAGACTTTATAAATGAACACTTTGTCCTAGGAGTTTGCACAAACTATAACAAGCGTTTCCACTTGAACAAATCATGTGTAAATTTCAGTTTACATAATAAAATCTCCCGGCGACTTGTTAAATGTAAACTAAAATCTTCGTCACTTCTTACAAGACGAGAGAATGGAAAACAGGATGCTCGACCCAGCACCGCGGGTGGGGGGAAGCGAAGTTGCTCGTTTTATATGCAAATTTTCTACGTCCTTATGAATATGAAAATTTTCTATTAGAACGTGTCGTTGTCAGCGTTCTCTTGATGTACTGGGAATGATGCCTTCTTTTCATTGATATTCACCTTTCAGCAGTTTACGATGAACATGCAAATTGAATAAGACGATGCTCCGTTGACACTACCGAGTGCAATCTTTGAAACAACTAAGGGAATATTGAATTCTAAAGAAATATACAAATTTATAATATTTATATAGATATTGAATTGATATTTAACAAATTTCAAAATGCAATAACATTAACATACAAATTATTTTGAGATCTAACCACGCACCTCTGGAGTCTTATATAACCATTTATAGAAAGAAAGGAAAATGTGATTAATAAGTATCTATAATGTTAGCACGACTGAGGACTAAAATGTTCACAAATTTATAACTTAAACGGACGTTGGTCGGTGTTTGTAAAGCAAGTACCAGAGGCCTCAGGCGTTGCATACGGACACGTAACTACTCCCTCAGGACCTGCCTCCGACATTCACTGAATATCTTTAAAGTTAGCTACACACGACGCTCCACTTTGAAACTTCGAGGTACATGAAATGTATTAAGGCTAACGCTTTAAAACTAATGTCCTTCGAGTTTTGCGTAAATTTGAAAGGCGCAAGAACGTCTAACGCCTTTTCTTAAACATCGAGTCAATTCTTAAAAAGCCTATACAATTTCCAATTTTACTTAATTCCAAATACAAATGAATCAAACAACTTCTTAATATATTAGGTCTTAGATGACGTCTCCTACTCATAAACTACCTCCCTGCCAAACTTTCGTGCTTAGTCAGTGAATGAGTGAGTGAGATATTTTGTTTTTAATAATCTTACTAATATTATAAACGTGGAAGTTTGTGAGGATGTATGGATGTTTGTTGCTCTTTCACGCAAACACTACAGAAGCGATTTCGATGAAACTTGCTGTGTAGATAGCTGGACAGCTCGATTAACACATAGGCTACTTTTTATCCCGATATTCCCACGGCATCGGGACTTACGCAGGGGGAAACCGCGGGGCGCAGCTAGTAATGTATTAATTAAAGCTATGACATTTTCATTGATATAGCTGTTTCCCATGCATGCATGCAAATGAATTTTGGGCATTACTTTCAAATACCTACAAGTAGAGCACCAAGACAACACAGCGCACTTAATTTCAGATACGACTGGAAGTCTGCAAGTGAAAGCATGGTGTGCGTTCTTTTTTTGAATGCTTCCTTGTGAGGATATAGTGATAGCTCGCTGTCAAACAACCGAGACCTGCCATTTGTTATAGCCCATACCTTCTTTACAACAACTTACATCCAAATGACCGCGCAACCAATCGCCTCAAACAAAACTACGGGAGTTACTCTGGGCTAGAAACTACACAGACTATAGACTACAGACTTTAGTCCAACTGGTTTCATCAATTTTTTTATTAAATTTGGATAACTTTTTTACAGTGGAAAAATTTCAAATCTGATGAGGCGCTGAAATCGCCATTAATTTAATTTACTAATCCCCTGCAGAGTTATACATATGTACAGTAAAGAAATATAGATTTTTTTTATTAATTAATTTCATAAGTGAGAGCCTAATATATACTATAAACACATAAAAACTACGTGTTATGTTTAATGCAACTGCAACAGCGCCGCAGCATATAGAGCCTAAAATCTCTCGCTGAAAATCAATTTATAATTAAGCAAATTTTAGCACTCTAAATTTCCCGGGACTTCGGCAGTTCGAGATACAGGTATGCAACCCTGAGCTGCTTAAGCTATTGGTGACACTCCCTAATTCAACCGTATAAGCAATATCTTTTTCCTTGCTAACTTCTTTCTTCTTACCCAACTTTCTCTTTTCCCATCTCATCCCAATTCTCCAGAAGTGCCCATTTGAAGGCAATAAACTTTAGTCCCACTGAGTCCCATGAGTGGGACTAAATTATAGTTGGCAAAATGTGGGCGTTTAATTCGACTCTGCATACCTCTTAGGGGATACCGGCGTATGTGTATGTATGTATGATCACATACTTATACGTAGATATTAGACCCCTCATTTTAAATACTGTCAAACATTTTGCAAAATAGAGAAAATACACACTCACGAATACGATAAACCGAGTTAAGTGCCGCAATTAGAACTTTACTTATGTATTTAAACATTTTAAACTATTCGTCGTCTACTTGATAGTAATGAGAATCTTTAACTCCGTGAGTCAGCCCTCCGATTAAGGCCACGTAGATACTGCACATAGCTATTATTCCTGCTTGAATACCAATTATTTAACACAGTAACCGGAATTCTTGAATTGTTATATATCACATTGTTATGCCATTTTAATTGGCATTACTGCTGATGATAGAGTCGCTGGGAAAATTGGTTATCTAAAGATTAGCTTAATAAAGGTTAAGAATATTAAATATTCAAGGTAAGACAATGAAACACTGTATCTCAGTGTAACATATAAGATACGAAATTATGAATAACCAAACATAAATACTCATGCCAGTCCCTTCTACACATTTGTGTATTGATATTTGTACTACAGCCTAACCTTGGACCTGTTACATACGCTGCATAGCGCTGATGCGATTACCACTTTATTTTTATACTCAACACGTTGTGTATCTCTATTTTATGTGTGGTACTATCTATGAAGGTGACAAAACCCTGCAATTTAACTATCACTTCTGGATTTACTAATAATTTGCAATTTTCCACAAGTATTAAGAACCTATGACACTGCAACTATACTAGCAGTGATTCACTTGCACACAGGACAACGAAGTCAGGACGTAGTGTTGTCAACCCTACAATACTCGTATAATACTTTGAAAAACATGTAGTACGGTAAAATGTTATGTAACATTAGTTGGTCGATACTGGGTTAGTTTACAAAAACTTAAAACAACATCAAACTATAAAAAACGTACCATAATGGTTCCGTACCAAAACACTGTCTGTGAAGTCTCTATTTCTATTAATTGTTTTTAGGATTAAAAATGTTTAATTAGATCTTTCATTTTTGTTAATAATACTATATCATACGAGTATATATTTATCCGTACCATGTAAAAACTTCAAATTGTACACAGATCGTTTAATAAATAAAAAAGAAACACCTGGAATATTAATTTGGAACATATTTTTTTATTTCCTGACCACATATTTTTAGGGTAATATTCCCGAAAATACTTTGTTATAAAAAATGCAACTCCATTGTTGTGTCAGTTTTTTAGAAAGTATAAAAGACTAGCTGTTGCCCGCGACATCGTTCGCATGGAAATTATGGTGAAATCTATCCCACGGGAACCATAAATTTTTCACAGATAAAAATCGATGTCTGTGCCAAATTTTATCCAGATCCGCACAGCCGTTTTAACGTGAAATAGTAGCAAACATCCATACATCCTCACAAACTTTCGCCTTTATAATATTAGTAAGCTTTTAACAGGAAAAGTATAAGTATACAATAAAATGGTACTTATTTAAGTAACAATACAAACTTAAAAAGGTTTTAAATTGAACAGTAGTGTTTACAATATCCATCGCGTTTCAGTAAACAACAATTAATGGGCAGTAATTAGACGCCACTTGTGTCCGGCAAAGTTGTCATCTAAATGGCAGGTCATGGCACAAATTACAATGATGGACAAAGTTAATGAAAGTGCATCTAAACATAGGTACTTGAGAAAATATACTAACAATATACTTACTTGAAATAATCAATTCGTTATTTCCTTAATTTATATTGGAGTTAAGACTAAAATCCGATCTTGATCCTACTAATATTATAAACGTGAAAGTTTGTGAGGATGTATGGATATTTGTCACTCTTACACGCAAAACTAATGAACCGATTGCAATGAAACTTGGTATGTAGATAGCTGGAGACCTGGATTAACACATAAGCTGTTACTTTTTATCCCGATGTTCCCACAGAATCGGGATTTACGCGAGTGAAACCGCGGGGCGCTGCTGGTAACTAATATTGTAAATGGGAATGTGAGCTTCTGCTCTGTTTGTTACTTTTTCACGCCTTATCTACTCAATTGATCATCACGAAATAATGCATACACGTTTTCAAGGGTACACAAAAGGACATTATGATCATCCAGAAAAAAATTCTATTCCCGAGGGGTACCGGAATACATTGACAAAATTTTCCGCCGCCATTTAAATGTAAAAGTAACTTTGGTCAGTCTCTTTGTTATCTTTAAGCAAATACAATTTCGTAAGAAGATAGCAATTAAATTTCATAATAGTATGATGACTTAATGGAAGGACATACGCTACATTTAATCTGTAATATTGAAAAAGAAAAGGACGCTAAGTAAGGTTGCCTGCTTTGTGGATAAGTGATAAAAAATAGATGCGGAGGAATTATATGACTATACAAACTTACTAGTACTTTGACTTGCGTAGAGGGCGGAGAAGGGGAGGAGGGCGGTTGAGGGACAGAGATTAATATTGCAAGCCCTTTTGATGGTGTCTATCACTTTTTATATATTGAAAGATGCAGAAGAACATTGTGAATCCAGCAAGACAGCCTGGAGTGATAATTAATTTATTTTTGTAAATACATAGATATTTTCAAACATTTTTAAAAATCATTTGGTTCTGGAAAAACTAGATAGTGTCGAGTTTTCCCATGACAAGCCTTGAGAAGAAACGCTGAAACTAATTCAAGAATCCAAATCTACATAGATTCAAAATGAGTAAGTGCAATATATGTGTTCGGGGTGGTCCTTCCATGAAAGAATAATTTCAGTTTTGAGCTGACCAATCACGGCAGTATGTCTTATCACTACATATTATAAAACAAAATCCCCCGCCGCATTTGTCTGTCTGTTCACGATAAACTGAAACTACTGAACGGATTTTCATGCGGTTTTCACTAATAGACAGAGTGATTCATGAGGAACGTTTAGGTGTATAATTTGTCCCCGTGCGAAGCCGGGACGGTATATACGGTGATAGTAAACTATAAAAGTGTTTAACATTTTATCCAATGACCATAAATCATTGGAGTTATCAAGGGTACGATTAACGTAGTAGAATACGAGTAAGATACGCTAACGATCAAGTGTTATAGTGGAAATTAATAATTAATCTAACCAGACATAATCAGATTTAGATTACGGTAACTGAAATTCATTGCATGGTGACGCATTAAGTAGTAATTACGCTTAGTAAGTGCAAGAATTAAGTAGTATCTACATAATATGTTCGTTTTATACTGTTTATCACTTCACTACATATTATTAAACAAAGTCCCCGGCCAGCTGTCTGTTCGCGATAAACTCAAAAACTACTGAACGGATTTCCATGCGGTTTTCACCAATAGATAGCGATTCATGAGGAAGTTTGAGGTATATAATTTGATAAGGTTTTGTGTAAATTGGTTGAAATATGATGATGATTGTTTAAGATGTCTCTGCTACCCCTACGAAGCCGGGGCGGGTTGCTAGTATCTATATATTTATACGTGAAGCGAAAACTTTGGATCCCTTTTTACGAAAATTGGGCCGACGGAGGAGTATGAAATTTCGCACACTTATAGTTTATACAGAGAAGAAGTGACGAATGCTAAAATTTTTGAACAATATTTGCTGCAAAGTTAAAAACAAATGCAAAAACGGGTACATATAGCCATGAGTGTGCAGTATATATTTTGACCTGTCTTGGTACAAAAGTGTATACAATGACAGGTCAAGTAATATAGGCCAATGAAATAAACCATGGTCGAAATTCTACCACCACGGGATCTCTAGTATGTATAAATAGGTAAAGACAACACAGTTCAATACCTTTTTCTCTTCCTGTTTTTTGTCAACCGATTTTGTATTGGTTTAGTAGCTATTTACGAGCTTAAAGCGTTATCAATAAAAAAATATTTTGTCTGTCTTCGACGGTGCCTTATTCTTTTTAATTACTTAATGATTATATTGGTCGAATTTTGTCTTTTGGACGACCACTAGTAATTATAAATTAATGTTAAGTAGTCAACACAGAAGAAACAATGTAGGTAGGTGTGACTCTTCACGTTTACTTGCTTCATATCTTTAGTAGGATTTTGAAAGCGACTTATGAAATGAAATGAAGAAGGCTATTTGAAATTTAACTGATTTTGTTATGAACTAACTTAAAAAAGGAGGAAGCACTACGTCCGTGACGTATAATGGTTTTTCTATATGAGTTTATATTATACTAGCAGCGCCCCGCGGTTTCACCCGTGTAAGTCCCGATCCCGTGGGAATATCGGGATAAAAAGTAGCCTATGCGTTAATCCAGGTCTCCAGCTATCTACATGCCAAATTTTATCGCAATCAGTTCAGTGGTTTTGGCGTGAAAGAGTAACAAACATCCATCCATCCAAACTTTCACATTTATAATATTAGTGGGATAGTGGGATAATCACCGCTTACTCAGTAACGGCTTATCCTAGTTAAATTGAACTAAATTCGATCAAATTAGATCCCTAAATGCACCCATACTTTCTACTAGCTGTGCCCGTGGCGTCGCGGGCGCAATAATCGTATAAGTATATTTAAAATGTTGGTATCTATTTATTAATCATCATTATCATTTCAGCCATAGGAGACGTCCACTGTTGGACATAGGCCTCCCTTAATGACTTCCAAGAAGACCGGTTGGAAGCGGCCTGCATCCACCGACGCGACGTCCTGCGATCTTTACTAGGTCGTCTCTGTCCACCGCGATAATGGACGTCTCACGCGGCGTTTTCCGGTCCGTGGTCTCCATTATTATTATTTATTTATACGTAAAGATAATTTTTTGTAATCCTTTCTAAGCAAATATAGCGCGAATGTGAAATTTGGAATACTTAAAGTTTATATGTTGAAGAAGTGCAATAAGCAATTTTTTAGGGTTCCGTATCCAAAGGGGAAAAACAGGACCTATTACTAATACTTCACTGTCCGTCTGTCTGTCAGTAGGCTGTATCTCTTGAACCGTGATAGCTAGACAGTTGAAATTTTCACGGATGATGTGTTGCTGTTGCCGTTATAACAAAAAATAAAAATAAATTAAAATTAAAGGGGGCTTCCCTACTGGAAAGGTATTTTTTTTGGCTTATAGTATTCAATATTGTACGATGGTGCGGAACCCTTCATGCGCGAGTCCGACTCGCACTTGGCCGGTTTTGGAAGCTTTTGATGATTTTTTTTTGTTGTTGAATTTAATTCGGTGTAATTATGATGTTCTTTTGATGATGAAACGAACGATTTTTCTGGTAACATTTAGGTATTATTTTTCTCATAGAAAAGTGCAATCTCTAATTGGCAACAGTAGTAGAACAGAAAATTCTTGGTTCGTTAGGAACACCTCATAATTGCGGACTCATGTTGACAGTTTTAAGTTGCACTATGGTTTTTTTTTTTTTTTGGAGAATGTAGGTACATGGGTTGGTACATAGTAATAGTACCACTACAGGTAGTACCTAGTACACTACATGTAGGTATGGATTGATTTCTTTAGGCAGGCTTCAATTTCATTTGCCCTCGTCGGTGTCGCTCTGGGTATAACTGAGAGTCCGAGAGTGAAAAAATATATCCAAGTGAACTAAATTATTTTTATGAAAATTAATTTCAGTAGTGTATATTTAACCATGTCTGTAAGTGAAATTTTGTACTGAAAATCATAAACAAACCACGCCACTACTAGTACTTTAAGACTTTATTTTAAAGAGAAAGAAGTTTTAAGCATTATTTTAATATTTAGATCCTAATTAAAATAAAACCAACTTTAATTACTTGTATGCATAAATAATAATAATTTATTTTTAAAGATAAATAATATAAAATTCTTAAACATTTTTTTTATTCATTATAACGCCTATGTTATATTTTTTTTACATTTAAATTTTTATATGAATTATAAACACAATAAACAAAAAAAATACAATTTTACACAAAGCTGCCAAGGTTATAAATTGTAAATACAAGTGAGGTATCACTTGTATTGCTATAAAACAATGGTATAATTATTATTTTTGAGTAACTTGCAATTTTTAAGCTATTGCATAGCTTTTATCGCGGGCTTTGAGCGCGGCGACCGAATCAAGAAATTCCGTAACGAAAATAAACCTAACACCTACAATACATAAAGTCACACATTTGATAATATAGCTTAACGCGTAATGTTAATAGTTATTTTGCCATAGCGTAAGAAGAACTTACAACGTTTCGTAATCTTGAAAGTAAGAATACTTCATTGCAAGCTATTCAACAACAGGTGGCGTTATTCTAAATGCACACAATTATAACATTAATCACTTTACGAATAAATTCGATATTTGTGTCATTCTTCGATATGTACCGCTACTTAGTGTTGTTATACATTTTAAAATATTATCAATAATATCGATACCTAACTTCTGTTTGGACGGAGCAGAATAAAAAAATATGAATTGAAGGATATCTGGGAAGGTAACATTAAAAAGGTGAAAAAATAAGTACTTGCATAATAATGTTTATTAATTTTAAGAATCTGTATTATAATCATATATAATAAAGACTGTATTAGACACTTAACAAAATTCAAAACAGTGGTTACATAAATAATATTTGGCGTAGTATGTCTCTCTAGTAGTAGATTTTAGTTACTATATTCATATTTATTTTTTTAGAAAATACATAGTCTCAATAATCATAATTGACTGCAATGAACAAAAATGCAATACGTCTAATTGTCGACCCGTTGGTATAGTGTTTAGCGATTCTGACTGCTGAGTTGAGTTCGTGGGTTCAATTCCCACCCAGGACTAATATAACTATAATATGTCTGAAACAAACAAACAAAATTTAATATTTATAATATTAGAGTAAGTAAATATAACACGTTTAAAAGTATGCATATTGATAAAACCATCATCCTACCTGACTACATCACTAATCGAGTAGAATAGAATATTCGAGAATAACATTGAAAACTGATAAGACCCGATCATATCAAGTTGAGTTTTATGTGGAAAACATAAGGAAGAGTTTAGCTTAAATCTCTAGTCAATTATTAGTTAAATAAAATTTTAAGATTTTATTGAAAAAATATATAAAATTGTACTTACCGATGGTAAGAAACAGCTCCATTATTAATGTTTTCCCTTCTGCTATCATTTTTACACTGTAAAACAGAGCAGTACGGCATTGTGGCGTAAAAAGAACTTTTAACTTGAATTAATATCAAAGAAAAAAAAATACTGCAAAAAAAATTATAATAATAATTATAATTGCATTAGTTGATAAAAAATGCTATGCAATAGCTTTACCGCGGCAGTCCCCGAGTACCACACGCTTTTTTTTTTTTCATAAAATTAATGTACAGACTCGTGAAAATTATTATGAGTACATGAGATGGTCATCTTTGACGGTTTCTTAAAGTTAACACATACTGGATAGTTAGTATATGACGAGCCTTAACCTAATGTGCTGCTACATAAATCGCTTATCGCAGTCTCCTGGCTTCACTTATATATTTTTATTATATGTACAGTTTATTATAAAGCCGCCATCCATTATGAAAGTCGTCTTGTATCTTAATCTTAGGTACCTGACTTGTATTCATATTTTATTATTTATTTGTTTTATTGTCGCATGATTGACGAAAGTCAAGAGACTTTTATTGTCAACTTGACACTCAATTTATCCCCCTTTTGAATTGATCAAGGCAACCATACACGTGTTCACATACAACCTTTGCCATCCCCTTTCACCATCTATGGGATTAAATAAAAAACTTTTTTATAGGATGCCTATACATCGTATAAGAAATACGTTCTCCAAATTTCACATATATACGACCAGTGGTTTAAGCTTAGCGTTGATTCATCAGTCAGTCAGGACAAAGCCTTATATATAGGTAGGTATATGAGGATAGGCGCCAGTAAACGCAAAACTTCCGCATTTTGATGTGACTTAAAGAAAATCTGATAAGCCATGTACTTTGGTATTTAAGTCGAAATTTACTGCGATTAATGTCAGTCTGCCATATAAATTCGCGTTATCGCGTTATAGCGTAAGTTAAAGCTTTTACCAATTGCATACTTAAGTATAGAAATGATTAATGAATTGAATTAGTCGGTAGAAGTTAAAACAAAAGAATCTGGAGGAGGACCCGGTTACAAAATAAATATGTAATATCTATTACCCACTAAAGTAACAGAATAAAGTCAGCATTTTTTCTGTTACTTTACTGATTGTTGAGACTTTTGTAAGTTGTCATTTTTTTTTACTTATTTATTATGTATATTAATAATTACATGAAACCGTTGGATTCGGAGAAGTCTATATGCAGCAATGTCCTACACCTGAGGGACTCCTCCTCTCGAAAATTAAATGAGGATGATATGATTTTCATACTTAAGGTATTAAATATCTTGAACTAGCAACTCACCTCGGCTTCGCACGGGTATATTATTATATTGATTTTTTTCCGACATTTTCAACAATCATCGTCATATTTCAGCTATTTTACAGAATACCTTAATGAATTATACACCTAAACCTTCCTTATGACTCACTCCATCTATTGGTGAAAACTATGAAAATCTGTTCGGTAATTATTGAGTTTATCACAAACAAACAGACAGACGGCGGGAGATATAATATGTAGTGATTTGTTAATATGCTTTGGTTAATCATTTAGATTTGTTAAAGTCACGCTTTCTTCTTTTTAAAGATCGATAATATTGTTTACTAGCAGCACCCGCGGTTTTACCCGTGTAAGTCCCGGTCCCGTAGGAATATCGGAATAAAAAGTAGCTTATGCGTTAATCCAGGTTTCCAGCTATCTACATACCAAGTTTCATCGCAATCGGTTCAGTGGTTTTTGCGTGAAAGAGTAACAAACATCCATCCATCCATCCATCCATCCAAACTTTCACATTTATAATATTAGTGGAAAAATAGTGGGATTAAATACAAGAAACTTGATTAAGAACAAATTAATAAAACTATGTCTATGAGAAACACGCAGCTTTAGTTATGCAAAACTAAGAAAGGTAGGCCAAGTCAGTCTTTTAGATTCTTGTATTAAGACAAGCAAAGAAGATTTAACGGAGAGAACGTGAATGTTTTAAACGGTTGAGTCAAGTCGGTGACGCAATTCTCACTCTTAAAGTTTGTGAATGGTAAGCAGTCGTGCCCGAGCGAGTGGCTGCATAATGTGACCGCATCGCTTGGCAGCCTCTCATTTTAATTTAATACGCAATATCAAGTAAGCAGAAAAAAAAAACATTTTAAGCTTTGTCGGCTAGAGCAACAGTCCGCTCTGTTTAGACATAAACAGAGCGAACTCATTCGCGATCCGACCGTTAAGTTAAGAGAAAAGAAAAATAACGCCATTAATCACTAAGTTGTATCGCGTGGTATCGCCTTATAGAAACGATGAACATATTACACAATAATTTCGCCGGTAAAGCTTAAACCTCGTGAAATAAATAAGAGGATAACATTACTAGTAAAATTTTGTTACAAAATTTGTAGCTTTCTTGAACGAATCTAAAAGAAAATGTATAAGTACGTTTCGTACTTATGGGATCCGTTTTTTCATTCGGTCGTACGGAACCCTAAAAACATGCTAGATAAATATTTTTCATCGTACGGAACTCTGTCTATAAGTACAGGAACAGCTTATCATCAGGTGGGTCCTGGGTTTGTTTGTACTTACTTTACGATGACCTGTGTGGCGCGGCGGTATGTATGCGACGGCCACGCTTGGGGTCGCGGGTTCGATTCCCGCTCGTGAACGTGACTATTTGTATTGGTCTGGGTGTTTCTATGTATGTTCATACGTGTTCTAGAACCCACAGTACAAGCACTGCTTAGTCTGAGTCTAGTCCCAGGATATAAAAAGACAGTAAGTAGAACATCTATTCCAGATAAAGGGTGCGGGTTCGAGTCAAGCCGCTAATATGTGAACTTTCCCATTTTAAACATTATTACAAGAAAAAATATCAATACAAATAAATATAATTGAATTATCTCTTTGTAATGTCAAAATATTAGTTTTTTTTAAGCTTAAACAGTTATTTGCACGATCCTATGCCTAAAAATCAGTTTTTTTTAATGTTTGTCTGTCTGTTTGTTCTGGCTAATCTCCGGAAAGGGTGGATTGATTTCCACGGGACTTTCAGTGGCAGTTAGCTGGTGTTATAAGGAGTAACTTAGGTTACTTTTAATTACGAAAAAGAATTAGGGTTACGCGAAAATATATAAATATGAACAAGTGAATGAAGCCGGGCGTGAACTGCTAATCATTAACTAAATTTACTGCTAAATTAAAATATATATTATCATGATTTACATTATGATTATACAACGTCAATATGTATAATTCGCTGAGTATGTAAATTTGTGTACGGCATTATACGATAAGCGTTTTAAGTAGGTTACTCAAATTGAAACAAAAGCAAAGTCTAACAAGATATAAGAGCTGAGATATGAATAAGTAGCGCTTGCAAGTGACGTTAACTGTTTGGTTTAGATAAATAATTCCCAGCTGGTGTGCAGGACTGGCGCAGTGATGCTGTATAATACCGCGGTGGGCACAGATGGTGTCGCACTCGCCACCTCGTACTCACACTAACAATTCCTGAA
This sequence comes from Euplagia quadripunctaria, assembly GCA_963859945.1. Classification (NCBI taxonomy): domain Eukaryota; kingdom Metazoa; phylum Arthropoda; class Insecta; order Lepidoptera; family Erebidae; genus Euplagia; species Euplagia quadripunctaria. Next base: position 9,769,430 of record OY982567.1, on the reverse strand, counting down.
AACAGGCACTCTGCCAACGAATGCAGTCTCGTCCGAACACATTCAAGCATTTCAAAGTACCTACTAGCTACACTTAATTCGGATCCAGGCGCAAGAGAAGGATAGTAGAAGTTACTTTAAAATCTCCGATCAGACGCGTTGAGCAAACATTATAAAAAAAACAGTCAGTCGGAGGACTGCACGTCAGAAGTGAAAACATAACTTCATAATGTATTTGCATATACATACACACACACACACACATCTGTATATATATAATTAGGTTAAAAATAAAAACTAGGTAATAACATATCTAAATGTATACATAGCGTACACTGGAAGTTCTGCGCTTCTGGCCGCTCATAAATGTTTGAATTTCGAATGTTATATTTTTTTAAATATAAGAAACTAGGCTCCGTCTTACGAATTTTCGATCAGGTCACGTCCCCTGACGCGAGCTTAACATTTTTTACCAATCCCAAAAAGTGCACAAAGCGGCTAAAGAAGTTTTCACTACAAAAAAAAATTTCAACACCTTAAGAAACATATGACAGAAGTTTAGCAATAAAAAGAAAAGAGGCGTTTCCAGGCCACAACGTTCAGTAAGGTAAAGTTAGTCAAAGAGGCGTACTTTTGTGGAAGCTATAGCAATGGTCAAGAAACTTTGCTGGCGTCGCGTTTCGCGGAGTCTAACAACAATAAAGCGAAATTTCAGTTATCAGCAACAGTTTTGCTGGCGTCGCGTTTAGCGGAGTCTAACAACAATAAAGAGGAATTTCAGATATAACTTATCTCAAGAAAATGTTATAATAAACTTTTTTAAATTAATCTAGAAACAAACTTCCTTTACTTTACTGAGAAGGATAAGCGAGATTAATATTTACATCACATTTAGGATGATTTCTCAACTCTAGATTTTACGAAGGTATTGCGAGTCTGTTTGCTCAAAATTCAATCGGCAGGAAGCGTGCAGGCAGGCAATATGGGCTCTTCGAGCTGGCAGTCGGTGCTTCTCGCTCATTAATTAGAATGCCAATATATCTGCATCTGCATTCATCTCAAGGACAAAGACGGGCTCTGATTAAAACATAAAACAATCTTGTATTTGTGAATACTTATCTATTCTTCAAATCTATCTGATTAATTGGTACATAGGTATAACCGATAATTTGGAATTGAATATTTTTATTCATTTATTTCAAATTGAGAGTTACAAACACTTTTGAAAAATATTAAACCAACATGTTTGTTCTTACCCGACTACGGCGAAGCCAAACAAGAAGGGTTATTTGTTTGACTTGCATATATGTCCGTCCGTCCTTATGTTGCCTCGTTACTACTAAACCGCTGAACTGATTTTGATGAATGATATGTCGTTAGGTTCGTCTTTATTGCGCTAATGTCACTGGGTATATTAAAATTATAAAAAATTTAAATTATAAAAAACATATCGAATTGGGTATCAAAATGAAGGGTTTGACAGATGATTACAAAAATATATACAACTTATATGTTTATTAGTTAGTATTTTAATGCATTCGACTTTTTAATTTATACTTGTTTCCTTCAAGAGAAGTTATTGTTGAGACATCGTTATTTCTAAAAACTACTTTAAAATTTTATTTAAAGATATGGCCGCAGAGCACAGAAAAATAAAACTTCTTTATGGTAAAACCATAAGGCTACAATAAAAGAGGCGTTGAAGTGCAGCCTCTTCATTCAAACCTGTTCATCACCCCAAAAATTTTAAAATTATGTGATAAAATACTTCTAGTAATCACCGACACACAAGAAATTTTCGTATATATAAAACTGGTTCATGTCTACCCCCAGTGTTGCGGGACATAAGTTTTACGACGGTTCGTAAATGTTTGCGGGTGGGAAAATAAAAATTTTGCGACCCGCTCTCGTGTAAAAATCTCCGGTGTCGCAAAAACAATGTAAAATCCAATTTTCTAGGATCCCTGGAGCTTCGGTAGAGTAACGGTAGTCTCCTTTACGACCATCGGCCATGACTGCGGTTTAACTTGATGACTTATCTGTCAGGTATCTAAATTACGACTAGCTTGTCCAGAGGCTTGCGCCATAACATGCCTAATGAAGCAGTTCATGCAATACTGTTTATCCTATTTCAGACTTCCTTACTTTTTAAGGATTGCGTGCCCAAAGGGTGACAAAGGAACCCTGTTACTAAGCCTCCGCTGTCCCTCTGTCTGTCAGCGGGCTGTATCTCATGCACGTACGTACATGAGACATGAAATCAGCTCCAAGACGCCAAACTACAGTATTGTCATCCGAACTACATATACATACAAAGTTTCATTTCGATACGACAATTAGAAGTAGGTTATAGTATATATTATATTATATTATAGTATATATATTAGTATATATTATAGTAAAAGCTTGTTGAAAAGAGTTCCATTATCCACCTTAACTAACTAAGCTGGCTTCATCATCCTACCAAGGTTACTGCCCAATCTGTTGGACTCGTCAAAACGGGTGAGCGTGAGAAAATCTTATGAGCCCAATGATTGATGATTTACTAGTGACCACTGGAGAGTTCCACTATCCACCTCCTAGCTCCAGCGTCAGATCTGCTCCAAGATGACAAATTATAGAATTGTCATCAAACTATTTGCATACAAAGTTTCATTTCGATACGACAATTAAAAGTAGGTTAAAAAAGACTTCCAAGATTTCTTTACATAGTTAAAGTTAATACAAGTGTGTTAAAGTGCGAAGTCAGACTTGCACCCGAATGGTTCCGTTATGCGGGAGTCCGAATCGCACTTCTTTTTCATTTATATGTAAGTACTTTATTTAATTTACACTAATTTAATTTCTTGGCAATCATGTATATCTGAGACGTGATTTTCAAAATAAAATGTTTTATTACTTCGTGCGCAAGACTGAGAATAACAAGTTTTCGAGTGCTGCTAAATGAGACAATGAAGCGAGACGTTAAACGGACGACAAAGCATCTCTGGCAAAAACAAAGCAAGTTCTCCCGTACTCGCACGCCCTTGATCTTTGTCGCTGCGTTTGCCTTCTACCGACATACTGATTAAACTCCACGCAAACTGACAACATATTAATTAATGCTCATGGAACCTCCAATTTCATTTATTTAATGATGCGATTGAAATCATGTAGTTTAAAAGGGTACAAAAAACTCGGACTTTGATCCGGCATCCCATAACGGGAGATGAGATTATAATACAATGAATTCGAAAAGATAAGGTAAATTAGAAATTCAGGGTTGAAGGCTTGCTTGACAATGTGATAATCGAATTACTGACAGATCACGGCGGGTGGTTGTTGTTTTATGCAAGATATTCAGATTCTTATCCACAAGATGGTCTGGATCTGAATTGACATATTTAAAAGTGCAGATACATTAATAGGAACAACAAACTGCAGATACAATCCTTATTTAGAACTTAGATGAGAAGAACTGGGTCTAACGGATGGTAAGCTACATACAATTCAACCATTTATTTGTATATGTTACCGTATGATTGTGAACATCGTTACTCTATAACCAATATAAACTGACGTAAAATTGTGAACTGCAACCAATAATTTACAATTTAACGTATTATTTATTTATTTATAAAAAATTAAACGATTTGACATTGATAGATTATAAACTATAGTTCATAATCTATCAACGTATATAAATGCGTTAAATTGTAAATGGTTGGTCGCACTTCATTTCTCTTCAGTTTATAATATAGTGAGAATGGTTATAGCCTATCGATGTTCACAATCATAAGGTGACATATGTGAGGCACGATTTTTAACATCAATAATTAGGCATTGCAACAAATAACGCCAAATTATCGATATTATCGGGAATTGAAATGCTGTGGAGATTATAAATAAAATCTTTAGTCGTTTTCGAGTCGAAGTTAGCAAAAAGCGAATGAAGCATCCGTTAGAGCAGCATCCGCTTCGATGACGGATCGCGGTCCGAGCAGTACATCCATCACGGGATATCAATGGACCACCGGTGTAATGCACTGCTAATGCGGAACACTCGAGTTACACAGATAACTACGCATAATTACTTTTGAACAATCAAAAATAATATAATACCCAGTATACCCCACGATAACACTAACAACACTTCCAGACTATTTGTTAGTCAATTTACTACATACTATTATTATGATATATTTACATATGTTGATGTATTATTGTTTTGTAGGTATGTTACCACAACTTTCGCTTTGTGTTTTTCGCATAAATTTCCCACTTTGAAAAGTTTCCTCAGATGTTTTAAGAATGACTTTGACGACATTTGCAAGTCTTTACAATTGTACCGCTACTTTGTTCGTTTCTTGTTTCCTTTTAGGAGACCGAGACGGCTCTTAAAAGGTACAAAAGCAAAGAGGAAGTGGAAAATATTGTTAGGGCGCAGTCCATTGGAAATAATAAATAAAATTTAATAAGGTCCGTGTCGTGTCTGTCTGTCAAAACATATTTTCTCCGAATCGTGGAAAAGCGGAAATGTGATACATACAATACATAATTATTTAACCCAATTTATTATAATAAGGCGTACGTTTAAGTATGTACATATAATTTGATTTAGGGAAGGGGGGGGGGGGGGGGGTTTATAGGGGACATAAATTAAATAAGTTTGAGGACTGACTTTGAAGGAAAAAGTAGGAAAATTTAGAAACCAATTTTTGAAGAGCATCTTGCATAACAAAGAAAACTAACAAATGTTTCATAATTTTCCTCTTTCCTGCTCTCTGCGATACTACCTCCTACATAAGAAAGACATTCGGAATGGTGAGCAGTCATAGTTAGATAATTGTAATAATGACTTGAGACACCTCACACACGGCCGTCTGATCACAAACTAGGCAGAGCCTGTACTATGGTGACCAGACTGCTGATAAACATACTTATATATTACTAAATATGAACATCCATATTATATTTAAATAACACCCTGATACAGAAAAAATTATCGTGCTCATCGCACAATTATTTTCCCTGGGTGGGAATTGAACCCACGACTAGCTCAGTGGTCAGGAATAAGGATCACTAACCACTAGACCAACCGATAACCTATATCTAATCAGACTTTTTTCTTAAATATTTACAGGAGAGAAAAAAAAACATTTATGGTAAAAGAATCCACTTCAGGCGAGCCTAACTCGCACTTAACTGGTTTCTAAATAAATAATCCTTCATTCAAGTAGGTACAGAGCATAACAGCGCTACAAATATCGTCGGCCTGTCGAACCCCGACATGCCTTTTGTTGTAATGTCATCATAAATTTAGGTAACAGCACTACATTTCATGTGAAGAAGGGACTCACGACATAAATCATAGTTCTCAATACTGAACATATTGAAACCCTAACGTTAGCTGCTTTTCGTGTATTATTGAATAAGTTAGCTGTTGTCTTCGATTTCGTCTGCAATCCAAGATAAAAATATCTCAATTCATTAATCAGATGTATTTTATTAAAAACACTCGGATTTATTTTTTATAGCAACGTCCGTCACAATATCTTATTTTTTGACTCATTTTCACCTTCGAACTAGGAAGAACGTAGAATGAAGAACGAAGTTGATATTTCGAACTTCGAATTATCAACTTCTTGCCTGGGCAAAATAGAATATATTATTCCTGTTTCTGCTGTTGTTGCCTGTTCATTGAGGAAGTTGAAAAGGTGAAAACGAGTCAAAAAAATAAGATATTGTGACGGACGTTATATATATGTATACAAATCAATGTATACTTATGTGCTTATTTAGCAGGTACTTTAGGGAAATAAATATGTTATATTTTTAATTAATTTTGGTTTTAATTTTAGGCCTCCCTCAATGTGCTATGCACCCGGTGCTCCGCTTTCCACATCCAATCCAACCCAGCTATCTTCTTTGGGTCGTCAGTTAGGGGGAGTCCCGTCTTCCGTTTACCGATTCGCAGTCTCCACTCTAGAACCCGTTTGCATATATATATATATATTTCATATGAGTTGCCGTAAATTTATCGACTATATGTTTTATTTAGTGGAATTTAGAAACATTTTATACTGAAGCCTAAAATTGTTGTTTATATTTTGTCCTCTCATTCACGACATTGTTGAATATGAGGCCTAGTTCGCATAATGTTTTATATTCATGTATAAAACATTATGCATAACTAACTTACGTTTCGTCTACGATCGATCGTACCTAACTTTAAATATGCCAGTTTGATTTTGAAACCTTTCTTATCAAAAGTTGCTCTACCTAAATCTTCTTTTTCAAAGTTTCATTTGGGTTTGTAAATGATGTAGTGATAGGAGTACCGACACATACGTCCGCGGTAACGATTCATCCATTGAACGTAACGTTCTGAGAAATGCCGATCTCGTTAGGATAGTTGGTGTTCAGCACCCCAGGGCCGGTCCGAAACTTATCGTACGAGATGCTACCTCCGTGCGATGAATTAATTTGCCTCCTGCTATTATATAAACTACGTAGATTGCAATAAAGATATGTTCGGGTTCGGTTTTCCCTAAGATGTGATATTATTATCTCGTTATTCATAATGTACACTAATTTACGGCACATTTATTATCTATATTGACGTATAATAATCGGTTCTTCAGCTTGATAAAAGTATTATTTTTAAATAAACATTTGATTTATCGGACTTTCAGTACTGAAAAGGTACAATGGTACTCGGTAAAAATCTGTCAGTCGAACTACAACTAACTAATTACTAATTAGTAACTCAATAAGATGGCAGCTGATGGATGGGGAATGCCTGAGACCGGGATAGTTGGATTAAATAGGACACACGGATCTAATACCGATTAACACATCATAACATATATATTATAGGAAAACAGAGACCATTTGGGGCGAAAGAACCTAGCACTCTTTAAATAAAACTGATTACAGTTTAACATTAAATTGGAAGTAATCTCTCGTATGGAAGATCGGTGTAACAAACGACATGCGGGATCTCAAATCAGACTACTAGACGCAACCAGAAGCTCCATCCTTTCATTGACATAGGTACCAAAAAGTCGAACTAAAAGCTTTGACAACTCCTTTTTCGTTCTAGTCCTTAAAGTCGGGAATGAATTGCCTGCGTCTAATTTTTCAGACAAATATAGTCCTGGAACGTTGAAGAGTAGAGTGAATAGTTTTTTTGGACAGGCGTGTTTTTTTAGATTGTTTTTTTATTGCCATCTTCGTCCTCATTGTCACTTTCTATCAGGTGAAATTTAAGACAAACGCCTATTACAATTATCAATAAAAACAAATCTTAAATTCGTTTTTAATTAAAAACGCTGTTTGAAAAAGAAATATCACCTAACGAACATGATAAATCACGTGTGCGAAAACCTTCACATGACTCAAGGAAACTAAAGCAAGGGACCAACAATTTTAAATTATACTAGCAACTTGGCTTCGCACGGGTAGCAGAGACATCTTCAACAATTATCATCATATTTCAACCAATTTACACAAAACCTTAACAAATTATATACCTAAACCTTTCTCTTGAACCGCTCTATCTATTGGTGAAAACCGCATGAAAATCCGTTCAGTAGTGTTTGAGTTTATCGCGAACAGACAGACACACAGACGTGGCGAGGGACATTGTTTTATAATATGTAGTGATTATATTTTACTACATCGTCGTGCAATTAACATAAAAGCATAGTACATTGATTATGATTTGTGTGCATCGTTACAAGTTTGTTGAGTAAGTACTTTAGAGCTCGGAAAGGATGTTGTTTATTCCGGGGCGGCCAGTACTTGCTTGCGCCCGCATATTCTTATTTACCGTTCCTGAAAGCAAATAACATCTAGACAAATACCATAAAGGCCCGTCTACCATATGAAATATGATTGAACTAGCGCACAATAAGATATTGTGAGACGGCGACGTCAATATCATATTATATTTGATCAATCGTATTTTCTGCAAGAGTTTAATAACATGTTTAATAAAAAAAATGTGATCAGGAGATTTATATATTTTTCTGTGATTACTAGTATTTCTGGTAACCACTAAAACTCAAATAAATGTTTGTGTGAGTGTTTTGGTATTCAGACCAATACGCACACATTCATATGTGAATGGAAGTTGAGTGGAATGGAACGTTGCTGAACGATTGATGAATGTGCGTGAGTGTACGAGTAAGGCATGAGAGGGGATATTCGAGGAGATACGAGGGAATGGACGTTATAGTAGGGCGAGTGAGAGAAATAAAAGCACGAGTTTCAAGTTGATGGTGAATTATTATTTCCCTCTGAGCACTACATTCATATTGTCTTCTTTATAGGGTGGGGTATTCACGTTAAAATTTTAAAATAATTAGGTCAGGAGCTAAAAAAGTAAAGCATAAATTTAAAATTTATGGAATTATTGACAAAACAAAAATGAGAACAAAAGGTAATGATAATGACCTACAAAAGGAAATAATTGTATATGGTCGTGTCTTAATCTTTATTTGATTATGAAAACATGATTGATGAGATCGTCGACTAATAAAACAATAGATGTTGTAGATTAGCACAGAATACATAATAGTACAGAGGCCGTAATGCCGCAGCATTAATATTATTACAGCGGATGCTCGTCTATATTTCCATTTACCCGGTTTGTTTAAGCGTTATACATGCATACTTTAAATATCTATCTAGATCACGATATAATAACTAGAGACCGGATTATATGCATTTGCATATGAAATTGTATATTTACCCCAATCTCAGCGGAAGTTGCATATTTTATCTAATGATGATGCATATTTTCGCAATTTCGCAAAATACACACCACACAATTTTCAATTATAAAAATATTTTGTTTGATTGAAAACGATTCATTTGGAACATCTATCTACCTGATTGTTTACGTTTACAAAAATGTTTCATAATTATTCGTTTTAGTGCTTTATTATGGTCTACAAAGTTGTTACATTTTAGTATGTATTGATAATTATAATTTGATTGAATAATTCAGTAATTGTATGCTGATTTAAAAATAAAAAAATTAAAACCTATCACTTTTTTCTTTTTTTCGTTTTCTCTAACTTTAATGTTGCATATTTTACATATTTTCATGCTTATTTGTATGCATATTTCAAGATTTTTATGTTGCATATAACCCGGTCCTTAGTAATAACATAATTATTACACTATCTTTGCCTCGCGGTTTTCTTCCGCGTTTACATTAAATACCTGCTTCGAGTTGTTGACTACAGTTTCCCTGATTGGTAAATCTTTATAGTTACTGCTTTCTTTCTAAGGGCCGTAGGGCGAAGTTATTTAGTCCTTACCCTTCCTTAATTATGTTTGTATCAATGTCAGTAATTAACGCTCCGAAAGGACTATAGAGTAACGTAACCGCTTACCAACGGGCTTGGTATTTAAAAAAACCTAGAATCAACTCAGTTTTAGATAACATTTTGTTAACGTTTTCAGCCTATTTAGGGTAGCTTATTTTCTATTAAAGCTTTCATAAATCTCTATATTAACTAATTATAAAAACATAAAAGCGTTAGTACTTATCTACGTATAAATAGCACAACAGCATAGCTTATAAAATTTAAAGCATTTTTGTTTCTTTCATCGATCCTCTTGGGCACACAACATGTTGTTTATCTCTATACCAAAATTCATCCAAATAAACTTGACAAAGGATTGGTCTTCGATACAAAAATTGATCCCCTATTTTGCCACCTTCAAGGTTTATTTCCGCGACAAAAAGCAGCCTGTCCTTCTTCAGAGTCTTGTTTATCTCTATATCAAAATTCATCAAGATTGGTTCAGCGCTTTAGCCATGAAAGCGTAATAGAAAAAGTTACTTTCGCATTTATAACACTAGCTGTCGGCCACGTCCTTCGTACGCGTGGAAATTTTGATGAAATATATCCCACGGGAACCGTACATTTTTCCGATAAAAAGTAGCCATGTGCTATTCCAGACTATAATTTATGTCTTTGCCAAATTTCGTCAAGATCTGTTCAGCCGTTTTTGCATAAAAGAGTAACAAAGAAAGACAGAAAAAGATTTTTTTTGGCACACACAAACACATTTTCACAAGAACACAATTACACAATTAAAAAAAATTAAAAAATGTAGACAAACATCCATCCATTCTTACAAACGTTCACCTATAAAATATTAGTAAAATTAGTATGGATTGTTTTTTTTTATTTTGGGGGGAATTGAAGAGGGCGACGACGGGGTACTTGAGGCCAAAGAGTATACAAACACTACGTTAGAAGAGTCGGGACTCTCATACTAAAAAACGATGTATGAAACGGGTTCTAATTTAATTTACCAACACAAAGAACTAAAATTTTATGGGAGTCTAAAATTATGCCAACCTTCAGGAAATAAAAATAGTGTTGTCCTTTCTAATAATAGAATTATCAACAAATCCACAGATTAAAAATAACCATCAGCCATTTCGTTAAAATAATCTACGATGACTTTTTTTAGCAGTAATAGGTAAATAAACTACAAAAAAATTAAATTCAATACGAATATATTTATTTCATAAAATTGTTAGTGTTGATGCAATAATTGACACGACCCTCGTACAATCACGTTGCGCGAGCTCAGCAGTTTACGCCGATCCGCGCTATTTCAAAATTAAATAAAATTAGTATAATCTCGGTCACCAATCGGTTTGGGTGTGCTCATAACCATTTTAACCATATCATTCTAAAGTAAGTTAAGTAGATAAACCATTATTTTGCTTAACTTTTTCTTTCATTTATAATCATATTTTTCCTGTACGGAAACGGAACTATAGCCCGTATATAATCATTTTAAGCGAAATACTACCACAAACATATTTTTACGTGTAGAGTTACTGTATCGGTACGTAAACTAAATCTTCAATTCCGACAGCTTTCACCCACTTCGTGCATCTAAAAAAATGTTATAAAAGAAAATATTAACGACCTGTGAATTTCGATATCAATAGCTATATTTTCAGGTTAGCGACAACACTATTAGCTTATATATAAATCCACATAAAAATCCTTTATTTTTCAAAGAAATATGTAGGTACATATAATAAACAGTCGTTAAATAATACTGTCTAAGGTATTATTTAATGAGTAATGACTGTTAGCAAATTTTACTAACCTTTCTTTGTCTAAAGAAAGTTTTGCCATAAATAGACGTTTTCCGCTTTTACTTCGCCCAGATGCAATATAACACACTACACAAGTTTTGTAATACATTTTAATGTTTTGAGACACAAAAAACAAAAATAATTTAGATTAAATTATCCACAAAAACAAATATAAGAAAAAATAAATTAAAACCGTTCAAATCTAAGATGTTTTTATAGGCATAGATGCGTTGCCCGCGTTCTATATTGGCAACATAAAAGTAGGCTAATTGTCTGACTCGCACTTAGTCACGTGCCCACCAGCGTCGCGGCTAGACGTCATTTACAAATATACGATAAACTTTGAATTTATAGCAGTGAACATGCCTTCATGTGTATACAGAGGACGCACAAATTATACAGCCGCTAATAAAAGAAAGGATGTCTCATTCAATGCATAAATAAAGATTTTATTGTATTTATTAAAACAGATTAACATTTTGATTTAATTGTGGCTCACGCCATATTAGGGTAAGATGGGGTAAAAGGTAACCAGACAAATATTCGCCAAGTATTAATAAAATTAGGTAAACATACAGAAATAAAAGTCAAGATACTACTAAAGTATGTTGATTTGGTATTAACATTAGTTAAGTATATATGTAACGTAATAGATGGTAGATGTTTTGACGATATGAATATATGACAGCGGTATATAATATAAATATACTAGCGACCCGCCCCGGCTTCGCACGGATGCAATGATGATACTAAATATACTACAGAATATCTTTATATACAACATTCACAGCTTTTTTGTCTGTCTTTTTTGAATGTATAAAAATTGTTTGCATTATTTTGTATTGTAAAGTTTTCTACAGAATAATAAATACATTTATAATTTTTTACTTCTCGATTAATTATGTATTTTATTTATTATTTCCTTAACCCAAATTTCAAAATTCAGTGTGCAATTGACCCCACATTCCTTTGATTGAGAACGTCATGAGCTTTTTGACAAATGAGCAGACATTACCACATTACGTCGTCAAAGCATTATTTGTCGATGTCTAACAACCGGTAAGTCGTATGCACTGAAAGAGCTGCATAATATATACGTATTGCTGTACAGCTATAATAAAGTTTTGCCTCTCAGTAGTTCACTCATGTTCCTGTATGGCGTGTCTATAGTTAATATGTCATTGGTTCAAATGAAATTATATCATGTAATGACAATTGTCTGTCAAAACCTGTTTTGACCATAAACTTAAAAATATATTATTTTATTATGGACTCTATCAAACTTAAGCAAAGAGCTAGAATTACCTTAAATTTATGGTTTTGACTGTCAATGTCATTTGACAATTAGACTGTCAATTGAAATTGGCAATTAAATACATGAAAAGAGATAGGTGATGGGTGAGACTATATGAGTAGGCAGGATAGAAATAGGCGCCATATTTTATTTGAATCCGTTTCATACATTTGATTTTTTGTATGAGAGTTGCGCAAGGCTGCCTGAGGCTAAAGTTTGGAACATCCTGGTACAGAACAATAATATAAGCACGTATAATAATGGATATAGAATAACTTGATCTAGCTATAAAATTTAATAATTTTGAATTGAGTTTTTAAATATTGAGGTTATCTTCTAACTTTGGACGCTTTAATAACGCTTTTCAGTTAGTACCTATTAGACAAAACTTTCCGTTTAATAGAATAACCCCACTTCTGCTTTAAAAGTGTTAACGGTCGAGAAATTGTTAATTACCGTTAGGATAAGGGATCTTCGTAGGTATTTTATTTTATAGTAGATTACGCGACACTGTGGGCGTGTACCAATGTCAGTTATCGCTCAAAAAGTTCATATCGATAGCCATCATTTTAATTATCATAAGTAGATAATTCAATTCCGGCTCTCTTTATTAATCTCGCTTTATTAAAGTAATACGAATCATTATTAAATATTGATATGTTTGTTCCAAATTATGGTGGTCACGAGTTTGATTTGCATAAAATAATATTTATAAATTAAATGTGTATTGCTTATCCCGTAAATCCCGTGCTTAATCAAACTAAATCCCGAAACTTTCGAACCGATACCCTGACAACGTCAAATATCAAGGAAGAAATCCAGCGAAGAAAACCTGAATATTATTTGATTAAACAATTAAGAAACATCAAAAAAAATGCAAGTCATTTAAAAATGAGCTTGAAAGTAGAATTTTAACAAAATAGTTCAGAGAAAAGTGGGTAGGTACCAAGGCTTTTTGAATATTAATGTGAAAATTGACATATCTTCCCTTGAACTATCCGTTTATCGTTAACCTAAGTTAACACAAAACGTTAACCTAAATTGTATTAATTGAGTACCTATGTACTCAAATAAGACAAGTTATTTTATAATATAAACTTAATCAAAGAAAATCAGGTTTCTATTATGTATTGTACTATTTACCTAGGGCCCGAAAATAAATCGACGGTCCGACAGCTCAAGTTATATTGGCCATTGATTTTAATAAAAACATTTAAAAGTTAATGAAATATGGTTGAAAATCGACCACCAAGTGATTTCTAGTATATGTAGATAAATATACATGATATGATTCATAACCAAAATATGAATTTATTCAAAGGAAATTTGAAATAAGCTCATCTTGAAATCCTTAATTCATACAGTGGTCGGTTCAGAGATTGAATCGGGTGATATGTAATGGACATTGTGTATCGGCCCGAGGTGGCGAGGAGCCAGCGGCGGCGGCGCCCACACGTTGACAGGACAATTGTCGATTTATGCTGCAGGGATCCACACATCCCAATTTATGATCTCGATTCGCCGCCCCATAAATTCTACAAATCAATTGTGTATTTGTATACAAGCAGCATACATATCACCAGACCCATTGAATCACACCGAGAGCCGTGAGCTAAGTAACTCACGGCTCAAATGTAATTATTTGACCAACTTAAAATGAGAGAAAGTTCTTAATTTGTTTTTTGATTAACATGTGTTACGCAACGTCTTCGATGTTCGCGAGTTCCCTTTTTACTAATCGTTTTAACCATTGTTGCTGGATATATTTATTTCTCCTGGATTATAAGATTGATCCTACGATATCCTACTCGTATTTTAAGAAATAGGTTATGTCTCCAGGGCGAGCCAATAACAATTTAAAAGAGTATTTCAACACTTAGGTTGACGAATAGCTATTTCACCAACCTAAGTGTCGAAATATTATTTTTATTTAGGTGCATTATAGACTTTTTATTTTAAAAGCTAATTTACAGAAAACGCCTCTTAACCATAATAATGATACGATCAATTTAATTTAAAACTTTCTTAAATACAAAGAAATCTCTTCGAAATTGGGGAGCGGCATTGAAATTGTCCATTATAAGCGGATCTACACGCCATTAGACATTTACGTTTCGCGATCAATTTGGTTCAAAGTTTCCTTGATATTCTGGAGTGTAGCACGGCCGCGAGAGTTCGTAAGCTCTTGTTTATTTATGTGGACATCCCCGCAAGCCGTCTGTATAGCCCCGCCGCCCTCGGCGTGTCACTACGTTAAGAGAAATAATCGTTTGCGGCTGCTGGCTGAGTGATTTTTTCCATTGCGAAAATGGTCGAAAGAATTAGTAATCGCCGTTTCATATTTCAAATAGAACCGCCATAGACCCTCCTTCCTCCGTCTCCTTTTACTCCTACCCTACTTAGTAAGTTACCTCGAGTACACAAGAACAAGCAAAGGCTTACCCCGAGTTGTTTTTTATGGTTCTTGTAAAATGAAACATACGAAAATATTGCCGGAACAACCGAAATCGGGAATTGCCATAATAACGTAGTTAAAAGAGAAAAATATAAAAACAAACTAAGTGCGCAGTTTCGGAAGGGCTTTTGAGATGTTCTTAATATATAACTTTTGAAGAAGTTTCCCGTTGAGTTAATTACCTGAAACAATAAAATGGGCGTTAATAATACATCGCAAAAAAATAATGTATTAGTGATGGTACACATTAATTTACAGGTTATTTATTTATCACTGCAGCGAATGGCTTAACTATGTATGTCGGAACCGTGAGGGACTGCTTTAATGGCTAAATCATTTTATTTATTTAAGAAATAAATATGTCTAATATTGGTCACTATAAAATGTTGTTAGTTAACTAATTAGGTAACAATTAGATCTCTTCACTTTTTGTGCTAGAAAATACTGCTTTGCAAGACTTGCATTTTTTACAAAGTTTTTCATTTTCATCAAAAACATTACGCAAAAAAAATCTAATTTAATCGTAAAATTAAGGGATCTAATTCCTTTTTTTAGGTATATTAATCACGAAAAATAAAAGGAAATTAGAGAGATCTAATATCTTTTTGTAGGAGGGTATATTAAACACTGTACATACTTAAGTATATCCGCTATTTACCTATCTATCTATCTCTTTAGGTAGTGTACAAAAAAATTATCAACTGCAAAAGTAACTTTGTAGTCCTATACATATATCTATTCTATTATATAGCATTCCAAATTTACGTACGCAGTTTGTATATCCAGATAATGAGACTGAAATTGCGGTATGTTTAAGTTTTTTCTTGCTTAATAGGCAAAACACTAATTATGTTTAAAATTTGAAGTTTGTCTACTGGAAGTACTTCAGAATTTTAATTATCGGTGAGTGAGTGAGTAACAATTTTTTTTGGAAATATAATTTGTTATAGTATGCCCTATTGCTGACTGACTAAATTCAGGCTTCTAGCTTTATCCGCAAGGAAGATAAAGGGTCTATATATAGGCCTATAGCTTCTCGTGTAAGGTCTCGCTTAGCAGAGAGGATTTAGGTTATCGGGTGTTTCAGAGGAAATGGTGGAATTGAAAGAATTTAAGGGATGAATTACTATTTGTATTAGGGACTGAACTAGTTACAATAAATACATTAACTTTATAATGTCTTCAAAGATGTGGCCCAGTAACTTGACAGCCGTCCACTGACTGCACGCAGAGCTTCTCTAATTCGAAACGAATTCGGTGCGGACTTCTCACACACCAGTACTAACGTATATCACAGAGGACATACTAGAATAGATAATACGTGTTTAGTATCTATATGCGCCATGATTTCCTTAAGGAGGCGCCTCAACTGAGCCGATCAAAGCTCAGAGACTAGAACTCACCGTATCGCGCTAAAGAGCTTCCCGGAGGACAAACGAGCCAGATAAGGCACCTCCGGAGTATTAACCTCTAAGCTCGTCGTTTGCCTTAAATTTTCAAGATTAGGTACATTTGCTTTAAAGCTAGGTCAATCAGTCTATGTTATAAGCGCTAAGCGCAAAAGAAATGTGTTATAATAATGTTACTATCCTTAATCTGTTTATGCAGACAAAACATTTTTTTATTTTATTTTTGGCCTATTCTCACCCATACTCCTGAGACTGTGACTCCTGTACATAATTAAACACCAAGCACGCCTCTTGGCGGATCCTACCGAAAGTAAAACTTTGGGCATATTATTGCCGCCCTGCCAGTCCAGTACCTCCGCCCTGTAGAAGACCACAGTTAGATTGTTTGCAGCAGGTGAGCAGTATAAAAGTGCCCCAGTATTATTGCGACTGTAGATTGGCACCGGTAACCGCTAACCTTCAGTGTGTACTTGTTTGCGAACGTAGTTGTTTAAAAAAACAGTTTAGAAATAATATATCAAAATAGCAAATGGACGAGATACTGCGACATGACGATGATGCTATGTTTGGAGTATGAATGATTCACATATTATTTATTATAAGCGAGTTAAGTTGCTTGCGTTTCAGTAGGTATACGATTAGCTAATATTATGTTGTGACATTACTGTCTAAGACTCTAACTTACAGGTTACCCTAATCTGACAGTGACAAAGCTTCTATAATGGTACAAGAACTGGCAACGTCAGGAAAATGTTATTATATAACAGCTGGTTCTTTGAAATATTATTCTCTATCGAATGTAGAGAGGGATGCACTACGTCTGGCACCTCATAGCTGTTGTGTTTACCAATGTGTTACGTATCCACATCCGGTAGGTAAAACTACCTGGTTTTAAACTCATTTTAAAATTTTTCTTTGCCAAATAGTTTTTGCTAAACCTTCGCCAGACGTGAAATGAATTATTATCATAATAATATGTTATAACTACGTGGTACGATAGTAAAAAATAATTTGCATACTATTGGAAACAAATAGGGTTCTGATAAATGACCATCCATGCGTCTGCTCTGCTCACTCGCTAAATTGTGCAGAGGAACGATGTATCTCACGGTATTGACGACAATACCGTTCGTTTCGATTGTTACTCTGCAGCTGCAGAGCCACTTTGCTTTGATACATGAGTACACCATACCAATGTAAGAGTGTCTGAAGTACCTAACATGTAAGTTCAATTTATGATAGGTACAATTACCGATCATAAATTGAGCTTACATGTTACTTCAGACACAGATTATATATTATAGTATGGATTTACTTATAATCCGTATAATAAATTGGTAAGGATATCTCGAAAAAATCTTCAATATTAATAGTAAATTGGATTCTACTATCATCATTTAACACACATGATAAGTTACAATGTACCCCCTCATATCATTAACAAGATTAAAGAATCATTTGGCATGTTATAAAAAGTCGAGTTTGCACAACCTACATAAAAGTTAACGATCGAACATGGGGAAGTAATCTCCCTCTGACCCTCTTATATCCTCTTTACCGGCTATAATATAATACAAAGTACAATTTCAATCCTAATCTGACTGTAAATCTTTTATCCATATCTGTTGTTTGAACTGCCTTGATTAGTACCTACAACAAAAACAATTCCGATTACAATTTTTTACGATCAAAATAGGAATATTAATATTGGTACTAAGGACGATAAGGCACTCCCTAGGTAGGTACAACTAATTTTAACTAATTGTTAAGTATAGAATTTTTATTTTATTGAGATGACGCTCACCATTCTTATGATTGGGAGAGTATGCAGTGGAGTAAAGACGAGGGGCATTAGTGTTTGATGTTTCTGGATAATTTTTCTACCAAGCCAATTCCGTATTTTCAATTTGGTAATATAGCAGTTCGCGGTCTCTGGATTCATTCAGTTCAGACTAACTGTCAACCGAACTGCAACCGGCGCTTTTATCACGGGGTTAGAAAGTAATTGACGACCTCTATGGCGCGCCGGTAGCGTATCCTACTGCCAGGCTGGAGGTCGTCGCTATGATTCCTGCTCAGTGCAAATATTTTTATGGATGAGTATGACTATTTGTATTGGTCTGAGTATAATATGTACTAGTGTTCTAGAACCCACAGGAGAAGAACTGTTTATTTTAGGCCTAAATAGCGATGTGTAATATGTGCCAGCATATTATTATATTTATATTTCACCCACACGCAGAATGATATGTGCCTGGTAGAGTCTAGTCACCACCTAGTCTAGATATCGGGTAGAATCTTAGACACAGAATGATCATTAGTAAGTACGTAATTGAAGCCAGTGTACACAGTTGCTCAAGAACACGCCGGTCACGATACTCAGATATTCGAATTAAAAAGTGAATTATCTTATAATTTGCAAGATATATAATCAGAAGCAAATTGAACGAGTTGGAAATATAATAGTTCAAAATCAGTCTTAAGGTTATGAGTGGGTAGCATATAAAGGGAAACGAGCGCTCAAACATTATGATTATTTATTTATATTTTTACAGGTTCAATACAACATTTTCAGTCGTACAGTCGGCACAGAGACCATTTTACTATTCATTTTGTCTATCTTTTATTCCTATGAACAAAAGAAGTCGTCAATTTAAGGTGGGATGCAAATGGACGTCGCCATGCTTACAGAACAAAGACGAGTCGGTGAAGTTTTGTTTTCTGCTAAACAAGAGTCGCAACCGTACGTTTCGAATACATGTGTAAAAAGCCAATGTTGCTACCGCCACTATTGGTCCACGCTGGAATGATATTGTAGTCATCTAAAACCCTAAAGTTCCTATATGTGTTGTAATATATTGGAAGAAGTCCACAAATGATCTGAGTAGACAAACCTGTTTATCTAAGTGGCTGTGAATGTTAAAGTTACCTACCACTGGGAAATTACATTATTGCTGTATCATGCGTTATTAATTTTAGAATTAATTATTATATCTTATTTAAATTTGAGAATAGAGGATCTCCTTAACTTTGTATTATATTATTAGTATTATGTTCCTACTTCAACTATTAATTTTTAAAAGTTAGCCTCATCAAAACGGTCGATGTTGACATATTATAAGCAAATGATGTTACTTGAGTTAGCTCCGAATATCGAAAAGTAACTTAAAATTTACATTGAAATGAAAGTAAGAACCATTGGTATAGGTTTCCTATCTCTAGTAGGCTACCTCTCCTCTCGACGATAGATTGATAACTTCGATAGAACATGCTATACCCCAGTAGAATATTGAAAAGCAAGTAAGGACCAAAGAATAGATTTGTCTATCTTTTGTAGGTGGGATTACAGATTAGGTTATTCGAAACGGCCGTTAGAGTATGTGAAAATAATTGGACATAGTAAACCACATCGTCGTCGCCCTAAAATTGTAATTTCATCTGTCACAAATTCGATCAAGGAATCGATTTACACGATTCCCACACAGTAGGAGTTTTAATCGACCACATTATAGGTATCTTCGTTTTGCACGTCATGTTGACGTCATAGTGGGTAAACACGGCACGGCACGCGTTTTCTTTAACGCTTGGTTTTCGTAATGCTTACGTTGCTTGTCTACATTTATCGGTAATTCCAAAGTAGTACGCCAAACTCTCTGATAAAACTGTATAATTTTCTATTTAGGGTCATTATGCAAAATGTTCACATGCTTTGACGACTTCTTTCAAAATTATTGTTTTAAAGATATTTAATGGACTAATTGAGGCTACAACGAATTTTACTATTTAATAAATTAAAACATGAAACATGTGTTGCTTTCAAATGAATTTTGTAAGGCTATGTTATTAGGGAACAAGTATATTATATTTCTATCCTATGGTATTCTAGTAGCTATTTGATTGTAATAATGACAAAAAACTAATACATTAGTGTCAAAATCCGACCATAGAGAAAATATTTATTCTACAGTTAAGTAATAAAGTCTAATGATTCTATAAGTAAGATAATGAAGCAGGGGGTGGCGTCAGTGCGAGTGATCGAGACGAGTCATTACAGCACCACCCCAACCTCGGCCCCGGCCACATTATCGCACATTATCCGAACATCAAAGAGAACAACAACCGCACTAAGCTGAAACATATTTAGCTCGTGTTACATCGAAACAGATTTGTCTTTATCTAAACCAAAATCTGAACGATACTGTATCTGACCGTGTAGCAATGTTTTCTTAGCTTAATAAATACATTACATATATCATGCTAACCAAAAATTGCGAGTTCGCAATTTTTACGTAACGTACGTAACCTTATCTCTATGATTTTTTTCGTCCAATTTTGCTTAAATTAGCCCGAAGCATAAATTGGGTGAGATTGAGCGGCAGTATCCAGTGATGCATTCCGCGGACACTCGGTGCGCGGGTAATGCGCTGACTGACGAGGATCCCCCGTCAGTTACTGCATTGAATTATAAGAGACTCTGAAAGCATGAAAAGGTCCTTTTTTGCGTGTTTGTACGTCTACAGATAGTCTAGACTCACTCATAAAGAAAGAGTAGACTAGTGATTTTAATTTTGTTTTTTTTTTTTTAATTAATGTTGTTAATGCAGTTTTCATCTCGTTTTTGTTTACCGAATGAAACAGTACTTTTTTTAAAGTGCTCGAAATCTCGAAAATGCCGAGATCTGGCGAGATTCAAATTTCTCTCGAGTTCTCGAACCTGCCATCTCGATTCGAGATAACATTTCCTAGGTGCGGCAAAGAATTTGATAATGAGTTAATGAAATAGTGACGTGATGAAATATGATCAGATTAACTGTGTAAACAGATTAAATAAACCTGAATTCCTTTATTATAATATTATTTCGCCTAAAAATGTGTTTTATTTAACGTCTGTTAGGTAAAGATTTTCAGAAAATTCGGAAACATACTTTAATAAAAACCACCGGAATGGTAGTAGATCAAATAGTTTAAGGAAACGTAGGCTAAATATGTTTGCTCTTGAGTATTATGTAACGAACAGTAAGTAAGGCAAGAGCGCCAACTACGAAAATAAGAAAAACGAAGTGTCCGGCTTCTTTTCACAGTCCATTAGTCCGCTTTCATTCTCTATGATCGTCAATGACTGTTGTAATCGTCGCAGAAAAAGTGTAATGGAACATAAAACGATCCCTTAAATCTCTCGCTTCCTAACTTCGTACGAACACACACGATATATGTGGGACAAGACCGCTGAGACGAAAACTTCACGTCCGCGGTCTTGCATTGCGCAAATTGTATAGTCTATGTGACCATGATAATACAATAAGCATAATATACCTACACATAGGTAAGTCAAAAAACCTAAGATTATACATGGAACTTGATTTATCGAGAACTTCCATAAAAGCTGATAAGACATGATACATATATTTTACATATAAAGTACCTTCCTAAATACAATACATACGTGAAAAAGAACGTGGCACTATATTCGCGTGAGAAAGTATTACAAATTCCAAATATGACTAAGTTGAATTTGAAGGTGGGAAAATGATTACAGTACCTACGTAAATTTAGCTGAGTATTTTTAAGACAAAAGTAATGGGGACTTAATCCAATAATATGTACTAAAATCAAACGTCAGAATTTTTGTTAGCGCAAATCCTTAAATGTTATAGTATCAGATAATAACTTCACAACCGCGAAGTAAACTTATTATTATGACAGTATTTGCTTTTGACTTTCTTGTAATCTCAATGCAGTTCATTGACACTGATCAAGACCGCCCAGGCAACGGACAAAGGAGGGTCTAACAGTCTTAACTTGTTATGGTTCGAAACGGAAGGCACCTATTACATTATATCCTACCTACTGCTGACTATTGCGTTAAGAAATTTATTTTTGCCTCAATAAGACACAAAAAAAATTAAGTTATTTGAATTGGTTAATAAGTTATTGAGAAGATGCAATTAATTAACAAATAAACTTAAATGAGAATGCCATTATCGTTAGCTTCAATAACGAGAACAGAAGATCTTTCCACTTTCCATAACACGGTAAAAAATTTCGACCTCGTCATTTTTTGATATTATTATTATTCTCTTTGAATAGTTTCTTTTGTTAATGGAATAAATATGGTGGTTCTATTCGTGTTATTATTATTAAGCCTACTGATTTTTTTATTAATTGCGTTTTTAGCTAAAAATAACAATTAGACAGCAACGCAAATTTCTACCGTTTTTTTGTAGATAATGCACGACAAAGCCATTACACACAATTACTTACCGCTATTTTGTCACAGAGTCATCAATCAAATATTATAAACACCATAGATATAGCTCCGCAAATACCATAGATATAGTTTCATGTGTGGGCGATTCTGTATGTACAAAGTATAAGTTTTATTTACACTAACGTATAAATAAAACTTATACATTATCGCCCACATGTGAAACTTTTTATTTCTGATTGCTAAGTGATTGTCAGCTAACGCGAGCTGCGTTCACAATACGGGCCTAAAAGTACAATTATAAACGGTGGATGTGAGTCGGTCGTTATGTAAACACGAGCGTCATGCAGACATGCAACAAAAAATTCAACATGCGCCTTTTAGAATGACAATGACGTGAGTAATAATGTGTGCCGAACGAGAGAAATGTCACTCGACATGAAATTAACATTTTTATGAAGGAATATCAAGTTATTTATGTTTGAGATGACATTGCTTTGACATCTGGAGTTCTGTACACTTAAAACTGGTAACACGAAGGAATACCTATTTACTATTACGAAAGAAGTAAAAAGGAGAATGATAAACAATCGAATGCATACCTTTAACAAGAGTTGCAACAAGCAAAACAAAATAGATGAGACTGCGACGATTTGTTATACTCGAATTAAAAACTTTCGTGAGTGGTATGCATATTAGTTAAGACATACGGTTTTACTCACCTGGCACCTGCAACCGGCGCGGCAGGACGCCTCACCTCTTGATAAAGGGCCCCCGTCGGGTCCGAAACTAGTCGGGCATCCCCGAAATATACATGTGATTAAAACCGTATATCTTAACTAACGTATTATTATTATGTTGCTACATGGGTGTTTTCATATTTTTAGTCCGCTTTTACGAAGTTGGGATTTAGTGCTTATCTATATATTAATACGTGAAGCGAAAACTTTGGATCCCTTTTTACGAAAATTGGGCCGACAGAGGAGTATGAAATTTCGCACACTTATAGTTTATACAGAGAAGAAGTGACGAATGCTAAAATTTTAACAATATTTGCTACAAAGTTAAAAAAAATGCAAAAACTGGTACATACAGCTATGAGTGTCCAGTATATATTTTGACCTGTCATGGTACAAAAGCCTTTACAATGACAGGTCAAGTAATATTGGCCAATGAAATAAACCATGGTCGAAATTCGACCACCACGCGATCTCTGGTTTTATTTACTTCTTCAACAGATTTTTAGAGCAAGAAATTTTAAACAAGAAGACAGGGCACTGTCTGGTACAAAAGTTACAATATAAAGTTTTTACAAAAGTCTAGTATACATTAATGATGTAAACAATATACCACCATCATTCGTTCAATGCGGACGTCCTGGTAGGCATGATGATGATGGTGATAGAAATAAGTAAGACTGTTTATAGCACATGGGAGCAATTATTTCTTGGTCAAGATTACTGCCATTATATGCCATTACTTGGGCATTATCTCTCTTCATCACTAGCATTGGTGTCCGTATATTTATTTACAGTATAAGTTAGTAATTCCAACACTTTTTATATTCGGTTAACTCTCTTTTATTTGTCACTGGCTATTTTTAACCCCCGACGCAAAAACGACGGGGTGTTATAAGTTTGACGTCGATGTCTGTGTGTATGTGTGTCTGTCTGTGGCATCGTAGCTCTCAAACGGATGGACCGATTTCGATGCGATTTTTTTCATTTCCATTTTATTTTCATTTGAAAGCCAGTTTCCTTGCGGTGGTTCTTAGCTATGTTTGGTTAATATCGGTCCAGCAGTTTAAGAGTATCAGCTCTTTTCCAAAATGATGTAAGGCATTTTGTAATCGTTGAAGGGATTTTCGAGTCGGGGGTGTTTTAAATTTATAGTTATTGCAAAAATTTCATAGACTTTGTAATGTAGACTTTAGATTTCAAATATGTATGTTTTTATCACTATTTCATTACCTTCTTTTAAATTTTAACATAATGAAAGCTACGAGAGAGATGTAAAACGGATATTTTATCGCAATAACAGCCAATAAATGCTCTGTTTTGTTGGACATTAAAGGCAATAAAATTGTCTAGAGCGTCCTTCGTGCTAATTGCGGCGAGCATTAGGGCACAGCGGCGCCTTTCATGAGATTAGTTGCAACTACATTAAACGGTCACACGATTTAGACGGAAACTGTGACGTCATAACTGTGTAATTGTATGTAGCGGAGATAATGACCTTATATTAATGTCTGCGAAAGTCTTTGGATGATCTTTGCCATAATGATTTCATAGTTCTTTTACAAAGACATAACATTGTTTGAATGGTGAAAAAAAAACTCTTTATGTGACAATTAAGGATTAGCTAAAATATTGAAATGTTGTTGAAAGAATCGTTTAACTAAACAAATTCTAAATTTCATTGTAACTGATTGTAATGTAGTAAACTCAGTAATTTATAATGGTACATTACATGTATACAAGAATAATACCACAGTATAATATACATATATTGTGATGATACGGACTTAAGTTTAACGAATTTATCATTAAATGTATTATGAATACCTATGAAAAACGTTTCTATACATTTTTCCGTGAATCCGTTCAATTATATTGTTACCTACAAATGGAAAATTCCATTTTCTAGATATGTCTACTTATTAAATAGGAAATAATTAAGTTGTTACATTATTATTACATACGGTTATTATATTTTTTTAAATACAAATCGGAGAATTCACATAGAAAAATATGTTTCCATAAAAAACTTCAACTGAGAGTTGTAT
The DNA here is from genome assembly GCA_963859945.1 of Euplagia quadripunctaria. Lineage (NCBI taxonomy): Eukaryota > Metazoa > Arthropoda > Insecta > Lepidoptera > Erebidae > Euplagia > Euplagia quadripunctaria. Next base: position 9,744,181 of record OY982567.1, on the reverse strand, counting down.
AAAGTTTAGTAAGTAAAGACAGGCTGTCAGCTGATAAGTATTATTTTAAGAAACGCGAGATTAAGGAGTTCTTTGTAAACCCCGGTTCCTGAATTGGTACATTCTACGCTAAACAATATTTATTCGTTTGAAGAGTGTTTACGTGAGACGTGGATTCGATTCGAAAAGCAGTATCTCTTTGTTTAGTAATTGTTTTACATGCGATTAAAAGCTGGAGATAAGAATATATATTTTGGCACAGATACTCACCGTAATTGTTTAATTAAAAAAAAAACTGGTTTTAGGTGACTGGACCGAATTCCATAGGCTCTACATGAGGCTAGCTAGCACAGGCATTTAAAAATTGAAACGCTCATCGTCTATTCCTAATAGCTGGTGATTATGATGCGTCCAAGATTAAAAATACGGTAGTATAAATGCTCACAATAATTCAATTTACATAACATATCGTATACACGGCGCGTATTATAAAATTTTATAGTTTTGAAAGTTTTATACATGTCGGACATTGTGTTTAAATACATTAAAATAGCTTCGTATTAATTTAACAGTTGAGAGTTAGGTACAGCCTACTTTCTATATTTAGCGGTTAGGAAACGAGAAAAAATCCACGTCATTTATAATGTAACTCATTAAATTGCATGTAACCGTTATCTTATTTAAGCTTATTTCACATGATAGCAACGAAGTGCTTATGTCATAATCAAACTGATTCACCGAGGCGCTGAAGCTCTGACCCGTTGGACAACTCGCATCGCCCGATTGAGTACAGCATTTTCTAGTGTTCATAAGTTCACTTGCCAGTAACGGAACGGCAACGAAAGTTATCACTTGGGTTGTTATTAATTATAAGTGATATTCTATTGATGCTTAGACTATTACTTTCTACTTCACGGCGTGATTTAAAAAATCTGGCCGAACGTAAAAATCGCGATGAGTTTTCTTCTCTACATCTGTTTGTATTGTGGAAGGTCGAACTGGGTTGTAAGATTTAAAGTTTTTCTCACATAAATAGGTATAATAAAATACCTAATCGGTATTTCATACTGCGTTTCTCAAGGCATTTAAGGAACACAGATATTAATAAACCTTCTTGTTGGTATCAGATAGAGTCAAGATAATTCCTTATTCAATTTGAATCACTCTGCAGTAACACAAAAGCAAAAAAACCTAGACAAAAATTGTAATTAAAATATAATTACACTAGGGTCCTACGTATTCTACAGAAAAAAATCTCACAGTTTAAAATTATATGAATATTAAGTATAATAAAAACAGTAATAAACTACAACGTTGTAGGTTTTCCCGAAAAGTTTAAATAAAGAAAGGTTTTCCCAACCGAGAATGTAGATGTAAAGTCCGTAAGTAATATTTGCATTCGTTACTTTTAAATGTTCGTAAATAAATCGGAAATGTTACGTGCCTGTAAAAGCAATATCGGTTCAACGTTACAATAGATAGTTTTTTCAACTAGGAACGGTACTGTTAGCTAACGGTAGCATGTCATTGATTGATTTCAATGTGATTATCGTTTACAATATTTGTTAATAAAATAATAGTAAATACGTAAACCTCATTTTTAATTCATTAATTTAAACAGTTTTGACGTGAATGTTCCTAACGATAGAACGAAGAAGGTACGTATAAGAAATTAATAGTGACTTGTTGATTAGAGAAAGGCCGGCGAGCTCCCGTTTACGCAGGCAACACTATATACTCAATTGTCATTCTGAGTAATGGAATCTATGCGACTAGTAGAGAATTTGCAATTGCGACGAAGCGTCCGAGAGTTCTCTCGTTCTCTTACTTGAGTGTCTTCAATCAGCGCGTCTTCTGTACTTAAGTACAAAATAATGTCTATCTACCGGTGTGATGACAAAAACGTTTTACTTAAAAATACTCGAACACTAATATTATTTAAAAACCCTAGACATCGTTCCATCTTACTCTAATGATTTAAGATATGAACTTATATAATTTTTCTGTAGTAATCTAAACACAATTTTGTAATCATTTTGTACCAGAAAAAAATCTTCTTCAATATTTTAAAAATACACAAGAAGCAAGATATTGCGGGAGCAATAGGGACACCGGCGGCAGGCGTGAGTGAGTAAACATTATATAAGATTTTACGTAATTGATTTTCTAAGTTAACAAACATGTCATAAGTCAGTTTAATTTAATTTATAATTGAAAATACACTATGTAAATTTTGCAATTTGAAAACGGATCCTGCGTTTGGGTTGCCTGCGATGTTTTCCTCATGTGAACTCTATGCCTTGGAACTCGCAACCACTTTTGCCACAGACAAACCGTATAAAATAATTAAATGATGCTCCATCATTAGACTAATTTGTACTGCTGATAAGTGTTTATTTTGGTCTGCGCCGAAAAGTTGATAGCGAGATCCCTTTATTGCTAGATGTGTTGTCTTTGTGGAATTGAGACCGCGTTTGAGGGCATATGACTTCTGTCGTAAATCGATAGAATATTACAGTATTACTTTGTTCTATCCCAAATAAGTTCGTCGCTTAAATTCATTTAATAATAAAATCATTGTTTAAATATATTTGCGCCTGAAACTACTTAGATTACATAACAAGTACAGAAACTGACACGAGTCCAGAGTACACTTTTTCAAAAATTACCAAAAAATAAACTAGCGTACAGTACAGTAGTAGTATACGTTAGCCGAATGATACATGCGAACTCAAGACGACGAGCATCGACTGACGAACCAATCACGTGCAGCAGCGTCAGCGTGGTCAATGTCATATCGACCAATTAAGTGTGCTCACGACACGACTCGGGCCGGTAACTGTACGGGCGGTGGCCCAAACGTTTAATTACCTGTCTAACAAATTAGAGAATTTCAATACAATTTATCACTTAATTGAGAATCGTGACTCACACCTTTAGTGAGTCCACTCTAAAAACTTGGAAAATTCGGACTATTCGTAAAGTTAGCGCCCAGTTTTCCAGCAATTTGGAAATAGTGAAGTTCTTATCATACACGTTCAAATTGTGGAATAACCTCTTGGTGATTGGTGGTGATGAATTGACATTGGACTCTACCACCTGGTCACGTAGTGTGAGTATTTGTATTACAACGCCGGTGCTATATTTACGACATATTTTTTTTTTAACTAAAACGAAAATTGTACCGATCGTGGTCACCTCTACAATTCGATCGATACGGGTAACCAAAAAAGGGTATTGTACCTTATAAATATTATCGCGATTAAGTCGCCATTGCCACATACAATATGTATAAAAGTTTAAAAAGAATTAAAACAAAAGCAACCCATTCATATATTATGGATAAATGAGTTGAAACTAATTGAAAAGGAAGTAACTTAACAGGACGCGTCGCATAAATGAGAGTAATATACGCTCAACATTGTCTCGTCGAAAGGACCTAACTTCATCTCTGCGCGTTCAGTTCTTGACCGGGTTTTTATCACATCCTTCATGATACCGAGGACTTACTAATTGCCCCGGTTTGCTTTTAACAAGTCTAACTTTGCCGTCAACAACATCTGTTTGTTTTACCGCTAACTTATCAGCGTTTCGCCGACGCGATAGATTACCCTCGCAATTAAAAGGAAACTTGTCTGCCAAATATAGTTTTATTTCTACAGTGTAATCGGATCTGTAATTATGTATAAATACAGTCGAAGTAATGTCTCAGCCATATGCATTTAGACTAAAAGAAACAGGTTTCCGAAAATGTATAATGTATTATAATTGTGCGGAAGAAAAAAAAAAACATTTTAGATTAATGATTATATATTATTTATATTTATTAAATGTATTTATTTTTTTATATTTATGTCCGAGGTTGTAACGAAACACATTGACAAAATTAAATGGTATTATATATTTAATGCGTTGTTTATAATTTCAATTTGCGATCAACAAAGTCAGGCCAGTTAGTAAAGTTAATACACAATTGAATTTAAAAAATACTAACGTTTTATACAATAAATACATGTATAGGTTATACTTTTGACATTTTCTTTTCTTCTTCTTTTTCACTTTTTTAACATGAGTGGTGAATTTTTTTTTTATACATATACGTCCGGGGACAGGCAGGCGTTTTTTATGCAGGTGGGCGTGGAAGTAGTAGCCCTCTACGGGTTAAAAAAACAAAAAAGGAGGCAAGGAATCCTATGTTCGTTTCCTTCATTAATTTTCTAAATGAAAATGGCGGCCTTATCTCGTAATGACATTTGTTTAATTATTTTGTATAACTTTAAGTGTGGCTTAACTAAACAAAAATGTTTCGAGCAAATGAGTAGTGCACTGTGGGAAACTTGTCCATCTCTAAGGACGATAGAACGGTGGTATATTATTATAATATTAACTTGGAGGATGATGTAAGATCCGGCAGGTCGATAGAAGTGACTACCGATAAGAACATTGAGCCTGTACGAAATTAATTAGAGGAAGACCGACGCGTGACATTTCGACAGATCGAGGAAACCGTCAAGTTTAGTGCACCGTCACTGTCAAGTTGTACGTCTGTATTTTTTACTAAGAGAGGATTATTGGCTACAGTTGTGCTTCATAAAGGAAAGACTGTTACTGCATCAACATGCTGCAGGGTATACAGAGGAATATTTACCTCAAGTATTACAGGCCTTCAAAATTGAACGACCAAACTCAAGATACTGGGGTTTCGCATCAAGATAACGCCTCTGTACATCGAGTCAGCAAACCTACGGACTATTTGCACCAAGTTGGAATCAAATTGCTGGGACACCCTCCTCCTTATAGTTCGGATATAGCGCCACGTGACGCCGCGACCGCGCGGGACGCAAGAGCTTATAGGGGCTTTTGAAGAGATATGCGGCTGTGTTCCGTGTTCGAGGGATACTGGAGCAATGTGTTCAGTACCTGCTTTACACGTATGAAGACCTGTATTACTGCCAGTGGAGACTACTTCGAAAAAAAAATATAAAGTACGACAAAACTTATGTAGCGCCCTAGTATAATATATGTATTTAGTCTAATCTTACCAACAATGCAAACACAGAATAACGCGGAATAGTGATTTCGGTTATGGTGTTCTATCCAACAATTAACATGTATGTTACTATTTCTAAATAAGCGAGAGCCGTAGGTGCGATGTTTTTTTTTCATTAGTCTACTAATAGGTGAAAATTTTTGATTCCCTGTCTTTACAGTGTGTAAGTTTGGATCTGATGAACTCTTTTTAATACAGGTCAAATACCTAAGTTAAACTGTCCGATGTCAGACTAATAAGTGTGGGCCTTAAGGCAAATGAGGTGAATACACTTGTTCGTTTTTATTCGTATACTTACCTTCGCTTGCTCTCGTTCGATCGATCTGTATCCGGTGTCATACTGTGCATTTACGCACAAAAGGCAGACGATTCATTCATCATTCATCAGTCATCAATAGTCATCATGTATTATTAAATAAATATTTATACATTTTGTTGTTCTGATGACTTATCAGAACAACAAAACCTATAAATATTTATTTTACAATTCATAAGATTTATTTTTTCAAGTAGGTACTTCGGGTGGTATGAACACAATCAGTCTTATTGAATTTATTGTCTGAAATAAAATGATTTTGAAATTTTCGAAGAACAGTTATTTGGTTGGTTAGTTGTTCTGATCACTTATCAAAGCCGCACAACTTACAAATATTTATTTTAAAATTCATATGATTTAATTTTTCCAGTACTACGGGTGGTATTATCACAATATGTCTTACTAGCAGCGCCCCACGGTTTCACCTAAGTGCTGATCCCGTGGGAATATCGGGATAAAAAGTAGCCTATGCGTTAATCTAGGCCTCCAGCTATCTACATACTAAGTTTCATCGCAATCGGTTCATTGGTTTTTGCGTGAAAGAGTAACAAACATCCATCTATCTATCCATTCATTCAAACTTTCACATTTATAATATTAGTGGAATTAGTGGGATTGAAATGCAATGATTTTGAACTTAACAAAAAATTGTATTTGGTTTAGAAGCTCCTCAAGCTCATGCCTGGTATTTCATGAAAACTCTTATTGTTCGAGTAAAAATAAGTACCCTTTTAACCAAAAAAATATAGTAAAACACATCAAAGAGTTTCTCTATCATAATCTGAGCACTCAAGAAAGTAAGAACTTAAATATATTTTCGATTTCAAAAGTGGCAAAAATAGGAAAAAGATACATGGTGACCTAGAGTAGAAGAAAAAGAGATAGAGTACATTTGTTTAGAAGCGATTTTTGGGAACTTCAATGTAGAGTTATTAATTAGAGTATAATCATAAATTTAATATTTAAAATACCCCCGACTCGAAAATCACTTCAACGATTACAAAAGAGCTGGTGATCTTCGAAGGGCTGAACAGATTTTTATGAATGATATCTAAGAACACTATAGATCAAGTCGCCTTTCAACAAAGAAAACCGCACTCAAATCAGTTCATCCGTTTCCGAGCTATCTACGATGCCACAGACAGACACACAGACAACAGACACACAGACACGTCAAACTTATTTCCCCCTTTTTGGGTCAGGGATTAACAATTTCTATATACATATTTGTTGAAGCCAATTGAAATTAAATTAATTATAAACTGTCTATTGTTTGTCATACAGAAAGGTCTTTGGATGAGTGAAAATAGATTTTTTTTCAAGATGGACGAATAGACGTCCATTTTTTTACGTTTTTGTTATTTAACTTGTATAATTGTAAAACACTTGACATTGGCGGAATTCCTGCGCTGATTCTTGCGCGGGATAGAGTCCATAATAAAATAATATATATACTAAGTGTAAATAAATGAGTAACAAGTAAAATAGAATTTTAAAAAAAGAATATCGAGAGATTTTGTAATAAGAATTTGTAATTTAAATTGGATTGAAAGTCAAGTGAAACATTTATTCATATATTCGTGGCAATTATGATTGTAACGCTTGATGTGTTTTGAATTCATTTACATATGAAAAGTAAGACTTATTTACAATAAAAACTTTCGTGAGTGGTATTCATGTTTATTAAAGGCTATACGGTTTTACTCACGTTTGACTTCGTCGCGGCAGGACGCTTCACTCCTTGAAAAGGGCTCCCGTCGGGTCCGAAACTAGTCGGGCACCCCCGAAATACAAACGTGAGTAAAACCGTATAGTCTTTAATAAACAAGACTTATTTATTTTAACTAGAGATTGCCAGTTGGTCGAATTTCAACCATTACTGTATATACCTGCGTACCATGAGAGGTCCACATATACATTAGACGCGTGTATCGTGATATAGCCTCTTTCACGTAATCCTTAAATTTGTGAGACAAATTTTTGAATAATTTTAGCTTTCTGCACTTCTTCCAAATATAAATACTCACAGAGTATTCCAAATTTCACGTTTAAAGGGAGGTACAAAGAATTCTGTTCACGTATTAAAATCAAGATATTTGTATTTTACCATGTTTCTATTCCATTCATAAATATTGATAAAATAAGTGTTTTATTTGACCCAGGAAACACTGACGATTTCAGTCGGATCAAAACGATGTCATAATAACGCCCTGCAATTTATTAAAATTTGCATTGATTGTTTCAACTGCAGTAGCTGCACAATGATTCTACCCTAATGTTTGAGTGTGTGAATGTGAATATTTTTAAACACATTCCACAGTAATGTGGTAAGAGCATATTTGCGAGAAAGTGTCGTTAGTTCAGTGCGCAGTGAACGGTAGTGTCTTACTGTTTTTGTGGTGAATGTGTGCCGCAGGGTCACCAACGATGTCTCTAGACCGATTCGGTGTGCCGTTACGGTACCTACGTACATAGCAGCGACACTATGACGCCGATATCATGTAAACTGGGTCTGCACGCCACTATCGGAATGTACTTTTTAGATCCGTATGTCATTCCGTGCACCATTCGTACTCGTGGCAAGTCTATTTACATTTCTAGGCTACGGTATGTATCGAAACTAGACAGAATGATTGCAAACTAGACATCGTAGTTATTTTACATAACTCGATGAATAGAGTATCCGTTGTTTTCAAGGAAACTAAGTCATCGTATCCTGATTTTTCATTTGCTACAACTATCTGGGATTATTTATTGATTAAATAAGTTGTTATTAGCTGTTGATCAAAAACAGTGAAACTACACCTACTGTACTAAATTATACACACAGTCTGTTTATTACATGTCTGCCTATACCTATATGGGCAGAAATGTAGTAAGTGCGCAATGAACATATATAACCACACAGTGTTCCGTCATCGGGTCTTATAGCCGGGGCCTCAGGTGTGCCCTAGAAAGGAAATCCCTGTGAACCCCGGCAGACTTGGCCGCCTGTTAAACCAGGCGACCCCGCGTGTTTCGCGCGCGCCACCGTCTCGGGGCTGCTTCTGCTAGGGTGACAGATAGCCCCTTCTGTTGCCCTCAGGCAAGCGCTCATGGAGGCCGGAGATCGTTTTGCACTCTCCGGCGCCTGATGCGTCTTCTGCGGGACGGAAGAGTACTTGTTCTCTCCCGGTCCCTCTCCGCCGCTTGCGCTCCGCCTCACAGAATGAGGCGGCGGAATCCCACGCACTCTCGCTCTGGACCATGGACATAATCATGGTCTCCAGCGAATTATGATAAAGTTACATATTTGCATATTATATACATTTATTGCAAAAAGAACATAACAGAAACTGAATTTTAAAGATATATAATATGTATCATAAACATGATATCAATAAAGTGTAATTATGTATACGGAAATTATCGCAATTAATAGGAATTACTTACCCTTGAATTGCTTGACGTTTCGACCAGGTTGAACGCTAATCGCAAGTCAAAAGTATGCAATACCTAATGATCACGTTAATTGATAAAGTTAATATTAATAAAGTATTCTCAGAGTATCCAATTATTCACTACCAACCGACTAACGACCCTCAACTTGACAAAGTCCACTTTCAGAAAGAGTTTCGGTAAATTCTGCTGTATAATGCCATTTTAATGTTGTCAGTGCTGTTTACATCGTTACAGAGTATTTCATTCAATTGTGAGAGAATGCATTAGTTCATAGACCCTTCCTTGATCATTCTTAAATATAAAAAATTCTTAATTCACTTATTATTTAACCAATAACTCTGAGATAACTGTGTTTAATATTTGCAATTTTTTGCATAGAACCTCCTAAGAAATATTTGTGAAAAACGTTGGCCGCCAGGGTTAAATTACTCTGGTGGCTCTTATCAATGAACACAGGAGAAATAAAATTAATATAAGCTTTAGTATGTAACAAAAGTGTCACCAACATTACCTCGTTTTCCACAAATCAATTAAAGAGATATAGTAAAAAAACTAGCTAGAAACGTGATGCTTGGAATAATCGACTATATTCGAGCCGTGCGTTGACTTTCTAAAGTGTATAGTGTAGTACCGTAATTAGTTTCGTCTTTTTGATGTAGATATGTACAGGATAATTAACTACTAATTAAATTATCTTTTTATTATTACAAATAATTTTATTTCTATCAATAAATACCGTACATAAAATCAACAACAATAAAAAAGGGCTGTAAAGTATTTGTGGGTTGATATGAGTACGAAATGAAAATATCATAAAATCACAGATACCTACTTAGATATCAGGTATATCTGTATATCTACATTAACGTAATATAAATGAATATCTCGTCAATTTGTAAATCAAAACACGACAATGCGCCCGCGCATACGGCGCTCGAAACGAGGGACTTCCTGGGCAGCAAACCGGTAAAGTTTGGGTCATCCTTCTTACAGGCCTGATTCGGCACCGTGTGACTTTTTTATTCTCCAAAATGAGAAATCAACGATCAGACGATGCGCTAGCTGCGTTAAAGCAGGCGATGTAGAAAGTGTCTCAGACGGATTGGAAAATGTGTTTTGAAAATTGGTTAAACTTTACATAAGTAGTTTAAACCACTAACTTCAACCGTCTTATAAAATATATTTTAATAAGCAACATTATATTGTGTTAATAAAGATTAAAGACACTATACTTAAGTGCTCACTTCGTGTGTACTACATGTGTCTATGTTGATTCGGCCCTTAGGGATTATGTATGTGCAAAATTCAATAGAATCCGTCTAGCAATTTTTGCGTTAAGCTTAGACACACGGACAGACAGACAAACAAAAATTTTACTTTCAGCACAAGTAGCATTTAATTATTTTTTTTACTTTGTATTGATAATTGGAAAAGGTGTTTGTCTTCGAACTCATCTGATGCAAAGTAACGATGAAGACGAAGATGGTACACGCCTATCCAAGAGAAACCTATTCACTCTACTTTTGAAAGTTCCAACATTATAATTGTCTAGAAAAAATAGAGGCAGGCAGTTCATTCCAGATTTTGGTGACACGAACGAAAAAGAAGCAGTCGAAACAGTTCGATTTTTTGGTGTGTCCACAATGAAATGATTGAATTTCTGTCTGCGTCTAGTAGTCCGATGAACGAATTGTGTGAGTTCAATTAATATGAATGCTTTCGCTCACTCGCCAAAGTGAATCCTATAAAAAACCGACAAGATGGCTACTTTACGACGATGCTCAAGAGTACGTAATTTTCTATTCGTGATCATATCGCCGTTTATAAGTTTATAAATATTCAATGTACATTTTTACCTCGTTACAATTTTATTTTATGGATTTATTTTGTCCGTATGGGACGCGAATGTAAAATATATTTATTGGTTTTTTAATTTTTATCTTTGATAACAAGGTTCATTATATTTCAAATAGTTAAGATTTTAAAAATATAAATGTGATGTGATTATATTAAAAGTAAAACGTAGGAGCAATTAAGTGCAGATATAATATGTGGCAAGCAAGCCCCATTTTCGTCACATACATAGTAATAAAATCAGGTTCAGTCAAAAGAACTCGGTTTATTAAAACAGTTTGTACTAAATAATTGCATTGTATGCATCGTTACAATACAATACCCCCATTGAAAAACTGTGTACATACTTTGTTGCTGCTGGTTTAATAATACTCATGATTTTGTATATTATGTTACCGACGCGGTCACCGTAACATTCATATCGTTCACGTTAATTTTGTAATAAGCGGTCGTATAACTAAGGCGTTATGAGAAGAATAAATGGCATAACTGTGTTACGATAACTAGGTTTTCAGACCATGAAATTCCTATCGGCCATGGTTTGTTTTATAGCAAAACTGATGTAGTCAATAAAACAATACGTTATCAAAGAACAAAGCAAAAGAAATCGTTAGTTTACTTGTAATTGTTAGGCTCTGATTTACAAATATACATTTATTGTAGTAAATATCACAATAGCTAAAGATATAGGTACTGATTGAGCATTGTTCAAATTGAGAAACAATAGCAATAAATGTTTTAGTTACGTTAAGGCAATATTTCTTCCATTTCATTACCATTTTTTTTTACGTTTTGGTAATTTATAAAGGTAGGTAAAAAGTAGGTACGTGATTAAGGAAAGAGAACCAAATCAATAAAACTTGTTCGCAACTACTTTATTAAAATTAGCAGCAGATGTCAGTCTCTTTTTGTAATTGTATGAACCTAATTTTGTATGTTTATGTAAACATACTATTTTAGGTATATACAATTAAATCATTTTATAATACGTGAAGAGAGTACTTTGTACCCCTTTTTAAGAAAATAGTAGTAACGTGAAATTTGGAATATTTACAGTTTATTTATGTATTATGATTTACCAACATTTGTTTACACGGCTACAAGCAACAAAAATTACATTCAATTATTAAAAATAATTGAATGTAATTTTTGTTAACTGTAAACTGAGTGTAACAAATAATTACACATAAATACAGCATGCTATATTGAACTAGGTACTCAAATTAATTTCTAAACATTTTTGTGACAATCATACGTACCCAATACAAACTTACTTACTTCCGTATATAAAACAAACTATTAAAGGCAAGAAATAATTTAAATAACTTTATTCTTATAATATTCCAATAGTGTGGATCGAAAGTGAGTCTGCATGGATATGCACAAGAGCACTAAATTCATTTGCCAACTTCCTAAAAAAAAGCCTTAGCATCGAAGAATTAGTCCCTAAAACTGTTCTACGTAGTGGTGGGTAGAAGGGAGTGATGTAGTTACGAGGGTATCTAGCCGGTACACGAATATTAATTCTACCCAACAATTGTGGGCAGCTGAAATAGCTACGCAAAATAGTCATACTTAAAAGGAGGCCTCAGCAATTTTGATAAATGTGTAATAACTTACTGAAATGAAACATTTTTCATTTTCATTTTCATGGAGATCCCTACGACCTCCATGACAATAAATCATTCCAAACTGCCTGAGCTTTAAATGGTATTTAGTTCTTTTTTTAGTTTTTAAGTTACTGTATGATAAATGCCATAATTTACTCACCTGTTTATACCTGGCAACCCCACAGTTGCGCAGTGGTGAAAGCAGGCAACCTTTACGTTTTAATTCTGTTAAAAGAATATACCCATATTCTTTTAATTAGTGTACGATTTTTAAATAACCAATGAGGGAAGTAGATTAAATAAATTTAATAAAAAAATTGATTATTTAATATTATCCGGGCGCAATTTAACTAGGCAGCCTATTTGCAATGTGTCAATGTGAATATTATCTATCATTTATTTCTTATCACGAATAAGTAACAGATGAGGGTATATATTTCTTATACCGGATCTTGTACTATATGAAAAAGTGTTCGTCGAAAGCCGTTAAATGAAGGTGGCGCCACTGTACCAAGTGATAATTTTAATTTTAGAGTAGGGTAGCGAAGTAAACAAGGAAATAAAATCTTTCGCTTTGTTATGCGCCCCTTTCAACATAAACATAAAATAGGAAAACAAAGCTACTTTTTTTTAAATATTACATATTTCCAAACGTCGAATTATGTAGTAAATCGTTGAGGTTCTGTGAACTGCGATATCGATAACTACTCCAGCACTGCAGACTCCGCAAGACTGCACTGCTCGTCTTCAAAATGCTTTTGGGGGGGAAACGCCTCATTTGAGCACCGTAAGGCGTTGGTATGCAGAATTTGATCGTGGCCGTGTTTCTCTCCATGATGAAATTCGTTAAGGTCGGCCCTCAACTGCGATCACTGAGGAAAATGTGGGTACCTACTGTCAGGCAACTAATTTAAGAAAACCGGCGTATCACCTAAATATAAGCCCCAAATATCCTCCCATCTCCTCGATGGGAGGATATTTGGCGATTGGTATGACTTATGAGTCCAATTTAAAAAATCTTACATCAACATTTAAAAGTTAGAAAACTTTGTTGCCGCTAGACTCCTCATGAACTCACCCCAGAACAAAAACAGACTCGTGTTGATTGGTGTAAAAAAAGGGGTGTTGGGTGTTCGAAGGTGACAGCAAACGGGTCCAATGATATTATATACGATTGTCATTGGACGGATCCTGTCTGCCCGATCCCACTTGAAAAAAAAAAGACAATTAACGCTGAGTGGTACACCACCATTTGTTTACAAAACACCATTTGTTTGTTTGTTTTTGAAAAAGTTAGGGAAAAACGACCAAGAAGTCGCATCCTATTGCACCATGACAATGCTTCGGCGCACACCGCGAACAAGATAAAGTCATTTTTGTCTTCTGAAAAGGTAGAGCTAGTGACCCATCCTGCACATAGTCCAAACTTGGCACCATGCGATTTCTTTATTTTTCCAAAAAATTAAGATTTGATGAGAGGTACGACATTAACGGGGCCGGAAGAGGCCGTGATAACTTTCAACCAGCACGTGAAAAACACGTCCTTAGACCAATGGTTTTCACATTTTCAAGAATGGTTTGACCGAATGAAAAAATATTTAAATGTAATGGAGAATACTTCGAAAGGCAGTAAATATAGTACTTTACATGTAAATTGTTTCATTAATGAGTTACGCAAAACTTTCAGTGTACCCCACGTACACTAGTCGGCCAAAAAGAAAAAAATATTTTAATCTAGTACACTTTCCTCCGTCTGTAACTGCTAGCTGCACTTTGGCCATACCTACTAGCGCCATTATTTTACTGCTTTCTGCTGGACACTTTAGGTTTGCCGCACGTACAAGCTGGTGCTCCTTACATCTACCCTCCATAGCCGATTACGATATTTTCATTTATAAATCAAAACAATGAATACCACACTTTTTTAAGAGAACATACAATACTCATTGTACATAGTAACCAACGTAATATAGATTGGTGGCATGTAAACCCAGTATAAACAAATGATTTACATGTTACTTGCGTGAGCGCAGGCGCCACATCGGTCTTCGACCTACATGAAATTTGTGTCATAACCATCGGGAAAGTTACTGAGAAAGCCTAGTTAGACCTTTATTTTCGCGTACGCAATACAATACTATCGGATCTTTGAAACGATATTTGGAAGGCTGCTCCGATAAAAATAATTACATATTATTACGAATGGCAATATTGTTCTCTTCCAAATACATGCGTAGACTGCGGGATTCGTGTTAGCTTGTGATTTGTACTATTATCATATTATTAATGACGCGTTCCCAGATTTATAATGGCTTGTATAATGACTTGACTAATAAAATTCCATCAAAGATATAAAAGTGTAAAAAAATCAATATCGCAACGCCGTTTTTGTAGCGCAACGAGCGGAGAGATTTAATTGTCACTTAATTATTTAACTACCAAAATTTTTAGTGACCGTATCATCTTTATGTTTTATAAATATAATGATTTCGCCATCGCTTGCCGATATAATCACATTGGAATAATCTACAATGATGTCTGTCGAGTCAGCTAGTAACCTAAAAAAAACCTCCTTTCCTTCCTTTTTCGGTTTTAAATATTTTTGTTGATGCAATGCGCTTCACTGTTCCTCAGATAAGTCCTTATTTGATAAGCACAGTATAGTGTCTAATCTTAACAACTCTTACCACCAACCGACATTAATTTACGTTTATCAGCCGGCTACTGATATAAGTATTTGAGTTTAAATAATTGCTAATACCGAAGATTACCTACTGTCTTAAACTGAGGATTCAACTATTAGTGATTCTTCATGCGTATTAGTCTTTAAAAAGACCTCTCACAGAGTGGATAATGTGCAAGTACTAGCCCTGGTGTTTCAAGCGGGTTTGGGCTGGAATGACCGCTTACTAAACACCCACGATCCACTGCTTCGTTTTCGTAATTTACAGATCAATGTTAAAAAATATTTTTAGCCCTGACGCAGTCAAAGGGGGTATATAAGTTTATCGCGTGGGGCCCACAAACGGATGAACCAATTTCGAGTAGGCAGTTATTCACTATATAACGTTTCTAACTCTTGCTTAGCTATTAACATAAATAATGATTACTACTAATAAGAGTAATACTACCTAAAATTATAATAAATCTTCACAGCAATCTCTTATTTGATACCCAACCAGGAATCTCTGGAAGTACCAGTACCATGAGGAATATTAGGAATTTACCAGGTACTAATCAAAGGTACTTCATTATCAAGATAGTTTTATGAAAATAAACTTTGTCCTTTATAGCATATTATTTGGACGCATAGCTTAAGAGACAAAGGAAAATTTAAATAATTCAACACTCGGCTCACAACAACATAGTAGTAGTGGCGCCGTGTGATGCATTACCTTTTTTTATCGTGTGATAACTCCCACGGGTCATGACCTGGCTAACGGTGAAGTTGTATGTCGGAATAGAACGGTGTTCCATCACAAAAGAGTGTTGCGAGGGACTCGGGTGTACCCTAGGAAGGAAGTACCAGGGAACCCCGGCTAACCTTTACCGACTCTTAAACAGCAGGCAGCCACAGATCTCAGGCCTGCTTCTGCCAAAATAACGGGAAGGTGACTCATAACCCTCGCCGCCCGACGAGTAACAAGCATTGCCAAAAAGAGACCACCTCCATTACAACAAAATGTTACTAAAATATTGTGTATACTAAAGAATTATAAATCACCAGCAGTGATTTTTTTTTAAATCATACGCGGGTAAAACCGCGGGGCACAGCTAGTAATATAGATATAAGACTGTGGTTCTGTACTTGTTACATTACAAAACCCAAATCCCACTACCAAAAAAATCTTCTTTTCCATTGTACACAAAATGTACTGTTAACCTTTCAGTACACGTTAGCCTTAACTGTATAATTAGGCCAATCGAAAAACACGGACAAAGACGTCAGTTATCCGCAGCCAACATCTGCCTACACTGGTTAAAGAAAAGATTAAGTATTAATTTTCAAAGATTATTTAATCATGATATTAGGTCATTAACGCATATTAGAAAAAGGATTGATTTCTATAATATCGTGAGTCTACCTTCCCAGTTTTATTACGTCAGCTGAAATATTCGGTTTGGACGTAGACCATTACGGTATGAAACAGCGACCGCGTGACATTTTAGGCGAGTTTACTGCCGTAATTACCACGCCTGTGATTTTATTGTTCATAATGTATTAGTAAGTCTGAGGTTCTAAATGGATACTGCGCAGATCGATGGCACAATCCTCGTGGTTAGATTGTGGTACGTACTTTACTAAATTAATTGAACAAGGGCTGGTGTTGAACCTGGTGTTTCCTAATTCGAATTATATTAACTAAACATTGTATAAGTAATCTTATATTTTAAATTCTTATTTAAAATGAGTTTATTTTGGGCCATAATCACATTGACCAGGTTCGCATAACAGCGTAGCAATTGCACAACATCCGAAAGCAATTTTTTCATAATTGAGTCAGTTAAAGTCCTGTAATTTAAGGTAATCACATTAATTTATAGATGACTTACGGATACAATTATGGGGTGTTCAACGCATTACCTACGTAAGCAATATCAGGGGAGAGGGAACTCCTAGATATTTGTTTCTTTTACGAACACAGAGAGTTGAAGAATAAATAAATAAATCTGTTATTTGCCTAATTATAATACAGCCTAGTGTAGTAACCTAGTCTAGTGTAACCAAGTCAAAACGTCAGTTAATTCCAGGAAATATATGTACACTAGCCCCGTTGACCGCACCACCTGCGTTTATGGTCACTGCTCCGTTCCTAAAAGTCGCAGAGTGATGCTACATACCCTATAACTATCTTCGATGAATAGTCTATCCAATGCACATTTTTCGAAACCACTGGTAGGTTCAGAGATTAGCGCGTTTAAACAATCAAACAAAAAAACTCTTCGGCTTTATATATTATATTAGTATAAATACTAAAATCATCGAGTTAATTCCCGGAAATAAATAAACTTTTCTCCGACCCACCTTTTGAAAGGAAAAAAGACGTCCCCAAATAGCTTCATCATAAAACATAATGTCAATGGTTCATCACCTAAATACTACTGTGAATGACTGGAATGAAGGCGACCTCAAAATCTTAGCTTTCATAAAAATTTTTATAGAAATCCAATTCAGTGAAAACTATTTATTAGCCTTTTAATCGACTTCAAAAAAGAATTCTGGTTTTTGGGTGTACGTTACCTTGTTTCTTGTTTTCAGATAACGGGATTCTTTGGTAAATTTCATTATGATCAGTTCATAGCTTTAGTTACGAAAAGGTTACATACAAACATACAAATCTATTTTAGTTGTTGGTATGACGGTACAACGAGGAAGTGCCGTGAGGTATGTATAGACAAAACGAAATGCAAGTATGTTGATATTAATATCTGTAGCGTGTACATATCGACGTGGAATACATGATACATGTAAATGATGCTGCAGTTTTCATAGACACGCTTATAGTTAGACGTACCGAACTTTGTTACTACAACTTTACTAAACGACATGGAAAAGTAATAAAATCAAGTAAACAGCGGTCGTTCAATATGATATTAAGTATGTCTTCATTACAAGACAAATATAAGTATCCATCATCTGCATACCCATGTCTCAATTTTTTGTAGGGTCAATATATTATATTTTTCCATTCTACTGCGTCAATCGTCATTTTAATCCTTACTCCCTTTCTTGCCATATCTTCTTTCACACAATCTATCCATCTTTTCTTTAATCGTCCTCTTCTCTTGTATCCGTCAACTTCCATACATAAAACTCTCTTCCCAACATTTTGCTCATCCCTTCACACCACTAGTCTATACCTACGATAAGTTAGTCAGCTTTTAATCCGATAGGCTCTCTCTAATTCTAATATATTCATTTCTCACCTTACCCATCCTAGTCCCACTACACATCCATCTCAACATTCGCATTTCAGCTACATACTGGCGTCTCTCATCCGTTCTCTTTGTTTGGCAACTTTCAGATCCGTACAGGATTGCAGATCTGATGGTCATCTTACAGACCTGTCCTTTTTACACGCTTCTATTAGCTTTACTTGTAGCCTTCATGCAACTATGTAAACAAATTCAAGTTAATTTTAAGTTATTTCTTGTCGTATCGAAATGAAACTTTGTACTTATTTATATATAGTTAGGATGACAATACTATAATTTGGGTTGTCTATTGTTTACCCGAAGATTATATACCATAACCATCATATTCCCGAATTTCATTTGCCCGAATGTTTTGTTTGCCCTAATATGACATACTTTTAATTGCCCGAAACTTAGATACCATAAGATGCGAATGCCATATTATATATTGTTTTTCATATTTTTAATTGCCATAATAATTATTAGACATAATATTTAAACGCCGTAATGATTATTAGACATAATATTTAAATGCCATAATAATTATTAGACAAATATTTATACGCCATAATAATCAAAACTAATTCTGGGTGGTTTAACAAAAAGTAACCACGAAGGGGATGGCGGGGTCTATTCGCCCGCTTCGCTCGCTCAAACGACCCCGCCATCCCCTTCTAACCTAACCTATCCGAGTCGGGGTGCCCTAAAGTCCCGATTGCATCCAGTTTCTCCTGATATGACAACCGTTACACACCCAATGTCGATGGCAAATGATGTTATGGCATATGATAATATGGGCTTACAATGATTATGACAAATGATGTTATGGTAAGTGACTTTATGGGAAACAAAGCTTCTAGCACGTGACTAATATAGCAAATAAGAGTAGGGCAAATGAACATTACGTCATATAATAAAATTCGGGCAAACGGCGGTATACCCTATAATTTGGCATCTTGGAGTTGATCTGATGATGTAGCCAGGAGCCTGGGATAATAGAACTCTTCAGTGGCTACTAGTAAACTCCCCGAGTTTGAGCTTATATGATTTGTTTTTACGAGTTCAACAGTTTGGGCTTGATAACGATGGTCTGATGATGAAGCAGGAGGTGGATGGTGGAACTGTTTTTATTTTTTCATTCGGTTTGCCATTAAAGCGTGTTTTGAGTTTTATTCAACTGTTATATTAGTTTAATAGGAAACTTGGGACCACAAATTGTTTCTGTTACCTACCGCCACTTCATCGTCGTCCTATTTCGTCTGGCCCAAATGCTTTCCCATTTTTCATACTTCGTACTGTCATCCTAACTTCGTAAATATTAATATCATATACTAATGCGATACTCACATGCATATCGTTTAAGGCTCGGCTCAAATAAATACATGTGAGTATCAATTTATGATAAAACTTGTCATCATCATATTTCTTAAAATAAAACGCTTTATATACATAAAAACAGACATTTTAACAAAGAATCCGTGAGTATCGACGATAAAATAAACTAGTTCGTTTACATTCGATTTAGTCTCACACGTACTTGTAGCCAAATAGAAATGTAGAATTATATTGACTTTGGTAAATAAATTTATTACATAACGCAAAGGCATCATAAAGATCGAGGATCGACAAGAAATCACAACAGAAGAAGAAGGCAAACTGTAAAAAGAACCACAAAGTAACAATCTTCGTGGTTCCTCGCCGTTTCAATGTTATTCAAACGGCGAGGAAATTGCGTATCATACAAAAAAAAATACGATTATTTGAGAATTTCCTTATTCTAGAAACAAAACTATTTAATTTTTCAGTATTTATAAGACCAATTGTGCATACAAATTTTTATAGTAAGTACCGATAACACATTACCGATTTTGATTTTAATCAATACAAAGCCTTTAAGATCGAAGATTTTATTTATTTTATTTAGGGGTTTTGATCTAGTTAGAATATGTCAACTCCATCGTACTTTAATCCAAAGTGAACACAAAAACTAATAAATAATCATGTGTGTGCCACTGTAATCAGATGACATAATTTCTTGGCTGCTGCTGACCTTGGGCAACTCATCACACTTTGAATTAAACAACATCAAAGTTCTGTCACAAATTGTTGATTACACAACATTATTTATTATCTGCGCTCAAAATTTGTATGAAAGAAGTATATATATATATATGTTCACAATAAATTATTTCGCCCAATCGGGCAATAAAATAACTTAAAATAATGTGAAAATTGTCGACAACATTTATTTTAACATTTTTAATTTATTTTACAATCGTCAATTTAACATTATAAGTGCTGTCTGACAACAGTAACGCTTGACGTCGTGCCTTAGTATTTCATACAAAAAGGTACATCATACAAAAAGGTACAGACCCTACCGACGTTTAGTAAACCTTTTGACGTTAAAGTAGTAAAAAGATACTGATTTGACTTGACATTGCGCATCATCTACCCTATTGCTCGGATGGGGCACTCATTCCTTATAGTTTAAAAGGTTGCGTATAAACAATGTGGTGGTATTCACGGCCGCGGCCGTTTTCCTCAACTCAAAGTCTGCTCGCCAATTTTGAATGAGTAAACAGTATTCCTACAGTAACTTTATGTTGTTGCTAGTGACTAGGATCCCCGGGACGGGGATATAGTTGGCTCTCGACACCTGGTGATGCGAGTTTAGATGTATAAATAATTATATCAGAAATATATTATTATCTACTCTGGCTAATCAAGCGCTTAATAACATAATAATGTTATTAAGCGCTTGATTAGTCCAGTATTTGTTAGTTAACAGTATGCATTCTATAATATATCAACATTCCTTGATTTTTTTTATAGCTCTTATCAGTGAATAATGCTTTCGTGGTACACACTGAATATTTGCAATACTAGCGCCGGTTATAGAGTTGAACTGATAATGTAAGAATAAAATTCATAAAACGAACGCCACTATACAATACTGGTACTATTATGTATTGTGCTAATGCGTAGTTTTGATCGAATATTTTTATGAATATGATAAATGCACGATAAAGTCGTAACGAATGCGATTTTCCGATTCATCAGGAGCTTTTTCATTTCTTTATTTAATATTATTAGAAGTAAGCGCAGTTATAGTAACTAAGTAGGTCAGAGTACATATTAGTTGACAAGACTGTGGGTAAAGTTAAGCATGCTTCAGGCAAATTCGCTTCTTGGTATCCTTAAACAAGAATTTTATAAGCAGTTATTGTAACAAAGAAGACAAGACTACAGTTATTGATGTAACATCGGCAACCTTGGTAGGATTCCATAGATGCACCTAAGCAATTAAATAGTTTTATTTCATTCATAATTAGCCTTATGCCGTGAGTATAGCTGAGTTGCCACTATGACTAGATGTACGTAAGGTTGGTAGCTAAGCGGCGGAAAAAAAGAAATCCATTAAGAGAATTGCTAACAGACTAGTAAATAGTAATGTAATGGTAATTTTTTTGCTTGTGCACTGCTTAACTGGCTGTTTCTTTATTATTTGACGATTTCTGCCCACAACTTCAGCCTACGGTGGGCTCTAAGAATCAGTGGCATACACTTTCTCAGTTATTACCCAACGAACAAAAAAGGAGGAGGTTTCCATTCGACCGTTTATTTATATATTTTTTATGTGTGTTCAGCCTTCTTCGTCATTTATGAACTGATTTTGATGATTCTTTTTTTTGTTAGATAGGGTATACCTCAATGGTGGTCCCATGTCAAGGAAGTCAGGATCTGATGATGGGATCCTGATAAAATTTATAGAAACCCTCGAAAATTGTGACGAATAGTGTTTCTGTTTACTTTTCATAACTTAATCAGGTATTTGCGTTTAGGAATCATCACATCATGACGCTGAGCTGATGATGGAAACCATACCTTTCCTAAACAATTAGAAGTTAAATATAAAAACTGTGGTTTTGGTTACAGAAACCATTTAATATGCTTAGAAGAAAAGACGTCTTTCCATGTCTTCACAATATCGGAGGTAACCTCAAACGACATGCGCAACCGTCCAGAATGCCCAACTTTAATTCGGTGAACTTAGAATTTAAGTCAAGTCAATTTGCCTATCGGAGTCCACTGCTGGACATAAGCCTCTCCGAATGTGCGGCGTAGTACCTGGTCCTCCGTCTTCCGCATCCTGATCTCCAGTCCATGCCACCTACCTTCTTCAGGTCGTCAGTTCATCTGACTGGGGGACGTCCTACCTTCCATTTACCGATTCGTGGTTTCCACTCTAGGACCCCTTTGCTCGAACGGCCATTGCATCGGTCCTTCAACAGACGTGGCCAGCCCATTCCCAAGCATGTTTATTATAGCTATGTCGGTAACTTTGGTTCTTTGTCGGATGACCTCATTACGAATTTTATCCTTCAAAGATACGTGTGAAAGTGTTTTTAGTCTGTGGACTGGCCCCACCGTTAGTGTAGATTTCAAACGGTCTGTCTGGCTATGACTTGGCTTTCTCCAAGTACATACCAAGACCAACGCGTCAAGATGCTCTATTCAGGTTATGCAGCATCTCGTTCAGCTGCTCCAGCGACTGTGCTACTAAGATATATTAAAGGTGTGAGATGTATTCACCGTTTATATCGATTCCCTGTACAGTCCAATCCAGTATCTTGAGCTCCTGAGACCTCTTCAAGCGCATTGGTGAATAGTTTGGAGGATATAACATCCCAATGCCTAACTCCAAGCTTCAAGATTACGGGGTTCGTCCTCTAGTCTTAGAGCTGGACGGTCATCGCGGAGATATCATATAAGCATTCCAGCACCACGATGCAGCTTTCTCGTAGTCCACTAAAACCATACAGATCGGCTGATTGTACTCCTCAATATTTTATACTATTTGCCAAAGAGTAGGGATGTAGTCTACGGTGCTGAAGCCTTTTCGAAACCCGGGTCGTTCTGGTGGCTCGAGAACAATCTGTAGATATGACTCAGGAATAACATGGATCTGTAGTTCTTCAACAAGGTCTTTTCGACTTTTTTGAAGAATAGTACAAATCCCCCGCACTTCATGCCCTAGGTGTTAAACCCTGCTCTGTTAAACTTAGAAATCTGTGTAGCACTTGGGCGCCAGGTTTATTTAACAATTTATTTATTAAAACTTCAAGCACATGTTGTACAAAGGCAGACTTAATGCCTAAGGTATGCTCTGCTAGTCAACCTTGGGGTGTTGCAGAGTCTGTTTATTAGTTTGCTAATTAATAAAACTAATAAATAATACCTCTTTATTGTACAACATCAACAAATACAAAGAGTAAAATTAAAGCAATTTTGGGTGGCTTATACAATTGGCGTTCTTATCGCGGACTTATCGCACTGTGCAATCTCTTATACGCAATCATGAGATGGAGAAAAAATATTGAGATCAATTTTATATTTCAACAAGGCACGGTCAATACGGTTAATAAAAAATAGAATAACAAGGGATCTGGTACGTAGGATACAACATATTTATATTCGTATGGAATGAGGTGTACGCCCTATGCTCAAAATAAATTATTTCACCTAGGCAGTAAATAAAAAAATCTTTTTAACAAAAAATTAAACCGACGAAAAGAACTAAAAAGCAAAAAATAAATAACTATAAAAATTTTATAAACTTATTGAGTCGGCGCCAAACAACCAACTCTACGTAGATATAATTAATCATTTTATTATTTGGCGCAGACTCAAAATAAGATTATAAAAATTTTATAGTTATTTATTTTTTGCTTTTTAGTTCTTTTCGTCGGTTTAATTTTTTGTTAAAAAAGATTTTTATTTGATGATTTTTTTTCATCATCAGCTCAGCTACATGATGTGATGATTTCTGAATGCAAATACCTGATAAAGTAATGAGAAGTAAACAGAAACACTATTCGTTCCTACAATTTTCGAGGGTTTCTCTCAATTTTATCAGGATCTCATCATCCTGACTTCCTTGACATGGGACCACCCTTGAGGTATACCCTATCTAACAAAAAAAGAATAATCAAAATCGGTTCATAAATAACGGAGAGAGCTGAACATACATAAAAAAAATATATACATATATATATATATATATTATATATACAGTCGAATTGAGAACCCCCTTTTTTTCGTCGGTTAATAACTTAAAATAGTGTGAAAATTGTCGTCAACTTTTATTTTAACATTTTTAATTTATTTTAAAATCGTCAAATTAACATTAAAAGTGAATGATTTGATAACAGTAAGGCGTGACGTCATGCCTTAGTATTTAATACAAAAATATACCGAAGCTACCGTTTTGACGTTTAGTAAAAAGATACTAATTTGATTTGACAGTCGTCTACCGTATTGCTCGGATGGGGCACTAATTCCTTATAGTTTAAAGGTTCCGTGTAAACAATATGGTGGTTTCATTCACGCGCTGTTTTCCGCAACTCTAAGTCTGCTGTGGACCTATGTTGCATGCATAAACAGTATTCCTACCGTAACTTTTTGTTGTCACTAGGATTCCCGGGACGGGGATATAGTTGGCTCTCGACACCTAGTGCCGCGAGTAAAGATGTATAAATAGGCAACGGTAACTCCTTATAATCGGCGGCTCATGCGCCGTTTTGTCGATTAACCAAGTCATATAACGAAGTAATTTGAATGAGACTTTTTTTGAAGAAGGACGGGGGCCAAATAAACTGTGCGTACATTAGATATGGACTGCTCACCATGAATACCGTCCTAGAACGGACTCCTTTTCGCTAAAACAATCTCTTACAAATCAACTATTGAATCGACGGAAACTAAATAGATAAAAAACAAAGATATGAATGAATATGCAATCAGTTGAAACCGGCTGTGATATAAATTTAATTCGGTAGACACACCGTAAGATTTGTTCTTTTATTTGTTATCAACATTGTTTTTACTAAGGAGGGGTTATAAAGCTAACATTAATCTGCTCCTTTCTTTTTTGAACAAGGTAATCTTTGGCCGCTTCCAGCATACAGCGTCAATGACGATCGGCCGCCACTGTAGTCGCGGAAGCGGAATTAGGTTTTACGAATCCAAGTTGAAAGAAAATATTTTTGCTTGATAGCCTGTTTATTGAGTGAGGTTATAGACAAGCTAGCGTA
The DNA here is from genome assembly GCA_963859945.1 of Euplagia quadripunctaria. Taxonomy (NCBI): domain Eukaryota; kingdom Metazoa; phylum Arthropoda; class Insecta; order Lepidoptera; family Erebidae; genus Euplagia; species Euplagia quadripunctaria. The sequence continues at coordinate 9,718,918 of OY982567.1, read as the reverse complement.
GGAGCGCAGCAGTAATTATATGTACAAATGTAAAGCTGCAGGGCACAGCTAGTGATAAATCATCATCTTCTTGCCTTTTCCTAAACTGATTTGGGGTCGGCACAATGTGTCTTCTTCTTACCCTTTATGAACTGTCAGTTCACCCTATTCTCCAAATTCTCTTTCACGCAGTCCATCCATAATTTTTTGAGCGCCCTCTAGCCTCTACAGCTAGTGATAAATATTTGCTTTATATCATACATACATTTTACTGCTTGTCGGGGTAAATTATACTCCAATCAAGTTTTTAATGATTTTGTTTGATTTCGTTACGGCTCATAGTTCGATTAACATGTCCGGGTGCTGCAGAGCGTATGATTAGGTGCGGTGAATTATCATACGACCTTGAGCACTGTAATATTACAGTATAAAATATGATTATCATTAGCATAAAACGATTATCGACAGTAAAAGTCTTCGAAAATAGCAACGAAAATATTTAGTGATAACATTGCGGATTAATTAACACTTTTATATGGCAATACTAGCTGCGCCTCGAGGTTTCAACCGCGTAACTTACGCGGCGTAAGTCCCGGTACCGTGGGAATATCGGGATAAAAAGTAGCCTATGTGTTAATCCAGGTCTCCAGCTACCTACGTACCAAGTTTCTTCACAGTCTGTTGAGTAGTTTTTGCGTGAGTAACAAACATCCAAACATCCATACATCCTCACAAACTTTCAGGTTTAGTAGGATTTCGAGTGCTTTTTGTTTAAACGGAGAAAACATTTATTCTTACATTATACTGTTACTACTACGAACTACGGTAGATCTGTTCGTGTTTCTCTTTTAAGATTATCATTTAAAAATAAATACTTTTGGTAATTTAGGAAAGTCAATGTAGTATTTAGAATTGCAATTTAATTATGTCTACTTTTCGACATTTACCGTGTCTCTGTGTTAAGATTTACGCAGTGAGTAAAAATTCGAAATGAACGATGAGCATGTGTGATTAAGAGTTGTAGGTGCCATTAAGGTTAGGTTTTTCGGACTGTTACAGTAACACGGACACTTTTTTTTAATTAATTACCCAATTGATTAAAAATGTCGGGGTGATGGGCAGAGCGATTCCGGGTCGTAACCGAAAAGACATCAGACAAAATTATCTATGTAGTAGACAATATTTCAATTCCACCTCCCCAACAACTTGACAGGTCGCAACTCAATATTACAAGACTAGAGGTCTACATCGAACCTACTAATGTTCTAAGCCAATGATTGACAGAGTTGTTTGGACCGTCCACTCATGTAAAGAAATTTTAAATTCGTATCTAGCCTGTACCTAACGTGAAAAAAGAAGCGTTATAAAGTACTGCAGCAGTATATTATTTATAAACAGTGTAAGTATTACATATCGTAACTATGTCATAGATTATTTATTAAACATTTAAAAAATCCGATAGACGTAGAGTATGATTTAGCTAAACCGCTGCTGGTTAAAATAAATTATTAAACTGAAATGAAGTGTTATCTAAGACTTCGAAAATTTTTATTCGTTGTTATATTCATGCTTGTAATTATTTTTAAAGATAAAATCAAACATTAAAAAACGATCTGAAGATAGCAAAGTATGACGTCAAAAGTTGTTATATCGTAGAATATAAATAAAAAGAATAATTTTAATAGAAACTGATTTTACTTGACGGTCAACTACCATATTTATAGTCCTTCACATTAATGCATGAAAATGTAGACAGGATTTGAGAATTAACAACTACAAACTCGTACACTTACGTGCATTGAAAATTATCTCAGCTAAAGCTTTAGTAATTTAACCATGAAAATAATGATGGTTTCAGTAACTTAGCCGATTGATATCCCGTTTGAGAATCGTTCGTCGGTTCGTCAATCTTAGAAAAAACAGATATGCTTACGCATCTGCAATTGGAGGAGCAATGTGCGTTCCAGGTGGAACTATAAGTTTTTTTATTTTTGGGCGTGTGGAAATCCCGTCGGGTCGTCACCCGATTTCCACACGCACAAAAATTTTTCACGCACAAAGGTTTTCAGTGTGACGGTGTGTTAGAATCACACCTACTAAAACCACACAGTGTACCATACTGCATCTAAAAAGAAGAGATCGGGGAACAGCTTTTATTAAGACATCCAGACCCCTAGGTGGACCTATAAGTGAACCAACCATGCATCGGTAGCTTTTGGATCTGGACCCTCTTTTCAAATATTCATATGAAGCAAGTAGAAAAGTATAAATGCCTTAATCTGATACAACAAAGATTTTGAGGTATATAATGAGTGACTGTATATTCTGATTAAGTGACCCAAGTTAAACTTGCCTGTGTCAGTCTTGTGAATAAAGCTGTGACACATAGTGTGTGAGAGCAGTATGGGTGGAGAAGCATCTCCATGCTACAAAAGCTACTTAGATAGCAATACTCGCATAGTGATATGTTTCTGCTACTGAGTTTGTTGCCAGAGATCTGGAGGGGAAAATTTTAAGGAACATTTTCCAACATTCTCACTACATCATAAAATCACTTTGCTTAGGGAAATCTAAAGAGACTAGGCTTCTTTCCCAATATTCTTCTTAGTCGTACACTTCTGTGGTTGTGGTCATGGATCATCTGATAAATTCACTGCAGCTATGCTAGACTTCTCCATTTCTCTCTATTTGTGGCACTGCATGTACACACTTTGTAGCCGATTTAATTAAGTGTGTCCATCTTGTACTGTTCCTTGCACCACTAATCGATCCAATGGGCTTTCATTGCGGACAATAGGTTCAAACATCTTAAAGCTTCCCCACCATACAAGACTATAAAATATTCATAACAATGTAGGAATATCATTTATTGTAAGTATGCTCATTTGATGTCAGACCTGCTTACAAACTATCCCATTGCTGCATACAGTCCTCAGTTAATTCTTTTTTTTTTACAGTTCTTTTCTTGGCATTAGCAAAAAAATATGCCAGTAAGCCTGTTTTGATAAGTGTAAGAAATCCGGAGATATAGCGTTGGCTACGCTGGTTTAAGTCTCAAGTCAGCACTATTGTTTTTCAGAAATGGCTAATAAAATTTCAATTAATAATATTATTACTTCACACATCTCACACACGGTCGTCTGATCTCAAACTAGGCAGAGCCGGTACGATGGTAACCAGGCTGCTGATAAACATTATATATTTCTAAATACATACATATTACAGATAAATTACACCCAGACACAGAACAAATTATAAATTAAACTTAAAGAAGTTTAGTATAAGGTTAAACGAAGAGACTATATTGATTTGTTTTCTGTATGATACCAATACATAAAGATAATATTGGATAAAACCAGATTTAACATTACTTTTATATTTAATTATACAATTTATATCTATCCTTCAACAATTGTAAAAAGGCTAATGTACAATAATTAAATAAGGATGGTTAAATTTATTGCTTCATTTATTTATAATTTTTTAAGCAATTTCAAATGACTAAGATAAGTTTACTAAATATATTAGAAAGTAATGTTTTAACATGTTACTATCCTACTCACACCCTATGCCATTCTCTTTCTTCTGCATATAGCTTATAAACAATGTAATAGCTTTTCAAAACTATATGTCAGGTCAATCTTTTAGGTGTCAATCATAATATAAGTGAGTATATGTGGTATTATAACTCACCTGTTTGACAACATCCAGCTTATGCTTCACATCAGGGTTTCCTCCCGGTGCTAGTGCCACAACAACATACCTATTTTCAGAGCTCTGAGCCTTCGGTCCTGACGGGGACTCATTTTTGCCTGCAAATTTATCAATTGCTGGCTCTTCAATTGCATCTACTGGTGGCTTACTTGGGCCTTTCGACGATGAAATTGACGGAACTACGTCGAACTGCGGCCTCTCCAGCACTTTCATGCCCGAATCCTCCTCTATCTTCGCCCGTAAGCGGTTTCTGTCCTCAATTATGTGAGGATCATCACCTTCCCCCCCGTGGTGAACAATCCCTACAACAGGAAAATCTCCTACATCGTTTTGCGCAAGAGGAGGTGGCATTAGCAGCTCAGGGCCAGCTTTCTGAATTCGTTTATAAACATTGTATACACTATCGTTTACACTATTCGAACTTTTAAACTCAGGCAGGTAGAACAGAGCACCTAACCACACGATTCCGAATGTCAAAAGTACAGAAACAATCAAATATTTCTCTCGTAGGCGGAAGGAACGCCTAGATATGGACGGTACAGGAACTCCATTTACAAAACGTTGGTATGTTGGCAAAATCCCCGTCATATTTACGTAAACACGTAACCTACACTTAAAATTCTAAAATAGTAAATAATGTCAATTTTCAAACACACGACCCGTCACCCGTGGTCGCCATTAAAGAACTGCCAGCACTGCCAGCAGTGCCAGCTACGTGAAGTTGTTGACAAAGTTGCAAGCTCGAAATCCTGATTTACTTCCAAAATACAAAAGCAGATGGACTCCTTTTAAAACAAGCTCTTAATAAGAGATGGAGGCAATGAACAAACGAGAAATTCTTAAATAGATAAGATTTTTTGGTGCCAGTCTTGGCTATTGAAATGGGTTGAATAGTCTGTCATATCCGATTTACCAATCCATAATGTAGTTGGATGATCATAATTAGGCATATTTTAAATAGTGTATTGCTTTTATGAACATATTTATGTGTGGATAAGTTTTTTAGAGGCGATTATGTAATTTATTATGTCTTATTCCCCTTTGAACGGGTATTTATTTAGTTTTGGCAACATCATGGCAATGATTAAGGGATACCTATTAAAAAAAATGTTTAAAATAAAAGCAAAATAGCAACTGATATTTTAAAATTAATCTGTTCCCAACATATTATAAAATTTAAATTATGATTTATAAATTAAAACATACGATAATTTTGTATTTATTAAATAGTCAGGTTTGTTATTGTTTGGTTCCTGTTATTCATTTAGTGAAGCCCAAAATACTTTTAGTAAGATTATAGTTCTAAATAGATATTTCATTTTTTACATTATGCTACTATTTTAAGAATATTGTACCATCATATAAAACCGAAAATTAATAATTCATATCTTTAGTTCTGAATGCGCCATCTCTGCTACCATAGTGACACAATTTTCACGGTAGTGTACATTGACTTTAACGTTATCTAAACTTCTTAGTTTACTCACAGTATTCATAGAGGTCAGTGAGTGTGTACTGTGTATAAGTATTTTGTGATTTTAACGATTTCTGGTTTCTATTTTTGCCAGTTGAAATATTTTTTTATGCTAAGCAAAAGTCGTCACTTTTGCTTATTAATCTGTGCTTGTGCTTAGTTTATACAAATGATTTGAATGATGATGGATCAGGGGCAACCTCAATCCTCAGATTTATGCGGACAGGATTGTTTCAGACGTGATCATCCCTTCTCGAAGCCGGTTGGGTAATTCATTCCGACTAAAGCACAAAAATGCACGTCCACACACGGCTAGAGTCGTAACACGCACTCTTGCCGATGCTCAAATCAACGTTCTGATGTGGCCTGCTCAATCGCCAACCTCAACCCAATTGAGCAAGCATGGGATATGTTTTTGACTTGTTAGAAAGAAGGTGGACAGCCATTCCTCAAAGTGATTTTGATGAACTGATTTTAAGTATGCCAAATCGCTGTGATTGTATGATTCGTGTCAATGGTGGAAATACAGATTATTATTTTTGTATCTTGACAATAAAATTTTAAAAATCCTCATTTTTGGCATTTAATTGACGACATTAACTTGTGTTAATTTCCCACAATTTGCAAAAATTACATTTTTTCTTAATTTTCACAAAATATAGGGTAGGATAACTTAACCATTAGGATTTAAAGTAAGTAAGTCATAGTCATATGGTCATAGTCATGGCTACTCTAGCTTCAAAACACCAATATTCGCCAGTTCGCCTCTCCCTGCTAATAGTACTTGCAGTAATCGTCTTTTTTGTGATTTTCACTATTTTGCAAAAATGACATCTTAAGGGGTTAGTTAATCTATGCATAAAAAAATTATTATGCATAATATTTTTTTTATTATAAACATGTTTTTTATTTAACGAGAAACGCAGCACTTGCACAAAAACATTGCTTTTGTTAACAAGATCTGCAGCATTTAGCATGTGCTAGAAGGTTGTGCAGTTCTTGATACGTTTACTGTAGCTTGGTTTAGCATATAACTTCTTCTGAAACGAATACTAACTAAAGCCAAACGCAGTATTCTACAATAATGCGTTTGAGTGTAGCGATCATAACAAAGATCCACTCTTGCGCTACTAAAACTAAATGCAATATTAGTATACAGTGCCGCATTTCGTGCTAGCAAATCAGTGCGTCGATGTCATTCACGGACGGAACCACTAACTAGAAACGCAGTATTGAACACGTGCTAGGCGATTTTGCAGTAATAAACAAATACTGCATTTGGCCTTAGTGATACTGTAAAGCTCACAAGCCCAGATGGGAAATGAAAATGCAGTACTGTGCATTTTATCGAAATGAGACATTAAAGTAAAAAAATAAATATATCAATAGAAAGCTTGATTTTTTTCTTATTTTTTAAGTACACTTCAAAAGTTATATAACATAGACTTGTTGCTAAGATTTCAAAAAATACGTTTATCGCGTTTATCTCCAAACCACCATTTTGCAAGTACTGCGTTTGCAATAAGGATGCAGCGTAGTCTCCAGGGCTGCCAGATGTTATGCAAATTTTGTATCAGTAAAAGATAACCGATCTTTTGTATCGTGTTTGTATAGTAGATTGATAGTTGGATACAATGTCATTACTGATATTATACATAGCGTAACAAGTACGTACATACACATACTTATTACTAAAGAGATACTTAAAACAAATCATATCTGTGGTAAAGTGTAAAGTAAAACCCATATACATTGAAGTTAAAACACCTTTTATTGAAATCCCCAAAGAGTGACGTACTATTATAGTTGTACAACACTGATTTTGTATAATAGAACGTGATTTTGTATGATTTCTGAGACTCGGTGGTATAAAATAAGTTGTCCTTACTGGCAGCCCTGGTAGTCTCGTCTACGTAACGATTAACGCCGCCGCCGCGCCGCTCAGTCCCGCGACGTGACGAATTTTAAACACAAATATCACTTTATATTTATGTTTCTCTAAGAAGATACATAGTTATAACATAGTTTTTATTTACTTATAAAATAACAGAATCGCCTGTAGACTTAGGTTTATGGCGTTTACAAAATGCCTACGTCAAAATTTGGTGAGTATTAGTTTCCCAGTGCTGACTATTTCTGCAATTTTTGCTGACTGGAACCACACCAGGAAGTGGAAGGCATCACTGAAAGATCTACAAGGCTAAATAAAACATGGCTGTCTTCGGAATCACCCCTCGTTACATCTGGTTTGCACTTCCAATGACCGGCTTTTTCATTGGCAAGTACTTGGATAACCAAGAAACTCTCAGGATGACCAACTTCAGGGATAAGTCTGCCCTATATGGAGGCTGTGTGAAGCTCGGATACCCACCATCCTGGCCACGTTAAGTTGTAAAGTTATAACCTATAGTCACTATGTTTGAGCTGTAATAAAATAGTGTTAACAGTTTTGGGTAAATGTTGTATCAATCTATTAAAGCAAACAAAGGAATTGATTTTAAATTATTATACGTTATTATACGTATGAAGCAAACTTGAGGAGAAAATTATTAAAATATTTTATGGTCAAGATATGTGACGATAGGTACACAGACGGTGATCGTATTCGCTTCTGTCACGTAACTTGGTTGGTATGTTTCGACCACTACCAGGTTTTCCCGTTTCCTAATTTACAGCAAAAATCTCTACTTTGCTGGCATTTGATTTTTAAAAAAGAATAATAGCTAAGTACCTTGACATCGTTTTACCATTGTAGGTATTAATTTTGTTACTATACAGTAATACATACGCCTTTTAAGTCTACGTCACAGTGGCCACTGTAGATAGGTAGGTACTTGAAACGAAAGTCAGTGTTAACTGAAGCCTCCCCTCCTCTCCTTTGATTATCTCTCAACGTTACATAGGTACTTTAGCCATTTACTTTTTAAAACAATTTCGTTTATACAAATAGTAATTTGTAAATAATAAAAAAATTGCCAGTAGGCTAGGCCTATTTAGGAAGGACTTTCATTTAATAAATAATCTTAAGGCTCTTCATAGTAGTTATAGACGTAGTATTTATTAATGAAATAAAACAATAAAAATCGTTGAAAATAATTTATTCATGTCACGATTTTAGGACAAATTTAAATCATTGTTTATAAAAATATATACCAGTCTCAAGGACCTAAGGCACTTTATGAGTAATAGATACATTAGAATCATACAAAATTTATAATTATAATTTATGGAAAGTTTAAAAGAATATTTTCTCACATGAGATCATCAGTCAAGCCTTAATAATAAAACCTATTTTAATAATTTGTTTTATTTCATACATAATTTTGTTTACTGTTTACACCTAAGTAATAACTTCATTATTTATTTTAATTCGTAACAGTATTTATAGGTACATATCAAAAACATTTCACAGAGGCTAAATATCAACAAATGTTAAGAGGTTATTTAACCGATCAAACCACGAGACTGGAGGGCTATATATTAACACTATTGAGCATATTTGTAAATCAAATTAATGCTATGAACGGGGCTTGAACCTGGACATATAGAAGTCACAATCTGGACAGTACATCGCCGGAGGGTTAACAGTTTTCTTTCGACACAAGTTACAAGGGCCTTTTTGGGCCGTTTGTCCATCACTAACCGCCATTGCCATCCAACGAGGGGCGGCGTTCATTTGTGGAGGTATGGGCGAATCTGTTCCGCCCTTCGTACCGGGTTCGAACGACACAGACTTTTTCTGCATCTGTTTCGGTTGCGGTATGTGTTGGTACGGGTTATAACCGTTCTGGCTGTACTGGTATTGTCCTTGCTCGTTGGTTCCATCGATATCTGCGTTTTGGTTGTACAAGCGTTGCTGCTGCGAGTTGGCGTAATGCCTCGTATCTTGTACACGAGGTTGGGTGTCTTCTACAATATAATTTGTAGGCCTTTTCTGTGGATATGTATCGATGTCGACGGGTAACTCGCCGTGAGGTGGCGGTACTCTCTGATATGGTGACTGGGTGTAGTGATTTGTACTATTGTTTGGCCATGGATAGCGACTAGAATATTCTGAGCTTACGTAGCTAGTCGGTGGGTTATGAGAGCTTTGATAAGCCGGTGAATTGGTGGGTACGCTTTGATAAGGCGAATGGTTGCCATTTGACGCGTATTGACGGTTCGTGTTGTAATTTGTGTTAGGCATTGCCGAGGCAGACGATGTTTGTGGTACTCTGTGGTAGTAAGCGTTAGTGATCATTTGGTTTGGCTGGTTCAGTTGAAGTTGAGAAGGTGGATGCGGACATATGTTAGGCTCCGGCCTCTGCAAATTGCTGGGGTGCTTTGACATATAAACATTGTGCTGTGTGGGAGTCAGTCTATTCGCAGGATTTTGGCTAAAGTTCGGTGGGCTTGAGCTGCTATGACTGGTATATCCTGACGGTGACTGATTGTATGGTATTGGACTCGTAGTATTCAATGGCGGGTTGGTGGGAAGAGATGGGCAATTCTGATTATTGTTTTGGATTTGATTTTGCACAGTTTGCACGGGTGAGTTCGTGCCGTAAACATTACTATTCTTTTGCAAATTGTACTGCTGTTGCAAAAGATTCTGTGCTGGTTGGTACGTCGGTTGATTGTAGTGTAGTCGGACATATTCGGCACGTTCCTGCTGTGCATTATTATTAGCCACATACGAGTTTTGTGATAACGATGATATCGTCGATCGCGAAGATTGACTATCGAAGGAGTCTTGCCGCTGGAGAGATGACTTATCAGACTGCAGAGGCATTGTTGTCAATTCGGGTTTATTCAAAGCCGATTTCAAGACTCTTTCTAAAATAGGGTTTGGAATATAACTATCGTCTTCTTGGTCCTCAGCTGTAGACACTAGGATGACTTGGTCACAGAAGGATACCGATTTCTTTTTGGATTTAGATCGGTCACTGCAAACGTTAGAGGCGGACTTCTGGTCGCAAGGCTCTTCTTCGATTTGTTTAGGGTCAATGGAGGAAGCAGATACCCGTCGGTTGAGTCCAGCATTTGATTGGTCGGAGCAGTTTATAACATCTCTATTTCCACTCATACCTACGAAACCTAAATGTGATCTGTCACTCTCTTGACTCATATTCGGGGAGTTGCTTTCGAATCTGGAAGCTATATTCCTTACGTTGGTGTTATTCTCGAACACCAGGTGATTTTCTTCGGGGCCCGATAGTTGTCTTTCCAGGGATCCAGATCTCTTCAACTTATAAGCCGCTTGTTTAGCTTGCAGCTCTTTTAATAAAGATGGTGGCGTAATTAACTTTTCAACGTGATGTTCTATTTGTTGTGGTTCATAGGTATTTCGGAGTATCTGATTTCGTTTTTCTTGCAAACTGGACAGTAGCAAGCCTTTTATCCCAGGAACATCTTTATCAAAGTTTATGTCAGTAATGTTTTGGATCTTTTCTAGTTCATCATGTAATGGTGTCAGATCAATGGGCGGAGGTGGAGGTGGGAACTCCTCACTGGGTTGTCGCGAGTGATTCACAGAGTTCATAGGACTAGGATAAGGGGGCAGTTCGAACATTGTGGGTGATCTTCTTGGCAACGCGCAATCTACCACATCAACACCGTTATCGAAAGTGTTCGTCAGGTTTTGTATTGTATTATAAGATGGTTGTATCGGCTGTAAAGTATCTCGTTTTACTGGACTTTGTTCCTGGTGAATCATGGCTTTTGTCACTACAGTGTGGAAATTTTGAGAAGGTGAGTTGTCTAGCCTATCATAATGAACGGTAGATTTATCATCGTAAGAGTGAAGGAAGGGTAGTGATTGGGGCTCATCGCCGTATTGCTCGGAAAAACCGCCATCTTCTTCAATCTCAGGAGGGTAAGTGCCTTTTCCGTGTTCCATGTAGGCGTATTTGGGAGCGGTAAGTTGGGAAGTAGTTCGTAGAGGTGGCGGAGGGGGCACTTTGGCAGCAGTTAGGATTTTACCGGCGCTACCGTGAAAACTCTTTCGCATCAATTTACTTCTCTCGAGATTAGGGTTAGTACCGCTGGTAACTGAATATTCTAAATGCCCCTCAGATAAATATCCACTCAGATTTGTTTTGTCTTCAACCGTACGACCGACTTCAGTGTCATCGACTGATGAGACACGTATTTCTTTGTTCGTTGTCTCAGCGTTTCCGTCGGCTCCTTCAGTCAAATCTGGCATTGACCTATTCTTTCTTCGTATTAAACCACCCATTAATAGTTTTCTACGAATTTTGTGTTGTTTCTTATTAGCTTTTTTGTCTTCCGCAGATTCCTCCTTTTTCTCATTAAGTTTGACAGCGATGGGTTCTTTCCGAGCTCTACTTCGATCCTCACTTCTGGATCGCTTTTCTCTAACTTTTTCCTCATCCCTAGATTTATGTCTCGGGGGACGGTCCCGTGTAATTGTATCGATATCATCTTCAATACATTTAGGAGATTTTTTTGAAGATCCTTTCTTTTTAGGTAATGTGGCGTAGATTTCGATTGTCACTGGTGAACTTTCTAGGCCACCTTTTGTATTCCTTATAGGAGCTGCTTGAGGAATCTCAGTGACTCTGGTCATGCCAGCCATTCGTCTTTGAAGACTTCGTGTACGCATCACGCATGTGTTGTGTTTCATGCGAGCGAATGTCACCATATGACTATTGTTGTAAGGAGCATCCATAGCCGCACGAGCTTTAGAAGCGGCTGCGTCACATAACATTAAAGCATTTTCGTAATCAGCCGAGTTTTCTGCATGACGAGATTTTTCTAATAGTCCGTCAGCTTCTAAACAAAGAGCTTCACAATGCCCCCGTGTTGTTATTTCAGGTATCTGAGCTAGTGGTAAGTTTTGTAAGTTGTGACGGAGACCCTGTTGTAGGGGTAGGCTATCCGTAGATGACAGAGAATATGAGTCATACCCCGCATCACAGGAGCCTCCACTGGAGAGTTCCCCTTTGCGTGTGGGGCTTCCAGGAACGCTTCCAGCACCTCGGCTTCTAGGATACATATAGGGGCTTTCAACAGTTGATGACGAAGCAGATGATGCGCTATTCCGGTCACCGCTCCAATTTCCGGAGTCCCTTCGTGCTCGTGACCTCTCTTGCGTGTCAGACCCAGAACCAGTACTTAAACTTCTAGCTAGTTGTTGCGCACGTCGGTTAGCCTGAACTTCTAATATGTTTTCTACGGCTTTTCTACTAACGTAATCATTCTCGTTATCAGGGCCTGGTGTAACTGCGCGTCGAGCAAATCCTGTGGCTGGACGCTCAGGTGCCGGTGTTACAGCTCGTCGTGGCTCAGGAGCAGGAAATGGAACAACATCTTTAGGAGCATGACGAGTGTCACACGGCGTTCCATCTACCGCTGCATACAGGAGAAGGAGTGGTTGGAATCGTCCTCTCTGACATTTTTCCACAACGTGTGACCACTCCGGACCAATTTCTTTGACGTCTGCATCATCGAAGTATATCCATAGACGGAGTTTACTATGGAAGAAGAAGGTGGAGTAGTGCTTGCCGTAGTATGTTACGAGCCCCACAAGTCTGTGAGTGGCTCGCGCGGCCCACGCGCGGTCAACGCACGCGTGGAAAGCATCTGTTGGCCGCAGCTCAGTGCCGAGCGCTGCGTACACAGCTGCCACGTGCTCAGCCGCAGGCCGTTCCGAGTCCCAAACCATACCGATAGACACTACTTCAGGACGATTCATTAGTGTTCTGCATATTTGTATTTTGGCCCCACAGGCATTCTGAAGAAAAAAAGAAAATTTGATTATAATTCTAAAAATCAAGGAAGATAGAATACGTATAACGGTAGATTTTTTTTAATATCTCCATAGGTATCTACTGTTGTCATTCGGGAAAATCATGGCAGAGAGCTCACAATCTGAGAGTTCAACATATCTGTACAATACTTACAGGGCAGTCTCTGATATCGCCCATTCCTCCCGCTTTTCTAAGTAGCAGTCCAAAGCTGTCTCCATGTTCACCTAGAGCTGCTTGAGCTGTTAAAGCTGTTGCTGATACATAATGAACCATCTGCAAACAAACACAAAAACATTATGTTAACATAAAAAGTGATTATGAAGAGGACATGAGTATTTGATAGATTATATTTATTTTTGTTTTCGCTTATACACATAATAGGTACCTACATCAAAAAAATTATTTCATTAAAATCATGACATTATCAAAGTCAAAGTTGTCAAAGAGCTCAAGGACCGCTACACCTAAATTTTTATTGTTGTTGCAAGGACCAAATATTCCTGAAGCGTACCTGCGTGAAAGGCAGAGGTTCTGAAGTTGCTTGACAGGCGCCACATACTGATTGCTCAACAAGCATCATCGCGAATTTACGGTGGGGTACGCAGTGCGGTGCCCTGCAGGCATCATCATCTCTTCTATCACCAGAACCAGCAGCCACGTGGGCATGGACTCGAAGAAGCAAGTGCTCGAAGCACTCGCTTGCGTCGGCCATGCAACCGAGCTGGAAACGAGCGCCACCGCCGCCAAGAGCCCGACGGAGGGCATCTGCAGCTGGCGCTCGTTCCGCAGACCATTGGAGCTGAGTAAATAACTCCTGTAAACAAAAAATTGCCTTACGTTAGCAACGTTATTTACTGGCAATATTAGTTTCTCGCTAATTAAATCAGTTGAGTAACAAAGAAACAACGTTACGTATTATTTTGCTTTTAGTAAAAAGTTTGTATTGAAGACTTTCTAGAAAAATAATATTAATATTGACTTAAACTAAAGTCATTTAATAGTTGTACTGGTGAACGATTTCTTCTAAAAAATACACAAAGTAAAGACAAACTTTTCACAAAGAAAGTAGTGAGTAATTGAGCTTCATGCAAACTTGAGTTGTAACACACGTATTTTTAGATTGAATATCGCTGTCCGCAGTCGCGCACGAGATTGGAACAAAACCAGTATGGCACGAATACGAGTTGAGGTATAGGTCACAAACATGGCGTGACCCAACGAAGGTGATTTGATGTACAAACGTAGATATATCTTGACGTTTTACGATTTCGTAACCTTTTCTGTACTAAAACTTATTTATCGTCATTTTACATTATGCGCTGGGTGATGATATGATTGTGATTAAATATTCTTTGATAGATATACACTTATTTCAATCATACGTCAATTCGAGATACTGAAAGCATTGTGAAAATGGTAAATCAAAATAAACAAACAAGCTTTATTGATCAACAATCTTTATGGGTATACAAGCTGATAAAGATGAGTGCACAACTAAATGGCGCATTTTCCGGTGTAAGGCGGACGCAGCTTGTGTCGTGTCTTCCGTTAGTAGGCAGTTTATAAACTCTATTATAATCGGAAATGATATTACCCGGCTGATTTACGTAAACAGGCTTAATATGAGAGCTGTGTGATACGAGTTCATGACATAATAAATAAGTAGGTTTAGCAACTATAACACGAATGCGGACTCTAGAAATGCAACAAAAAAGCAAAAATATAACTAATCAAATAAGTACATATTACGTATACGGCTAAGCAATCGGCAAGAAACCGATCACTATACATAGTAAAACATGTGTTCCGAACATAGTACCACCTCGTTTTTGAAGTCATTAAAAAGGTAAAAATTAAATTTATTTTGCCTTCTCTATATCTTTTCTATCTTTTGTACAACTAAACGTTTGTCCAAGCATGTATCCTAATAACTTAAATAATGAAAACTCGTAAATTTTTGTATTCTATTTCCTTGAAGTTAAATTATTAATAGAGTTGCAAGTTTAGCATTTTAACTTTAACTTTATTCGGCACTTAATTTTTCATGCCCTTGTGCGTTAAGTGGTAGTTAATGGGGGTTTAAAACTTTAAAAGTACCTGCCTAACTTAGTATCAAATGATTAAAGATCATCTTATCGTAATATGTTAATGAATGTAAATTATTGTAAATCGAACAAACTGCAAACTGCTGCAGACCGTTTTTGGTATATTAAATAAATTTTAACTCGTTTTCATACCAATTAAAACTTTAGCTTAGACGAAAGTTAAAAATAGTTAGTATCGTGTATCGTTTCCAAGATTTAAATAACGACCATGACAAATCGATTTGATAAACGAAAATCGCATTAAATACGTAACTATTCATTCTCATAGTTAACACCACAAAAGATCTAACATCAAACAGCACAAAATATTTTGTTAAAGAGATAAATTCTGGAAAGAAGAATGAGTAACGTTTGAATTATACCTTTCGCTTTGTTTTATTCGAGTATACAATGTTTGAAGAAATGAGGTGATTTATTAAATGTAAAATAACAATAATGAAAACTATCAAAACGTTATGGAGAATTTCGGGTTATGAGTCAAACAGGTGATAAGTACTTATAACTTAAAATCTGTAGAAACTAATCAAAGACGTACAAACTCCACCAATGTTGAAATTATTGTAGTTAATAATTTTTAGTTATCTAGACACCTATGGGTCTATACTACTAATATTATAAAGCTGAAGAGTATGTTAGTTTAAAGGTTACGTTTTTTTTTACGTTAATGCTAGCCTTTTTATTGAGGAAGGTTATAGTATTATAACATCACGATGCGCTCTCACGTACTCGTGCGTACACATGGCAGCGAAGCATTGACCAGAAACAGTAAAATTGTTGAGCGAGGCTAGTCTCCAATATTAGACACTCTTTTAGCGTGCACTCTATTTTCTTCCTACTTACCACTTTCGGAAATCACTCATCAATTTGTGAATGAGAGTTGAACTTTATTCTCATAATTATTAACAGTAGCGAAGATACGAGTAAACACGGAACTAATGTATCAAACATTTGACGTTTGTAGTACATCGTCGCTCGGTGAGTGTATGGTGAGAACCTGAGAACGCGCTACATGCAGTCTATTGTTGTGTGAGAATGATGCGATGAACCCTCCCTGACATGCGCCCTGACCCTGCTTCTTATGCTCGCTAATGGCCTGGTAGCTGCTACTCGATATATCGATACGTTGAAAAGAAATCTAGGAAAATCGTGTCACATAGTATCATAATATGTAAAATATTCGCAAGATAGCGTCTCACACCTGTATCCCCGAGGGGTAGCCAGAAGCGTATTAAACACCCACACTTTGTCAACTGTTATTTGATCCCGCTCACGTAACGTAGGGGCAAGCCTATTTATTGCCATCAACCAGGCACTTTGGGAATTAAATATGGCAAAATTGGGAGTACATATGTTGAAAAGAAAAGGTAGGTAAAAAGGAAAGGCAATGAAAGGAAAGGGATATTGCTGATACGGATGGATTGGGGAATGTCAGCAGCTCGAGCAAGTAAAGCTCGCATACCTGTAACCGGCTGCCCTCTAATTTGCTCTAGACGTACAGTTAGTCTATTTGATTTTATAAGAATAATAAATAAGTGAAAAGTTTACAGATGGCGTCACAGCTCGACTGTCAAAAGCGGTCTGTTACGGACTTTAAATATTTTATGCAAAAATTTGTGATCAATTTTTTTACATAACTACTCTTTATGTTGCTTTCAATTCTAAAATACAGAGTTAAAATGTATTATTGTCACTCCATATAATTTATAAGAAATATATTTTAAAGATTTTCCTGAGCAACAAAAGGCTTTAAAAGTTGAAGTTTATAAAGTGATTAATATGTATTAATACAGTATAGGTAAAGCACGTGGTTAAAATATGAATATTAAAGAATAAGTTTCAATATAAATATGTAGGATGTTGGCGTATGTCACGAAGTTAGAGACAATAGTCAATTCAAGGCGCGAGTTATACGAGCCGCGAACGGTTGCGCATACATACTTAAGTAGGCATTTTATGTATTCCCGAGACAAATTGCCTTTGTAGGCATTCACACAATAGGTTTTAGGAGGGTCAGCGACAGGTAACGCATCGATAACTTACTCCCTGTCAGTTTTTTAAGTAACTTATTATTGTACAAATGTACCAATTTTTCTGTTTCAATAGAAAGTATTAATCTTCATCAGTGCTGAAATTTTGACTTGGTTATTGTGTTTGCTACCTATGTACGGTACATATTACACAAAAAAATCTAATATATTCATATATTTGGAAGACAAATTTTGTAATAAAGGTTTATTTATTGTTAAATTGATTAGGAAGGTAAATGACGTTAAGATTCAAATCGAGCCAGGAAATTATTCTATTCAACTTGTTACTCCGAAGGCTTTTAATATTCATGATACACTTGTGGTCCTGAGATTTAATAAATATTTAGAGACGATAAATAATAAATGAAGTAACGACGTGATTACATTTGCAACGATTTCGTCGATGTCTTTCGCAGGTAAACGCTTGCTCGTGTTAATTTAAACATTGAAATGTTAATGGAGACCTCAATTACAAATGAGGCGTGATTGAATACTAAATGAATTAGCAAAATATGCAGATTATGAGAATTAAAGTCTAGCCGTAATTTAAGTTATCTTTGAATTTGAAAACACAGTGATTTTATTAAACTATAAAAATAAGGTTCAAAATAGATAGACTTACTCTAAACAATGAAATTGTTGTTTGACTGACAAGCGATTCAGCAGGTTCTCGCCTAGCTGAAGAAGTCGGGCGTGAACGAGGTAAAGTGTTATTCCTGACGCCTGCCAGAGAGCCGGTCAGCAACATATCCTTCGGCGGCAGCAGCTCTCGGTCTCGAAGACCCTCGATCTTCTGTTTTTGTATTGCTGTCCCACTCTTGCCGCCATCACTCGACTCTTTACGTTTATATCGAAACTTGATCATCGTTCCACTTTAGTCCGCATCGCTCATTCGAATCACAGGTCCAACACAATAAGTTCAGCTACTCATTTGAATTCAATCTCCATACCTATCGCAAACACAATAGCTGCACACTAAATATACATATCTGTCTTTGTGCCCGCAAACAGCTCTATATGGCAATAAGTAAACGACACACGTACTATTGAGAAACTTTTCATTTGAATTCCACTGCGCACGTGAACGACGTAAAGTTATGCCAATCTACTGTAGTTTGCTACTTCACTAATAAATGATTTTATATTACCACGAATAAGAAACTTCAACTTTTCGGCGCGAAAACGACAGGTGTCGAAAGCAGAAGGTGAACATAAGTTAGTAACACAACTGTCGCGTTGCAACACTTCACTAATTAAGGCACTATTAAAGCTCACTGATATAAATCCGTACAAATTACAGTGAAGATGTATTCAAATAAATGTTCTACTATATGGACGGATACAACAGAGAAGCCGCGAACGATCGACTCTACGAAGGCTTTCGAGCAGACTGAATAGAGACAAGAGGCCGAGGTGTGCGGGGGCGCGAGACCCCGAGCGGCTTTACCTTCCAGGTACCTACGATTTTTTTCTAATCTATTGCTAACGTAACTCACGTGGGTTCTGCTTCATCTCTGTCTTGCCTATTAGCATTAAGTGTAACTCTGTCTCAGAATTTTATGACGGAGCGGTGCTTTGTTTATATTTCAATAGATAAAGCAGAAAAGTCCATAAAGTGATAAAACTTTACAAGAAACTGCAGTTAAGGACTGCACGTGCTTTAAACGTGTTACACAAAAAATGAGATTAACATCTTAACAGTAATTAAAATTATGTTTAGAAATGGCAAATCTTAAACTATACTGGGTGTATAGTTTAAGATTTGCCATTGCCCAGGACAGCAACGTCAAGAAAATTATTTAAAAAATAAGACTATTTTACTAATAGGTCGGTATGAAACTTGCATTTATTTATAAACTCTTCAAGGTCAAGGGCTGTGGATGTGGATACATTTAGAAATGCCTACACTTGATGATTCATAATTCAAAAATGTTAAGCAGATAAACACTTATACAATACTTTACCGAACAAGGACTCTTTGTTCCAAAATTATTGATATACCTAAAACTCTTTTAAAGTATTATGTAAACATTTATATATGGTATGGTTAATCATGTTAAATCCTATTCATAATAATCAATGGACTTTCACGCAAGTGACTCATTCTGTAAGTATGTCGAAATTGTAAATATGTGGTCAGTTTCCTCTACGGACGGACCCGATGCAGGCTGATACGTAAGCGGGCACTTTTTAAAATAAGCTAAGTAGTTTTAAAAATAAGAGTGGAAACTTACTTTACATTCGCATTCATATCTATTTGTACACAAAAAAGTGTGTGTGTGTACTTATGTACGCACGTAAGAATTTATACTTCTTAGGCGTAACAAGATAAACGCAGGTGATACTGCTGGAACGGCTAGTTGTTAATAAATATCAGTCACCACGATATATATTTGAAAAAATATATATTTATGTATATTTACATATATATTATTCGATCTGATACAAAACACGTGTTGTAGGTTCAGAAACACTTGAATAAATATCGTGAAGTTGGTAACTTTTTTGAAAAACTAAAATGTTGACTAGCTAACTTCGGGGTGTCAGTTCTTTGTGACGGTGTGCGCGCGCATCGTAAAAATTTACTCTCATCATTTTCCCTAACGCACCAAAAGAAGTATAACTTCAAAAAAACTACTATACAAAAGTGATGGCTTCCGATTCCATAAGCATTTTCTAAACATTTTCGGCTTCGATTTGTATAATACATGCACTTCGGAAGGGTCTGTAGTGATTCATTTATGTTAAAAATGCCTCAAGGCCTTATAGGACCTCAACGATTTTGTTTCGTAGAAGTGACTTGAGCTTACCTCATAAGGAAAACAGAAATATCACCCACGCATGCGATTTTTTTTGTATTCTAGATTTAGACAGAGAGCCGTGTGAATGAATTGAACTTTAGTAACGTAGATATGCTTATTAATATTCATACTACCTAAGTGTGTATTTAAGTCAAAACATATAAATTTTAGTATTTTTTTGCATATTATTACTGAAACTTTTATAAATATAACGCTTTGCATATCATATATTTATGATTTACAAAGCGTTACATTTATAAAGGGGAAATATCTTTTATAAAATGTTTGGAAACGAAAAAACTATGAATAGGAAAATTACATTATAAATTAAACTTCAATAAGTCGGTGTGAAGCAACCGTGAGAGGTTCTCACATGTAAGGTTGCGATCCAGTTACACCTACCGTGTGGCGGACTGTGAGAACTTATCATCTTTTTATTCAATAATTAGCTAGTTCCTGCTGTATTAAGATTTGAATTTCGCGATCAGAACATAATCTTCTTATCCACTAAATTTTACGAATAATAAACTAATTAGATATAACATTGATTATTATTTGATGCCGATCGTTTTCATGAGATGATATCTAAAAAAAAACACTTCAAAAAATTAAGCTTTTAATAATAATAACTTGAGACACCTCACACACGGCCGTCTGTAGGTGCTATGGTAACCAGACTGCTGATAAACATAGTTATATATTTCTAAATACATACATATTATAGATAAATTACACCCAGACACAGAACAAATGATCATGCTCATCACACAATTATTTGTCCTGGGTGAGAATCGAACCCACGACCTCTGGTTCAGCAGTCAGGATCACTAACCACTAGACCAAGAGGCCAGATAAGTTTTATAATCGAGGTCAGTTGATATATTATATGTAATTAATTACGTCAATTTAAAGTTAGCACCTTCAGATGGTCTTTAACCTCGAGCATTGAATAAAACCTTAAATTTAAACAATAAAGTAAATCTATTTTTAATATCTACTAAATGTAAACGATATAAGACTGACAATCTTTTTACAGGTACATTTTTTATTTTCGAAGCTACAAGACCAAAAAGGTTTAGTAGCTTTCAAATGAATAATTTACTTTTGTAGGGATTTTTACTGCTGCAAGATTTGAATTAACGCAAGCTTTTACCAAATAGCTTCAGTAATTTAGTTAATAGATTCGATTACAGTAAATAAATAGTGTACTTTTAAATATAGTCCATCCTCCCATATATAGTTAGAATACTATATTATATAATGGTGTGGAATTCTATACATTTACGAGTAGAAAAACCAACTTTCGGCTGCGAACGTCCTCAGGGTTTCTACGAATAAGTCTTTATAAAAGGCGGATCTTATGAGTTACGACGCATCACATTGGTTACTCACTGTCTTGCGACATTGGCCTCGTTACCATACTATAAACAGTTTTGTAGGATCAGGTTATGTAGTAAATTAGATAAAAAAAATTATATCCTAATCTAAAATAGTGACAGAAAACTATCATTTGCAGCAGCTGTGTAAATATATACATTTGTAAGAACCAAGTAACGAGTCTATAAAGATTTGTTTACAACATTATAATATTAACTAACAGCCGAAGATATCACTTTGCTAGTCTGTGTTTCAAAACCAATGCCTCGCCGGTCTGCTGGAAGAAAGGTACTAGAAAAATACTTCTGCATCTTAGATGTTTAATGTTTTATACATATATATAATATTATAAGTAAATGACGTTATGGAAACCCAGTGTCTAACTTTCCAGTTTTTGGTTTCAACCAGCTATAGTATCGGTATTACGGTATTTCTGGTATATATAAATTAACAATAAATATAAATTAAGGTTCCTGATTCATCGTGCATCAGTATCAGTCATGTAGATATACATACTAGTAATGTAACGAATATTCGCATGCTTTTTGATATTCGCAAGAAACATACTAATGTTTGGTGGATGTATTATGCAAACGAAAAAGACATTATATATGGATCTGGGATGATGATACAACTCATAAGATTTTTGAAAACAAATGATAGTAGTCTTGAGGTAGGCAACTAAATTAGAAATAATTTCACATCTTTTATTTGGTGAAGGGTGTAAAGAAGTTGAGCGCCACTAAAAACTCTGGCATCCTTGTGAATTAAATTACCAAATATTCTCTGCCAAAAAAAGAAATAATCCCATATTTATTAAAAGGAGGAAGGTTGCTTGAATCAAAGAAGTGGGTGGTTTTCAAAAGGGGCAAATCTGAATCTTATGCAATGTGGTGATAAATATCCGTTCTTGTGAAGTTAGTTGGTAGTAGAATAATAAAGGCATAATGAATCTTCGTTTTTTTTAATGTGTTCTAACATGTATAAGTTGCTGTTATATCTCGTAACACATTTTTGGATTATTTTGAGCTTTAATTGATTAAGTTTTTCTTGTAGATTAGGAAGTTCATCTTGAGCTACATTATGGTGTCGTATTGAATGCCCTTCCTCAAGAACAAGGTGAACTTTGTGACATAAACAGTCAATATTTTTAATGCTCAAGAAAGAAATACTTTTTTGTTTGATAATCCACCATCCTTAAAAATACATAAAACCTCTTTTTATTTTCGATGTCGACACCATATAGCTTTACGGCTCTATTTTCCACTGTATGTGGTCCATCATGAAATACTTCTTCTTTCAAATATCAGTTAAATAAACAACATCCGCATTTGCATTCATATTCGCGAATACTGAAGATAAACATTCGCATTCGCATACCGAATGTAAAAAATCCAATATTTGTTACATTACTAATACCTACAACCTACCTACTGTATAAATGGGCATAACCAGTCTTATTACGTGAATAATGACAAGCCAGAGGGAGAAAATAAATGTATTAACAATCTGCTACACTAAGCCTCAACCTTAAATTAATTTAATCAATATCTTTTAAAAATAGTATCACCGACTTCAATGTAATAATCTGTATTCTTCAACCCTTAATTTTCCACCCTTATAATTGGAATATTTTCAAAAATAAATAGGTGGTCCTATTTATTTGTGTTACCTTGTGTATAACCAATTCAATTTAAAAAAGAATAATTGAAATCGATTCATAATGGTCGAAAATGTCAGGCAACGTACAAAAAAAAAACAGTTGAAAATTGTAAACCTCTTTTTTGAAGTCGGTTTTAAATGTTAAATCTTTTATTTAAATTTTTCATTTTTATTTCTTACTTTTGAGTGGGTGGTTTGTAATTTATCTAAGTTACAATAACTTAATGTCAACTGCTTATCACCTGTTACAAAATATTGCTTTTCCCCATGAAAGGACGTTATTTATGTTACATTGTTATTTTTGAGGAGTTCTCCTGGTACTTCATTATGAAAGCGGTTAAAATACATTTTATCTTTCAAAATGAGTCAATATAAATACATCTATAATTCCATACGTGGGATGTCGGCACAAAATGACCTAATTCTTTGTAATCACCATTGCTAAGGTGTGAAGCCCCAAACAATTGAACATTTCAACATTCAGCGAAACCTCTAATTCCGTAGAATCCTCTGTATCAATTACCCATTGTACGGCAATCTAATTGATTCTTTGAAATCGTTACAAACAATCATAAGATTATTGTGTGGAGAAACCACATAAGTAGTTGTTAACTACATCTCACAAATTAAGTTATTGGGTAACTGACTTAAAGCCAGTTACTTATTCGATTGTTAAAACAATATAAATCATTTTAATCTTTATCAGTATCTGTGATACTGATAACTGATAACACTTTAAAAGATCGCCATTGTAAACACATGCAATCGAAATGAATAAGAACCAGAGTAATTGCTCTGACACAAATAATGTTTGATGCAATAGTGAGTCAAAGAAATAAGATGATATCGTTATCGTAAAGAGTGATGAACTCTAGAACATTTGATTCGATTAAGTAGAGTTATCGGCACACAATCGATTTGTTCTACTCGTAACATCCAATTCAATTGCCGTGCTTATAAACCATTGTGCAAGTTCCGCAATAGTGGATATGGATGTGAGATTTATCGTTTGACAAGTACTACACGTATTCAAAGATGAGTAATCAATGCAGTATAGTGAGGAAATGTATTTAAATACC
Organism: Euplagia quadripunctaria; assembly: GCA_963859945.1. Lineage (NCBI taxonomy): Eukaryota > Metazoa > Arthropoda > Insecta > Lepidoptera > Erebidae > Euplagia > Euplagia quadripunctaria. Next base: position 9,694,949 of record OY982567.1, on the reverse strand, counting down.
TAATGGTTTATTTTAGCAAGCTCGGTGTAGAAACAGTTTTTAACCAACTTCAATCGACATCGATCATACATGTTTAACATACTTTTACAAATCTTAAAACCTCTTGTGGTTGCGACTGCCAAAAACACTGGAAAAGTGATGTAAGTCTTCAAATAACTGCACAGGAAATTATTTTATAAAGGCTGCATTTTATAAAGGGTGCATTTTATAAAGTTTGTATTTTATAAAGTGTGCATTTTATAAAATGTACTAACATCGGCCGATGGCAAGCGGTTACCGCAGTATACCCAATAACAGTTTTTTATCTACCTAATAAATAGAATACAAACTGTAGTTTGTATTTACATCGTTTTGCTTCTATTGACTACTATAAAAGTATGGCTCTTCGTATTTAGTGCATTCGAACAAGAGAGCAGTTCATGAGGTATGTGGGAGTAATATGCAATGAATTACGAGGACATCGACAGCATTTATGACAATGTTTGTACGTGCGCAGGCGTTTTCTTTGGTGAATATGTTTGTCAGTACAAGTGTACGAATATGTCAAATCGCGTGGGTGAACAATGGGGAGTAATAATGCCTTATAATTAGTGACGTATTACACCAACTGTTCAATACGTTTACGATACTCGACAGGTCTTATTGCAGTGTAATTTAAACTTTGTGTAAGTACTTACTTACTTTAATTATTATTTTTTATGCGATGTCTCTCTGACATTATTTCTTAGACCTAGAAATAGATTAGACACGAACGAAAGCATATTACAAAGCTAATTAAGTGTTGCAAGTATACACTCACTGTGAAGCAATAGATCGATATACTTATACTGTGTACCTCGGAATTGAACGATCTTTTAATTTCTTACTTCGACCGGTAATCGAATAAAATTCGGCCATGAGACTCTCATTTACTTATCGCAACAGGGTTGTCGCGTCACATTTAAATAAATTAACAGTTGTATATTTAGTTGGCAGTCATCGCAGAGCCGCGTCCGCAAGGTTAACGAGTACCCAATTCACTATATTAAATCACATCCAATATACATAGATACAATACCGTTCACTTGATTAGGACACGATTTTGTATGATAATGACCTTTGCACTAACACATTTCACTTGAAAGTAAACTCTACGCACACTTTGGATAATTTATTTTACGTCAATGTATAATATTATCCAAACACATTTTAGATAATTCTTTTCAATAAGTATGAAATGTTTTTGTTTCAACAAACACAAAAGTAAACACGCGACGCGTACGCGCTTCGATTTAGAGGCGTCATGTACGACTGTACGTCTACGTGGAGTAGCCGCGCAGTGACAGGCTGTGCAGGCGCGTGCGAGAGACAAAGATAACAGATGAAGGCTTTGGCGCCAAAGCCGTGATCACACGAAGTGCGAGCGAGACCCATGAGAGGCTTACGCGGGATTCCGGTTATGTTTCTTACTTGTTGTTGTATGTCGCAAAGAGATTAAAAGTATGTGGAAACTACAATTTACATTGCAATTATAATTAGAATAACAGTTGTACATACCTTGTCACAATTATTGCTTTAGTTAAATCTTAAATATAAAAGCCACAAACCTTTTATATAAAGTTTTAAATTGTTTACTTATTGCAAAATATAATATAATTCTCTACTCGAAAACGTCCAAGAAAAAGATTGGTTCGTGTTTTAGAATAAGAATAAGACTTGTCTTTGTTCTAAACCAAGCATACATTTGCGCTTGAACTTTCACTATTCAAAGGTTAACTTACGGCACCATAGTTCTAAGAACCTAACCATTCGTCTGAACAATAAGGTCACTATAACTTTTCCGCTAACATTGTTTCAGGTTATCAATTTTTCAAGACCGATAAACGTATTTAATTTAAGAAATGAATTGCATTATTCTGAAAAGTAGACTTGTTCATAAATATACGTAAATAAATTATGGACATCATCATGCTAAGTAAGTCAGAACGGTTCTAGTAATTAATCCCGCGCGCTCTGCGCTAAACACTGGTCTACTCTATATTATAATCTGGCTAGGATCATCGACCGCAGTCAGACCAGTACTCTTGTCCTCACCCTTCACTGTTTCGTAAAGATTAGGTACTTGGATCGTTCTTCTTTTCTATGGACAATGGAGGTTTTGAACGTTTTGATTTGGAATGTGTATTGAACTATTTATTTTATTATTAGCATAATTAATACCGATTTCAGGCACAAACTGTGTATGTCGGTCATGTCTAAATTACATGATCCTTAAATACTTTTATTACAAAAAATTACTTAATTATTATATGGTAGATTATATAGATAGGTACCAACATGAAGTAATAAAAACAGGCCAAAAAGGAACTTTAATTTGTCACTAAATCAAATGCATCGTGTATCTGTAATGAAAGGAAAGATGTTGTGGTGAACATAAAAGTACTTCTACCTTGAACCATGACGTGTTTACATGATTAATGAATATTGTAAAATTACTCTGTAATGTGTGTAAGTTCACTTTTAGGAACTACTGTAGGTAAAACGAAAACTCCAAGAGTAAAATTTTGAATTCGTGATTAGCAACAAATCTTTCATACTTTACAACAACAACAAATATTAAAACAAGAACTTGATAATCAACTAAAAATATTACGATTCAGAACATAAAGTACTATTTTCTAGTATTCTGTACTTTTAACAAATAGTGCAATGTCTAATCTCCAAGCATAGTATATCGTTATGCAAAACAAATCAGTTGAGGGCGCGGGGTCAAGTCGCGGTTAGTACCGGTTTCAGTAACGTGATACAGCCTAACGACACTTCATACTGCCTACATATAATAATGATAAGGTACACCCGGCGACACGACAGCGTAATGCTTTTCTTATCGAACTGATGAGAGACTAGCTCAACGAACTCTTATGACAAACAAAGACAACAAGGTTTAAAATTAACTGTAGCATTAAATAAAATATACTATTAGTACAACATCAATATTGAGTTTTTAAGTAGGTATGCCTTGTCGTGATTGTACTAATATCATCATTATTATTTCAGCCAATTGACGTCAACTGCGAACATATGCCTTTACCTTTCATTGTTATAATCAATCATTCCTTTACTAAAGACAACGTAGATGCAATAGCTTTCAGACATTGAGGTGCGAGTTGAAAATATAGAATTTGCACATCAACAATTATTGGTCTCTATTCTGTGATGTAATATTTAACTTTTTGTGTATCTATACTATACATTTACACAAATAAAGTATACTGCATGCATAAAAGGATACTACATATGTGCTTCTATACACAAAGACGTACAGGGAAACATAAATCCTAAACATAATAGCCATCCATATTTTGAATAACCGTTTTTCATAATTACCAACTGTAGATTTATTACTAATAACCTCTAACTGTACTCTAAAATATTCTATTAAGTTGTTTTTTGCAATAGGTATCCATAACTTCATTCAAACGTCAAACGCAGTATTGAACCCACAAGAGGCTCATTATTTCGACGACTTATTGCAATCTAAGTAAATTTCAAAAGTTTAGTTGTGTTGTACATCAGCATCTATTCAAATCTAGCAACTTTATAATTGCCAAGTGGCGTGTTCGTCGTGACCATGAATATGGAATATGATTGTTTAAATTATGAACTTATGTTGCTAATTAGTTCATATCGCTATAATTAATATCAAGTATGTTAGTAAGGAAGTGAGGTTTAATCGGAATTAAGCTCAGCGATTCTTGTTAGCCAAGCTGTACGACTTGTTCCAATATTATTTTATTTTATGTATATGTACGACAATACATAATACTATTAATTTGCTAGAAATAAGTTAATGCCTCAAAGTTAACTAGAAAATGAAAGATAGATGATATCTGACTTTAGACACCGATAATTAAACTTACAGTTACTGTAATCAGAAATTTAACATGCGCATTTAAAATGGAAGATACTCCGACACAAAAGAATGACTTGAACTGTGTGGAACTTATTGGCAATGCAGAATAAAATTTTATATGCCAGATCTTAACTACCATGAATTTAGTAGGGACACGTCATACTCTTAGAAATTTAAAGTGTAGGTACATTTTTCACTTTTTTATTGCCTCTCGAGCGTGTGAAAAAACAGCAATTAGTTTTGATTTAAAAAATATATATACTGGAGCAGAATTGGAAATGAAAGATAAATGATAATAAGAAAGATTTTTACGATACTTTTGGACTGCATAATTAATCCCTAATATCGCATAATTTTGGTTTTCGAGCGGATATCGTATCATAATATATTGCCAGAGGAAACCCGAGGGACTATAGAGCCTCAGGAGCAGAGGATTTGTTGTGTTTTTAAATATGCGAAAGAAGAAAAGCAGGTATGTCAACACCTACAATGAAGACAACTAGTGCCTCTGTACCTCTTCAAGTGCTTTACAGCCTTAATAATAGTTTAAGGTCTCTTTTATTAACATATTAAATACAAGCAAAATGTAATGGAAATAAATAGGAAATCAGAGTACGTGCTCATAAAATAGACATCTGCGCTTAGTTCTAACAGACCAAGCGCAGAATTTCAGCTTTCCATTGAATCTTTTGTTCGTAGCTAGCATAGATTTTTTTCCTCCAAAGAGCATTAAACTAAACAATGAAAGCACCTGCATCGGAAAAAGTTCACACGGCAATAAAATTTGAGGTAGAGACCAATGGTGGCCACTAGATCAGTATTAAATACCGTTGTAAAAAGGGAATGTTATTATCCTTGCACGCTTCATGTAGGTTTTTTTGACGTGACAACGTCTTATAAATTGGTTTGCCGGGTGACACTTCAAGAAACTGCGTTACGCTCCGCTCACGTTATGCGCTCACAATGAGAGCGAGTGAGAGGCACGCGTCCCTTCCACTCGGGCATGGTTATTATTTTACCACTCAAAGTCGTTGTCACGTAAAACTTTCGCCCGTATACCGACTTTACAGGCAACCAATTTTTTTATACATATACATATATACCGATTGCAAGCAAGCACATGGTCCACTTTTTGGTTAGTGGTTATCGGTAACCAAGATGCTCTGGATGATACTCCCAAATACAACGTTAAGTATGTGGTGCTGTTCAGAAGATTGTTTTTTTTTTTACTTTACTTAGCACTTAATTTTTAACCTAGTTGAAGAAAATTTCTCAACTGTAGCTATCGTTGTTATATCAGTACCGTTAGCAACCAATACAATTACTTTTTAATTCGGATTCGAAATCTTACCACAGCAGGTGGGCGCTACACCACTAATTTTAGTAAAAAACTATCAAGAATCACTTCTTAACTTCTCAATTTGAAATATTTTGCTGACACAACAGGTCATTACTTTAAGCACTTCTAAGAGAGTAGTTCTTTCCAGTAATTGATTTTATACGCTCTACTGATGCCCACTCTCACTGTATAAGCATAATGTATGCCGTCGTCCTAGATTGTACACTTGTTCGTTTCACCTGCAACCTGTTTGACGCCCAAACATGTCTCCCAACTAAACTTGACTTTTATAAATACTGTAATCAATTCACCTGTCAAAGTTTAACAGTAATTAGACTAATTAGCTATAACACTGCTCCCGTTCTGAAGGTTAGTATTTTAGACTAGATAGTATGCATATATGCTTTTTACACCCGATCATATTCGCTATAAAAATGGAACAACATAGAACTGTAACTGTAAGTATCCAACGCTTTTCTGTGTTTAATCAAGATATATTTATTAAGAATTACAAGAAGTACCTACGTGCTTACATAACGTACATAACTCAATAGCGACACCCGATGTGCATTTTTTTATAAAATTGAGTTCAATCAGGTAATATTGTAAGTTCGTATAAGCAAATGTACAAGTACACCATACTACGAGACCGATATATACATACTATTATTGTCAAATATGTACTGGTTGCAGCACCTTGCCTTTGTCTTGATAGTAAAAATAAAATACTGTCAATTGGCACTCGAAAAGTGTGGCCGTCACCTTCTCTGGAACTTTTTGCCTTTCATAAATGTCACTATAAGATTCAGATGATTAGGTGGTTTAATTTCCTTGAGATTATGAGGTGCAATTTAGAATACCAGGATCGCAATATAACACTAACGCAAAATTAGAAGATTCATACTGAAGCTTTACTTAAAAGACTTTAACATGCCAGTTGGTAGAACAGGGTTTTATGAACAAAAATATGATATCAAGGTTGTTTTACACCATTAAATAATTAATGATTCGGTTAGTCATTAAAGTCGATAACAACTAACTAAGATTACAGACAGTGATTACGCATTCCTCAATAAGTTGTACTTTGCCATTCTATACGAATTGAAGGTTGCAGGCACTCTAGTAACTAACAAATATTTAAATCTTTTAATAAGTTATTCAATATTTTCTCGGGTTTCCAATAAATTAAAAAATATTAATTCATGTAGATACACAAATACGACAGTAAGGATCTAATAGACAACTTCTACACAAGCGGTACATATCTATTTTTCTTGAAATTAACAGATATTGAGTGTCGAAATAATATCTACCATAAGTCTCATGTTAAATTACTGTTGTTTGTTATAAGACTTTATAACATGTCGTAACTACATATTAACACTTTCTGATTGCAAAAAAGTCAATCATCAGAAAAGCATCAGTGGCATATTTATTCACATAAAACACATATTTATACTTGAAAGGGGCGATGACCTTTGTTTATAATTAAGAGATAAATAAAAATGCAACTCGTGTATAAAACAACACATTGTCAATACAAGTCCCGGATAGACAGTACACGGTTATACACACGCAATGTCAATTGGCTATGGACATGTGCGTACGATGATTGATACGGCCATTTTATATAAAACTATGCATGTCACGAAGCCCTACAGAATAAAAATCTTTAAATTATGATTTTTTTAATACATACACCAAATTAACAAATAAAAACAAATTCAAAACTAGATACCAAACAAATTAGGGCGAGCAATAGGGATGTCGACAAATTCTCAGAACAGCTATTATTTTATAGCTAGGCCCTTGTTTAAAGCAAAAAATAATATTCTATGAAACAAGCACTTAATTGGAAAGAAAAAATGGAAACAATAAAGTGACTTAATATTTCCCGTATCTGCATCTATCACATGAGTTTGATTACCGATTATTGAACCGATGAATATAAGGGTATATTATATGCAGTTAATATAATATATGATACCAACTGATCGGTGTCAGCTTGTTTATAGGTTAGTGACGTAAAGGATCTTATTGGTGTTTGCAGTCACGTGATAATATTTACTATTTAAGCCTTTATAATAAACTTTATTAGTGTTATTATATTTAAAAAAATGTGGTTTTAGGTTTTTAATCATCATAATTAAACATTTAGTTACAACGTAACATAAGTTTGTGATTAGTGTGAACATCCCTATTAGGCTCACAGTTTTTTTAAGGTTGGAGGAAAAAAGGCTGGGACCGCCCGCAGTTTTATTTAGAGTTCACAAGTAATGTTTACCCTGACAAGCAATACTAGGCCTTGCAAGGTCTGCCCACTTGTGGTCAGTGTCGTAGTAGTCTTTTTTGCAATGTCTTAGATTATCGTGTGATTCAGGGTGTAAAGTAAATCGTGAAACATACTCACCCTCTACTGTTATAACTTAGCTACTTGTATTATCAGTGATATATTCTTTATTTCTTATCAGAGCAGAGATCTCCACCTCTTTAAACGTTATTTCTCAATCCATTAAAATAGATCTATAACTAAGTTTGGGCGGCTTACTTAACTCTAACCAGATAGAATTATAAGGAAATACTAACGATATAGTAATCCATGTTGATTTGTAGAGTAGTTTTTGGTACTTATACTTATGTAACCGAAGTGCGCAGGCGCCGTAAAGTCGGGATTTATCGTGACTAGTCGTTGGCGCACGTGGTCGAACTGTTAATCCCTAAGAGGACCGTTTTTACAGCTTACAAGGAAAATATTGATTAGTGGCGCTTTTGTCCAGAGTTTTATGCTAAAAGTGATTGTTTTCAGCTTTAGCTCAGGAAGGTAACTTATTTATACTTTTATTTTTTCAAGATGATTTATGTCTACATTATAACAATAAAACGTACCCTTAACCATATCTTTAAAAAGTCATCCAGGTTCAGTTACATTTAAAGGAGAACCAGTGACATGTAAATTTAAATTTTAACAGAGTCATTTTCATTTAAAGCTTAAAGATAACTTTAAATTAATCTCAAAGAAAATATAAAAACAATGTTCGAGTTTGTAGTAACTAGTAATTTTTTTAGAAAACATGTCAGCTTATCGTTACGAGCAGTTGTTCCTTTTCATGTGGGAGCTGCGCGGGCAAGCGAATTATTGTAACTACATAGTTTTGTTTTATTCATAACTTATGTTTATTTTTATCATAACGTTTAGTCTGAGTTACATAAAGTCGTAAACATTGACGTAAACTACTCCCGACCCCAGCGAAACTCCTAACAAAATTTAGGAAATATGTAGTTTTGAAATTAAAAATGGTTAAGTCAAAACTCTTAAAAAACCTAGTAAAAATAAAGAATTGTTAGAATAAAATGCCGTTGTATAGTACAATATGAACTAATTTCATGGAACTCAGAGTGTGTTGTACAAATCCATTGTTGTAACTGATACCGGTTTACAATGCACAGGATGTGGCGATTGTAACCCTGCATCTTTTTAGCGAAAATATAAACTCGATGAACACTATAACATTACACAATTCTGCTTTATAATGCATTAGCCAAATTTTGAGTGAGAGCGTAAATAAGTATTTGAGATTTTTTATTTATTATCCTATTTAACTGTAAATGCAATGCTTTAATGGTTTGTTTCTTTATTAAATATATATTCAGGTAATTAACTTTCTAATGCACCACACCACACCTAATTGAAAGATTTATTGTTAAGTAGTAAGACTTTGAAGATCGCTACATGATTAATGGTTAAAATTTAATTTCTATCACGCGTGCACGGTGACTGAACATCTATCCTTTGTATTGTTTAAAAGCTAGTCGACTATAGTCGATCTTTTGACTTCATTTATGTTAGGATTACAATAAGAACTATTACACATTGTCTGTTAATTTACTACTACCTATTTCACAAAGTTTTCAAAATCAATCATGTCAAAAAAAAAAATACTATACAATAATTTAATACAACGTTCATATTGCATCCGGATATTTCGAGTAAGCTTTACGTGCATCCTAACAATTTAACTGTACAGCTATAAACGTTTATAGCAAAGTATGACATGGCAGAACTTGGTACGAGTATAAACGAGAAGCCAAACCGGTCCTGCAGCTGCGCGTGCTCACCTCTATAGATACGTGGTGTAACGTAGTCCTATAATATTATATACAACCATGAGTCTATGGCAGTCGTAGTTGTGGCACGTTCTCGCGTGATCTACCCTCATGAACAGCAATATCAATTTAAGGTTTTCACGACCTTCTATAACGATAACGAATTAAAAAGGATGATTTCGATACGTGGTGAATTGAGATTAATCGAAAAGGTTACCCAGGAAAAAATCACGTTTGTGAACGAAACCACTTTTTAGCGTACAATGGATGTCATTCCCATTTATGGATCAACATATTTAAGCTAGTTTCTCAAGTATGCGGCTGAGGCGAAAGAAATACCTAATAATAATATTGTAGTAGGTGATATAAGCAGTAGCTCCAATAAATAAGTTAAACTGCAACTTCACACCCCCGGAACGGAGTATAATGTGGACGCTACTAATTCAAAGTAAAATCGTAATTTTTTTTTAATATAGTTCATATATCTGTGTGGGTATGGGAAAGAGACCTTTTAACCTGTAGTGGGTGGGAAAGCTCATGCTAATGAGTACTATTGCAACAGATCCGCTCATTTAAAAGACATAACTGATGGTCATCATGTGGGTGTCTAGTTAAAACATTATAAAAAAGATATAAAACACGTAAGAAGAGAAGGCTTAACCAAAATTGTTAAACCTTATATCGATATTTTTATAGGTTTAAAACCACCTTCACATGCCTTCTATAAATCGAAGTTAATAAATAAAATCTTTTTATGTAAATTTCCTCATTTCGTTTACTTTTACGGTATTATACGTTTTCGGCTCCTCAGTTGCTACTGAGCCTGCCTCAACAATTTACATTCAAAAAATATTTTCTACTATTAAAGCAATTTTTTTTCAGTTTCTTTTAAGTATAATTTATTTTCTTATCTTTGAGTCTTGTATTGTCATCGGTCCTAGGGACGTGTGCAAATTTTCAATTTAATCGGACGTCTTGGGGGTTGGTGAAAACTACGTTGAAAGATTCCGTTACATAGATAGATAGATACAGGTCAAGCTAACAGCTAACAAATGATAAGTTATTAAGTAGAGACTAATGTTTTGTTTTTGATTATTTTTACACAATCAAATAAGCAAACAAGCTCACAGAAGTCACGGAACGTCTGATGGCAGCAGATAAGTTACTACAACTGCTAACTACTAGCTGCCAACCCTAGCCCGTCCGTGGAACTCTGACTAAACTTTGTTCAATATTCGAAGATTATTTGAAAGACTTGCTAGAATGCAATTTCCAATGGCAATTGAGGACATATTTGTATTTCTAATACCAATCAAGCAGAAAATACAGAATTTAATTTCTTTTTACAAAAAAACTTATACAGTTTTTCAGTAGGTACAAGTAAACTTTTGTTCTATTCTAAACTGGAGTATGCTTCTAAAAACAGTATGGACATATATATTATCAGTATAATTGGTTGACCTAGTTTCTGTTCAGCACGTACTACTACGACACCGTTCTCCGAAACGTGCCTAGATCACGGTCTTGTCTTGGCAAATAGGTACCACTTTCTTATTTGGTTTAATGTTTCACGTTATGAAATTTCATCAGATGAGATAGGATGAAGTTGAATGTTGTTGAATGATGCTATTGGTTTCATAGATCTAAAGATTAAGCCTAAACCACAGGGTCTCACTGTTTTTATCACGGTAGAAGGTAAAAATGGAACGGGCCATGTTTTGAAGCAACTTGACCTTTCAAAACCAGTTTTATGTATTAAGTTAACCAGTAGTTTTAGCGTAGATAATGTTATATTCCTACTGGTAAGTAGAGTCATCAAAACTCTATGGGAGAAGATTCTCTATACGTGAGTAACATCCTGCTGCACTACGAGGCGCGGTACGAGGCGAGGCGAGGTACGATGCGCAGTGATATATTTCTGATCAGAATATCTATTGACACCGATCATCGTTAATCGTAAGGCTGTCATGTATTCGTTAAAAAAACAAAAATATGCAATACATTTTTTCCTGTGACACGAGCCTAAGACAAAAGTGTTGACTTTTGAAATATTAAACTTTATAAAATGTAAAATACAGTAAAAGAAGTTGCTTAGCTATGGTGTATATTTAGTTTATGTGGGGCACCATGCCTAAAGGATTGGTGATACTGATTAGAGATACTAAACAAGTAGTGTTGCTTGATTTTTTATTACGTCCACCAACAGCACTTTATCACCTGCATTGTGAGATGTATACTTATATATATTATGCCAGTTCTAACATTGTCGTTAGAAGAAAGCTAAAGTAAAAGTTTTAATTACTTGTTGATATAAGAGATAAGACAAAAAGCTGCTGCTTCATCATTGTCTACTAGATCTTACTACATTACTGTCCCACTTCACAACTCTCCCGACACTCTTGTTTCGAGTATAACAATAGGTATTAGAACTCATGAGACTTAAATACTAGGTAAAATCCATACAGTTTTTGCCAAAATATATAAAATAGTTTTTTGTATTTTTGTAACGTGAGAATATATATAACACTCTTGTAGGAGATTTATTTATATTACTTAATCTTAGTAGAAATTAGACAAATTGAACAAGAGACCAATTAGCCGTTCTCTTTTATAACCGAATTTCGTTTGAATAATATTTACATTACCCATTCACTTAAATCTGTTAATGATATAACCATAGAAATGCTAAATGATGTTGTTGAATGTTAGAATATTTCCTTTGAGTGATTTCTACAGTCATGAAACTATATGATAAGGTACTCAATTTGCATTTTAATTTTCCGGAACTTCAGGACCAAAACTCTATTATCTAAATGCCTCACACCATTATTACTTTTTTTTTTAAATATATTATTGAATGAAACCAGAGGTTTTGATAATTTGGTATTGAGTAAAGTAGATGTTCAGGTTGGATTCACCTTCGTGGTTCCGCAAAACAAATTGAAATTAAAACGGCTGCTAAGATTACACCCTAATGAACACAGTTACGGACTGATAAAATTAGGGATCTTTGTTAAATGTAAATGACATTAAAACGTATTTTCAACATTTTTCTTATGGAACATTGTATTATTTAAATTATAATTGAACTAACACACTGGAAACTAAAAAAAGAAAATTGTTAGCCAGCTCCTGTCTTTGTTCTGCTAATTTTTTTCGCAATCAAGGCTAAATTATAGTCTTACTCTTTCGTTTCAAAATTTATATGACAAGCCACTTCGATGATCCAGAGCTGGTTTTTTTATCGCGTCATACCAACCTAATCTGTGAATTTATTTATAAAATTATAATTAACTAAATAATTGGAGAACATGACAGTTATATAATTCTATATTCGTTGACATAGATACATATAGCTTTCTTAGAACTAGTATGTAAATCAATATGTTATACAGTTAATCATAGTATTATTATTTTGTTGTCTACATGTCTATTAATTTCACCTAATATGGATTATGTAAGATACTAAGTGGGTAAGTGCCGAAATAGGAAACACTGCTCCCACGATTCAGGAACACTTTTATAATATTCTTCAAGAAAACAAACTTTAATTTTATTAGCATATTAAAATTTGAAACACATTCGAGTAAAATATTTAAAAAGAAAGCAGTAAGTCGTTGGCGCCATAACATTATGAACGAAATCCAATCAGAACAGAGGCTAAGAGTTCTACGAACTCGAAGGCTCTTCTCATTGGTAGAAAAGCGCGCCCGTTTCAAACGAGTTTGAAAATGGAAATGTAACGGCGTGCGCACGCGCTTACTTCTGGCGGCATCGAATATACTAGTACGAGATAGAAAGTTTTATTCTAATAACAGACCACGTGATTATTCTTTAATATGATATAAACAAAATGGTTCTAAGAAACCTTTATAAAAAACATACTGCTATTATTTTTGTTGTTTCCTTATCCTTCATGGGATCGTTAGCGCTACTCAAGTATGCTGTTTCAATGACAGCTCAATAAATAAGATGGAAGACAAAAGACTGTAAATCTATCCGAAGGAAAGGGCCGTCTGCAGTGTGTAGATCTGTATAAAGTGGGTAGCTAAATCACAGTGCAGGCGTGAGTCCACCCGGTCCATTCTATAAAACCAGTCAGTCTGGTCTAGTAGATTAACCCCTAGTGCCCATGAACCTCATATGAGCTATTTTTAAATTGTAACCTTAACTAAAAGCTGCCCGTGCCTTTAAAGTTAAATCACAACAGTAGGCAGGCCTATTGATATTTGGCATGAGTACGTAATATCAATGAAGCCTTCGTTTAGTTATAAAAGTCTTGTGGCTTTAAATACTTCTCTCTTAAGATGTCAAAAGCTCGGAGATTTTGCTTTGTATAAAGCTATGAACAGATTCTATTGTTCACGAAAAGGTCACGTTTGTCTGCCGGGCAACAAACGAGGTCACGATGTTCTTTCATTTTGTTCAAAGTACTTTGCAGTTTCAAATGGTCAGTCTCATGTTTCCAGTTGTTTTAGAGTAACTAGACGCGATTACGCAAGTAAAACAAGCCGTTTAAAATTTTAGAGAAAGGTTTTTGCAGTCAGCCTCTGTATTAGTTACTAGTATTACGTGTGGTGGAACAAATTGCATAAGTAGAAAACCTGAATATACGAGTATTTTAGATTGGTTTTTGTTGTAATGCAAGTGGTGTAAAATATATTTCTTTTCATAAACAAAGTCCAATAGCCTGATAATTTGCAGAACATTTTTGAAAAGATCGAAAATAACCTTCGTAGTTTTAAAAAGGTCCTGGCAGATGTGTTACATAAAAATAATAAAGTAAGTAATTGTCTTACCTTTAATGCGCAAAAAATGCATGAAGGTCCAAGGCAAGCGTGGCCTGTTAGCTCTCGGAAGCTGCGACGAAATATGTCCAGATGCCACAGCACCTGGAACAGAAGAAATATAATTAGTAAATTACTTTATAAAATATAGTATGGCTGCCAGTAGCAAGACAAAATAATTGAAAGGCAATGTGGTGCAAAGGCAAATGACAAAATGATTAGTAAAACATTTTGCTTAGTTTGGAATGCACCGTAATTAATAATTTTAGGATGATGAGCGACAAGTGTTGAAACTAGCGGTTGATACTTTCCATTAAAAAATGCCATACTTAAAAACGAAGTACCTGTTAGCTTATCTATACCTTAAACGACTTTGTTTCTATGTCGATAAATACAGAAATACATTATTTTTTAATCATATACATTATTTTTTATATAAACACAGAATAGTTAATAGCGTTACCTATGACAATGTTCTCGATTTTTAATACTGTCTAAGATCTTTCAGTTGAGGAACAAATGTAGAACGGTTTTTGTAAAGAAATTTCATAACTTTAAATTGAAAGAAATCCAAACGGGCGGAAATCAAACCATATCCCAAACACAAATTGATTCAAATGGATCTGCTCACTAGTGTTAGACGGGAACTACGAGTGAAAACTCTTCTTTGCCCATCTTGCTCACTAGAATTTGTTCCAACTGATTTCCTTTTTTTTCAGAATTATAATATTTTTCACGGGAAAATAAATTGTAGTTTAGAATGCCTAAAATACACGTTTTAATAGCTACCAATTTTTTTTTCTAACAAAAGAATACTAGCACCGTGGGTCACACTTTACTGGTATTCTTCTTAACCCCTCCAGCTAAGCTAAATGCTTGTGTTAGGAATGGGTTCACAACGGTGGGGCACTGGGTGGGGTTCGAACCCGCAACCACACGATCGCAAGTCCGACGCCTTAGCCATTACGCTACCGCCGCTTTAAATTAAAGAGTTCCACCTCCTGGCCTATCATCATTTCAGCTCCAAGATTCAAAATTACAGTATTGTCATCCAAACTACATATACATACAAAGTTTCATTTCGATACGACAATTAGAAGATACGCTTGGAAGAAATTGCTTTCAGTGATAAGGCAGCCCTTTGTACATATTCACCTGATATATTTTTTGTTAAAACATTTTTGTTGGTGTACAAAAAAGTTTATTTCTATTCTATTCTATTATAAGTAGGTTGAATTTGACTTCGAAGATTTGTTTACATAGTTACAAATAAGATTTTTATAGCAGAGATATTTATTAACTTCCATTAAAATGTCAAAAGTGTATTGACAATAATAGGCATTACTTTTTTAAAAGTGTATAATTTTTTTTTAAATATAATCAGTTATAAGGACCTAATATGTAATAGTTGATACTTTAGTTTTCACATGTGCTAAGCAGGTGCATAAGACTAACACGTTAATAATAATAATATAACAAATGCCAATGTTTATATTTTATACTGCATGAATATACAATAATAATATGCCAGAACTATTATGAAAAAAATAGTATCTACAATACAAGTCTTTTGCCTACCAAGGTAATAAGTTGTCTATCTAATATGGAAAGATATTTTTTTCACACTATTGAAATAAACCTGTGTCTATATGCACAGCAACTCTTATTACACAAAACATATTCAATGGTATCAACAGTGATGATACATAATACTAATACAACGCATACACCTATGTAAAAGAAGTCGGTTAATAAATAAGACATTGTCAGTGTCAGTGAAGCACATGGTACAAGAAGACCTGACATTTAGAGCACGTGACAAGCGTCAGGTGGTAGCAACATGTGATGTTGCAAAAAAATACACGTTAGGGAGGTTTGTTTTGGACTTACGATACGTCCCAGTTTGGTGTGTCGTACACCTATCAATTTAGTTGGTCGCAATAATCCAGCGAAGACTTGATAAAACTGTAAAATTATAGCTTTTATTAATATTTATAGATTTCAAATTAGTTTCAGTCCAATTTTAAAGTAATTTTATTCAAGATTCTCTTCGAAACAGAGAGCTTGTAATGCTAGTGCTGGTCTAGAAAACCTTTATACTCAGCACCCTAATCGGTTTTGTAATATAAATGATAATACACGAGTGTATTAAGGATGATAGGCGATAAGCTCGCCACGGAGACTAACATAACCTGCCGAAACTGTTGGTCATACAATTACATCTCCGACTAATATAGGGAATCGCAGTAAAATAAATACACTCACATCAAACTTGCAGTTTAATAAGTTCTAATTAATAAGTTAAGTTAGCTAAGATTGCAATAAACAAGAATAGCTACATTATTATTATGGTCTTTGGTCACACAACGCCAACACATTTCCTGTGCCACCTACGTTACACAATAATGTCATCGTTCCATCGTTTTATATACTTTATTTTTCCATTGCTTTTTAATAACAAGTTCAACAGCTCTGATTAACATTGTGATCTTATTTGAAGAGAAAGATAGATAGAAAGAAAAATGTCTTTGAATTAAAAAAAAAAATTTGGCCAGTAAAATACAAAAAAAATGTCAGGACTTTTATGTAATGAAGAAAATTGTTCTACTACGATTGAGAAAGTAAACTGTTCTATAGATTCGTTATTTAAACGCCAAGAAGTAGATATAAAACTTCGAAATATCGTTTCATAACGACCTAAAAGTTAGGAAGGGTTCTCACTTTAGAAATACCTACCTAACTTTATTCCTTAACAGTAAACGGATTTGATTTGATATGACAGCCTTTTTTATTAGTCTTTTTTTATTTTGACATTTAAGAATATTTCCGTTAAATAGCATCTAATTCAGACACTTAGAATATTTATCTATTACGTTTTTTCTTTAACCTAAACGAGTAGTACCAATAATTAATTTATCCCACGAACAAACTTAAACAAACTTTAATTTGAAGAGAATGTTCTCCCTTACAATACAACTACAAATGTAAATTTGTAGGCACAATATTGAGAGATTTACCATGATATTATAAAATCATAGACTTCTTATAGATTTTAATGTACTTTATAAGTAACAGAATATAGAAATATAGAAACCATGTAGGGTTTCTATATTTGTTCAAAATTATAGGCTCAGTAGTTTCGAAAAAAAAGGAGCGGGCATTGTCAATTGTCATCTATTTACTTAAAACAATTAGTTTTGAAATAAAAACAGAATATTTGAGACCCTCACGATAAGCCCTTTCATTTCATACGTGACACGTTACAATTTGCAATTATTGATTTTATGTTCTAATTTGGCCCCCAAAAGTAAACCCCCATATTAAAAATGTATTTATTTACGTTGCACATCTGTGTTTGGGTCACGGGAATTAATATGTATACCAAACTTCAACTTAATCGGTCTAGTTGATTCGGATTTTTTTCATTTGGACGTACGGAATCCCTGGAAAAAGAATAAAAAAACTTTCTTTCTTACCAGTAGCGATGATGTTCTAGAATTAAAAAACACTACCTGGTATGCTAATATGCATGGCCGACAAGAAAATAACACACGACAGAATCTATAGTAGAATTTAAACCGAGTAAATTATCTTGTTTATCATACTTTGGCGAGACGTGATGCAGTTAGCCGTTTTTC
Organism: Euplagia quadripunctaria; assembly: GCA_963859945.1. Lineage (NCBI taxonomy): Eukaryota > Metazoa > Arthropoda > Insecta > Lepidoptera > Erebidae > Euplagia > Euplagia quadripunctaria. The sequence goes on along the minus strand of OY982567.1, from coordinate 9,677,189 downwards.
TTACGATAATTTCTCACCTGTTATTGTGATGAGCCACAATATCGAGTATTTTTTCGCGATTGTTTTGGGCACTAGAGGCCAGGTGCATGCTAACAGGCCCCGAGCAGATGTTCTCGAAGTCGAATGTTTTCAATAAAATTTTTATTTTTCTATTTCGGGCGCCTTTGCTGCTCGATTTCATGTCTTGTTATTATTCAGGCTTAAAATGGCTGTTAAACGGCCTGCACCCGACTTAACAGCCGTATCTTAATGCGCTCGTTCTATAAGGGTATAAAATAAGCATATTAATGTTTTGATTTCAGCAAGTCTTCTATATTCACCTGTATAATAATAAACACTACGGAGACTTGATTCTGTCACTTTAGTACAGGACGAGGTACAGGATGAGAAAAAAGTGGAGTAAAAGTTTTATAAGTAAAAGAGGAAGGATGACAGATGTGCGATGTACAAGTAGTGCGAGCGCTCTGAGTGCTATAGTGTGGTTATTCTTAGAAACGAGAACTAAGTGCTCACCTAGCCTACAGATAAATGCTGATTTTTCTCAGTCACGTAACTAACTGTTACTGGCGACATATTCCGCGTTTATAGTCTACATAAGTGGTCCCGCGACTATCGAACTAGTTTCTAGAGGCAATGGTAGAATAAATAACTTCTCAAGTAGTTTCTATTAGATATTGTGACCGGCATACTGCTTACGTGAATAGATACCCTTTTGAAATTATCATGTACGGTTGTAGCGGCATTTCCATAAGAATAAAATTATGTCTTAAACTTAGAGAAGACCTTATTATTCATGCGTAAAGGAAAGATAAATGATGATAATTTTTTTTTATTGTTAGGTATGTGTGAAAAAGTGAAAACATCTCAAACGTACATAATAAAAGATGTGTCCTCAAACAAATATACTCTTAGGTCTGGTCGGATGAATATTTTTTCGAAGTATATGTTAAGTGATTGACACGGAGCTTGTGTGTATAGTGTACATTTAGGAGAACGCGTGACAAACAGATAAAATTTCTCGCTAATGGAAATGGAGACATAACATTGTCGCTTGATAACGATTTCAAAGCAGGATTTTTAGGAGGAAACGTGGGTTTTTGTCAATATTTAAAAAGATAACATTTTATAAAACACTTGTGGTGTGTGTGTGTGTGTGGTATCTTATGAAGTAAACCATTCTAGCCAATCTTGCTAAAAAGTTATCGAAAACATTTGACTAACTGTACGTTTAATTCATGCAACCTAGTTAAGCACTGTATGCAAATTACTGAGCGTTGTTAATCAATCTAAATGGTTAAAGTGATTAGAGGGCAGATGTTTGCAACGTAAAATTCAAATATAACCTTTACACAAAAGATCAAACCTCGGACTCGTAGAAAGTTTAAATGAGGTCCATGGCTGTGCTATTATTTACTAACGCTTCAAGACTGACGAGTGAAGACGTTGAGTAACGGGACATGGCGACGCCGCCGCGCCTTGCGCCGTCGTCTTTTGCACGGGTTCAAAGGACGTATAAACAAAGGTCTGTTAACCAATAGTAGGAGGACCATCCACGATTATATTGGTGTATGCAGAAAATAAAACTAGGTTCTTCTTCTTCCTCTCTAGTCTAACTTTGAGACGGTTGGTGTTTTGCAAAGTATTAGGTGTGGATCTTTTATATTACTAGTGTACCTTGTTTCATCTACTTACTTGACTATAGTTTGAATGAGGTTTATTGATAGTCTTATGGATAACATAATATTAAATTTATAGATTATAATCTTCATCTATTATTAATGGGCGGAATTAATGGGTTATCTAACGCAAAATATACTTTCTGACGATACCACCGTTTTTTCCGCATTCTGTGCGCTCTCTGAAACCTGTATAATAACGGACTGACAGTCAAATTATAGGAGACACAAATAAATGTTTAAAGTAAAGAACGAACCCATGGATACGATACCCTATTCATTGGCAGTGAGCGAGTTAGGTATTCCAAACGTTACGTAAGTGAATTACTCCAGATTCGGCAATATGTGACAATATTCTGCCAATAAAATAAAACACATTTTCAACTTCTTACTCATAAGTTTGGGCAATCTTTGAAGAGAAGAGACAATGCCATCTACCGATATCAATTTGTGTTAAAATTGTATGTCTTAAAAATAAAAATAAACTTTTTAGTCTTTAATTTTGCTTTAATAATTTTATCCCAAAAACTTAGGAACACACAGTGTACTTAGACTCGAGAGCTGATATGGCTGACTGACTGTAGCCATCCATAAACCAGTCCACTCATAAACAACACATACGCGAATCTTTACAAAAAAAAATAGGCACTCATGGAACTGCCAACAGAGGTGAAAACTTAAACGAAACGACGAACTTAAAACGTCACATTAGCAGGTTGGTGACATTAATTAATAAGGAGCTGACAGAACTCAATGTTTAGATTAGCGCCCTCTAGTGGATCTATATATGTATTATTAGCGTGACGGTCAAGAGTTCAGTGCTTTTTCCCCATAGCAAAAGTGCACAAACGTGCCTAAAGAAGATTTCACTTCAAAAGTTTCTAATAGTAATCATATACTCATAGATTCTCATTAATTAATCTAGTTGAAAGTGTATCACGTCATCACTATTATTCTTTCTTTTTTTAAATCATGTTGAGTATATTTTTTAAGAAATGTAATAGAGAGAGGGTCAATTAGTACACGTTTTTACGTTTACTAAACAGAGGGGGAAGCAGTGATGCGTTGGACATGTATTGAATAATATAGGAATAACAACCACGATTTGACGCCCCGTGGTCCGCGTGGGAAGCCGACAGCTCGCACGGCTTATTCTAGCACTTAATCGTTTTTTAATCTGTTTATACGTAACTGTGTTCTTTATCTCGAGTTCTTCATTAAGGTTCTACACACAGAAATCTAAATAAGTTATTTAGATTTCTGTGGTTCTACAGTTATGTATCATAAGCTAAAGCGAACTTTTTGACGAAATTTTCAAAAAAATTATTTATCGAATAGACAGATAGATACCAGTTATATTGCACTTTACTAGTGAAATATTAAGCTATGTTATTTATAGATGTTCCTTAGTCCATTATGTTTTATCGTCCAAATGAGCAAGTGGAAGTTATCATCGAATCGAACGGAAGTGAATTTGAATCAAAATATAGCGGGTGCACTTCCCCCACGGAAACGCCCCACCTACACCTAACCAAATGTTTTAATAATTAGACCGGAGCCAGAGGTTCATTTTATTGTTGCAACTGAACATATGGATGATCAAAAACCAATTAAGGTAAACTGCAGTGACCGGAGAAACCCCTTTCTATAAATACTTGCTGACGTATTGAGACTCCAATTAAGTTGTGTCATAAAATAATATACATATCGATTTGCTAAAATTCAAAAAAGTTCGGCGAACCAATATAGTTATTAAATTCGTATAGTTGTTTTGGGTTCTTTTTGAAAATAATATATATTTGATTTAACCTTCCCCGTCCCTATGTATTTGAGAGTTGACATGTCTGGGTTAGGAATCAGTTTTTCTGCAATATTTTAATATTTATAATGTTTGACATTTTTACTATACAATATGACATACATATATTATGTAAGTATGTCGTATTGTATGATTAAAGTGTTTTATTTAATCAATTTTATATAAGACCGTCAAGTTCGATGTATGCGAACCTCCTCCTTTTTGAAGTCGGTTAAAACCCCTTTATTGTCTCTCTAATCTTAATCTTACTTATCTTGTGTTGGAAAATTTATTTGGAATCTCGATAATTGAGGAGAACAGACAGAATTCGTCTCATGATAGATAATAGAAGTTGGCTTTAACTCAAAAAATGGCTTGCAAATTATAAAAAAATACAAGAATTTGTAAGTTGTAATAATAATATGAACTCTAACTATACAAAATACTTCAAATGCTATTATGTTCTATTAGGTACCCAATTTAGTTACGTTAAACTTATGTCATTAATTTAATGACATGCAAATCTTAGTAACAGTTTATCGTAATGCCAGTAAGTGAACACAAATTGTCATGTTACGGTCTAATTAGGAGTCAATTAGGTCCAATAACAGGTATGTGAGGGACATATCTAAGAGGTGACTGTACGACGAGTGAATAACACCGTGACAAAATCACGAAGCGTTACGATAACACATAAGCAATCATAACAAGGTGCTATGATCATGATTTTATAACGATATGAACGTGCTGTTGTTGAATTTCACATCCGAAAGTATTCATAGGACATTCTTGTTTAATATTTATTATCTAAACAGCGCTGTGATAGAATTTTTTCTGATATGCATAGTTAATGATAGTATTATGCAAAGAATATTAAATAGTAGTTGATTCCTGGCACAAATCGGAGGAATTGTTATTGCATTAGCTATTAGGAAATTCTCAGTAATACCATGGAATCTAGAAAAGTTCTCGGCGGCGGTGATAATGGATTATAGAGCGACCAAAAATATACCAGGTGAAATATAATGCAATACTAAATATAAAACGGAGTAAAATACTAACAGATACAGATTTGTAATGATTCTGTTTTTTAATTTTAAGGCGCGTCCCCTGGTAGAGAATACCGATTTACACTATCTTTAAGATGTCTGTGTACCCGTGATGTGTGTGTATTCAAAGAAGGACATTCAATAACTGAATAAAATGTAAAAGTGACTAATAATGAGTCTTTCCCATGTCCAGCATATTACGAGGGTGGATTGAAAAGTTCTCGGCCTAGTCAAGAAAACGAAGTATAATTCATGGACAAAATATTTTTTTTTCAACGTTATCTCCATCTAAAACAATGCATTTCTTCCATCTGTTTTCTAAAACTTCTATACCGGTTTTAAAAAAAGATTCCTCAAATATTGAGTTACTAATGTTTCGACCTCTTCGTTTGTTGAAAATCTCTGGCCACTGAGGTGTTTTTTTAGGTTTGGAAACAGGTGAAAGTCTGAGGGGGCCAAATCAGGTGAATAAGCCGGGTGGGGCAGCAATTCAAAACCATAATCGCGAATTTGAGTCATGGTTTCAACAGACGTGTGAACGCGGGCGTTATCCTGATCTAATCCTGGGCGTTTTTCTTTAATTTCTTCACGTAAACGCCGTAAAAGGGTGCAGTAGTACGGTTCGCCTTTTGGGAGTAGCTTGTAATCGACCATAATGACGCCCTTCGCATCCGCGAAAACTGACGCCATCACCTTTCCAGCCGACAAAATTACTTTTGCTTTTTTTGGGGTCGGCTCATCAGTTTTTTTCCATGGTTTAGACTGTTGTTTTGACTGTGGAGTGTAGTGGTGGACCCAGGTTTCATCCATTGTAACAAACCTATTTACAAAATCCTGTCGGTCAGCCTCAAACATCTCCAAACAGTCGCGAGAAAGCGTGAGTCAAATTCGCTTTTGCTCGACTGAAAGTAACCTCGGGAACCACCTAGCAGAATCCTTGGAAAATCCAAGTTCGTGGACAATGATGTTTTGAGTTCGTTCATATGAGATGCCCATAGTGTCAGCAATATTCCTGATAGTCAATCTGCGGTTTTGCAATATGAGATCACACACTTTGCCGATGTTTTCTCCAGTCGTAGACGTCGACGGCCGGCCGGAGCGAGGGTCATCTTGGATGCTCTCTCGACCGCGTTTAAATTCAGCAACCCATTTTTTTACAGTACTATACGACGGGACAGATTCCCCTAATGTTGATTTCATATCAATATGAATCTCTTGTGGTGTCATTTTTTTTACACAAATATTTGATTACCGCGCGGTGTTCAGCTTTATCCATTTTCCAATAACGTTGCGTTCCCCATCACTTACTCGCTCTCACACAAAAACTACAAAATCTACAGATAAGAAATTTAACACTATGACAGCCAAAGAACAAATAAACTCAAAGAGGTTGGTATCATATGAGTACCTTCAATATTTATATGTCAGGCCGAGAACTTTTCAATCCATCCTTGTATTATACCTGTACTATTATTTTATCTCTACTAATATCCTTTTTGTTGGGTAGCCTGTTTAATGAGTATATAGAAGTAGAACTATACAAAATCAATCGAGAATGAAGCTACAGGCCACAAAATATAAAATTAAAAAACAAATGATGACCACAACATAGAGTTTTTTAAAATTTCTTATCGGAACGGTAACATTAGTAGTATAGAAAGTTTGTACACTTGTACAGCCCTTTATTGGGAAAGCTTTTTATACTATACGTAGGATCCCCAAGACGTTAAATGCAGTTGGAACCGCAAAGAGCACAGTGTATAAATATTACATATTATAATACATTGTTGTTATCTTTCTTAATCTGAATTTATTTGTTTTTATTTATTTAAATGATGTACTGAACAGGATGAATTTTGAACAAGAATCCATATTATTATGTATCATGAAGTCTATTTATTTGTTAATATTGTTTTTTAATATGTTGCATTATTAGGGTTGTGCAATGAAAACACGAAATGATATTTTTTAAATATCGTATATCGGACGGATCGGACGACCGCCCGAAACCGGTCAGCGAATTGAGACGAGCGTGTGCCCAATTTCCGAGAAACCTCCACATGTCAGGCAATTTAGCTTTTTGTAACGCCAAAATCACGATATAAGTGTTCATTAAATATAAATTAGATGCTCTAAGATGACTATTAGATTATAGAGTTAAAAGGGTTTTAGAGATTGTCTGTGAACCCTTTCTAGTCTGACCTAGGTTACAAAAAGTTTAAGAGCATATAATTACCTAATTAATATTAAAAACCAATCTGAATCTTAGACTAAGATTGCCTAGTCTAAGATTCAGATATTTTTTTTTTATATTAATTAGGTAGGAGTATGATCCTAAATTTTAAAGTGAGGATTGAATCACCATAGTGGAAACGGAATTTGAAACAACACAACACAGAGTCTATTTAACCATAAAAGGTTTTTTATCAATCGGACTGCTAAGATCAAGCAAACATGCTTTGTAATATTAATATCGAATACCTAAATAAACACCGTTAAAACAAAATCTAAAAATGAATAAGTAAACGGACTGTTCCGTTTACGCACCATTAGCAGTCATGATGCGAAACGAACGAGACACCAAAACTTTAAAAGGCATTTTAAATGCAGACAAAATGTGCTCTATTATGGAGCATCCCTTTCCTTTTTAAAAAGGGGAGATCAGCCATCCGTGCGACGTCCACTACCTGTATCTATAGATATACCTGTATACGAAATCCCAGTCCATAATTATGTCCAAATAAATAAGCATAAATACAGCTACAGATAATATGCGTCTCGCTCACACAAACATAAAAATGCATTAGAGGTACTGCTGTCTCTTTTGTTCGGGAGCGTTGAAGTCTTTTGCTCCAATCGTAAAACAATAGTATACGCTAGAAAACACATACTTATTTTAAATTTCTGGAATCGCTTTCATGAAACATGAGTTCTAAATAAATATTATATCACATACACTCACGCCTGTATCCCCGAAGGGGTAGGGGCAGAGGCGTATTAAGAACCCACATTTTGCCAACTAAAATTTGGTCCCACAAACGCAGTAGGGGGCAAGCCTATTGCCGTCAACCGGGCACTTTGATAGAATTGGGAGGATGTTGAAAAGGAAAGGTAGATAAGAAAGGAAGGTAGTGGAAGGAAAGGGATATTACTTATACGGATGGATTCCCAATCCTGTAGTTCGAACTGGCTGTTGCCGGAAAGTCCGAGCCCTCTACCGGTAGGTATTGTATTATTGACTTAAAAGCAAAACAAACAAACAGGGAAACTTAAATCTTACCTAAAAAGCACATAGATGTCCCATTAAATAGCAAAAGATGACAAGATGGACATTCGAATCTAGCCCAGTTTAGAATACCGCTTCTGTACATAAAATCTGTTATACAAATAATACTCTAATTTTGAGGACGCAAAATATTACAACGGTTCTGTGATTTTTGAGTATACTGTAAGCAATGCAATCGCTTATTTTAAATTGAAGGCACGAAGGCTCCGAAGGGAAGGCGGGAATGGAGGGATCAAGATTCATGACGGGCAAAAGAACCGGACTTAATTGTATTATAATCTACATAAATATTGTAAACCGTTTAAACAATATGCACAATAAGGCTCATGCAAAGGATATTTATTTACAATTGGGGTTTTTTTTCGACAAATACATTCTTATAGTTACAGTTTCCTTAAAGTCTAATATTTCTGACATACATAATGCAATAAAATGACACGAGTTTTATTAATAAAACATTAAACAACAACAATTTCAAGTAAAAGGGCTCACCTTCGCGCTGTGGTAAAGGGCACTGGTTCGAGTTATCTTAGCTTTAGTCATCGTAGCTCCTTGCAATCCAACCAATCGTCACATACACACAGTTCATAACACCACTTTCATACAAATATTCATGTTTACAATCGTTTTGAGTTCATAGGCAAAACAAAATCCGTCATACGCGCCGATCGCGACTGTGTTTACAATGAGAGATCGTACGTGGGAGTGTTAGAGTGTAACGTTGTGGACACGGCGCGGGCAACGCTAGCGCCGCGACCACTCATAGCGGCGTAGTACAGAAACTTTTGCAGGCAGCATTTACGCCGCTGGCGGCTACGGCGGGAAGCATCCGTCTACGATCAGGATATTAAGGCTTTACTTGAAGCGGCCATTTTGTTTTATAGAACCGGGACGCGCACGGCCTCAGGGATCGGAGAATTACGAAGAACATGAGCAGTGATTGCAGTTATTAAAAACACGTCAACATAACAATATTAATAATACAAATTACACCGCATTCTTTACAAAGTTTTTAGGTTTCAATAACAATTACGATTTTTTTCAATGAAAGGTAGACTCGGTTGACTAGGTGTAGGTATGTTATAGGGCACAACATCTTCATATTTCAATCAACAAATATTTTTAACTGAATATGAGACGCAATAAATAATAAAACGTGCCAAGGCGTGTTGAGATCCAAAATAATAATATAATTGTTATTACCTGTTCTGTTGTTTTTTGTTTACTGTGCAGCAGGTGGGTGGATAACAAATAAAAGAGATTGGGTGAACGTGTTGAGGAGCAGTTTTCGGGAGCGCAGCGGGGATAGCGATTAACAACATAAAAACTGTACGTTAAAATATCACCTTGCTACACTGTAGGTATGTAATCTCTCGTAATACCTTATCACTAGTTTACCTTAGTTTTCTAAGAATGTTTCCTAGTTATTGTCTGTTCATTGCGCGCGTGATTAATATTACATTGTACGCATAAAATTTCAGTAAGAAATCGTATAGTAAATTACACAACTACCTATTGTTTTTTATGAGGATGTATTGCATTAAATGCACGCAGTGTTGTAAATCCTCCTATGATCAATAACAATAAGATTAATTTGAATAAGTATAAATAAAACGGAGAAAATATTTTTATAGACGGTTTTAGAAATTTAGACACATACCACAGAGCAATATCGACAATAAAAGAAACAAGCCTAATAAGCCTGATGCTAAATGGTTCCAGATGCCCATAAACACTCAGGAAGCCATTGGTATTACTCGCACGTTACTTGCAACTTTGCAACGCAACTCTCTCTCCATGATGCTCTGTTAACCTTACACTGCTCCAAGCAAAGCTTCTGTGCCTTTCTCACTTTTCCATTGCAAATCTTCTTGGATTTGTAATGTTTTCCATATAAATTATCACATATCACATAATAAATCATTGCTATACATAAGTGTAAACAAGTATGTTAAAAACGATAAGAAGAAGAATATAAATAGAAAAATCTGCAAATACTCAAATGTCCTTAAGCTTAAACAAGCTTAATAAATTATCTCGGCCCAAAAGGTCTATACTATTTAATTATATATGTGAGTAGGTGGAATCCATCAATAATTGTCATTTATATATGAGTCCTCGTCCTCGAATCTCGACCTGACATGGGCGTCGTTAAATTCTTACGATTAGCTTAGTGCTAATCGTAAGAATTAACAAACTAGTGCTTGGCCTCATTACATATAACTAAATATGATCAATATCGGCTAATAAATAACGACGCAGCAAAACTTCCTTGATGTTTTTGGTTCTCAACTCCTAATTCAAAATCGCCTATGATTGAAGGTTTCTAAAAAATCTTGGAACCCGAATGCCAAAAAATGCTCAAAATGGTGACCTGTACATACGACATACTAAAAGTCAAGTCCGTTAATAAATTAATCCCCGTCAGTTAATGAAGGCATCTTTTGGCAATCTTAATTTGCTCATACATGATTTGTTTAAAAAAACAGTTTTTCCGATTGTAAGCTACAAATTTCCTACTTAAGTATACGTATAATCTTCTTCAGTCAATGAATTAATACATAATGGTATGTGTAAACTCTCTATTTCATTTAAAACTATGTTGTGTATATGGACACTTCTTATTAAAGCATAATCAGTATCTACCTAAATATACATACACGTACATATTTGTATTTGACCGTGAGCTCAATTGACTCTTGTATTGACAAATGGTTTCTGTATATAGTACAGTTTGCACACATTGTCGATTAAGCTAGACGCACCTTCAAAACAGTGGTGAATTAACTTACTTTGTACCTTATGCAGTTCTATGTCACTAAAACTTTATACCTTCGCGTTGGTACACAATACACAACACAAAGGTTTAAAGTTCCTTTTGTCATTTCGCACGTGCACACTTACTTTATGCTATACAGTACGTATATTAAACAAAGTAGAGATAAGCTGCTGAAACATAATTTATACGGATAACAGCATAGGTTATAATCATAATCGACTCAATCGTTACATGTGCGAATGAATCGATTATGTCTTGAAACATCTATGTGCAGGTTGTGCATGCACAAAATTCAATCCAGTCTCAGACCTACTATTTGTGAATCACACAAATAATTGTCCTATGTTGGGATCGCACCCACAATACTCGTCGCTGTAGCAATTAAAGCGATGTCACCTTAATGGAATAAGAAAAATTTATAGCTTTTCACAGAGCAACGACCGACAGCTCGCTGCAGCCAAATGAATACTTTGTAGCTAAATCAACTGTCCCCATAATATAATATTTAATGAACTGGCTTTATTACTTTAATATCAAGCGATTTCTATTTAAAAATAAATAATGTTGATACATTTAAAAAGTGCCAGTGCCCAAACGGTAAGCGGGCCGACTGGTCCAGCCGTGGGTACTTATTTCATTCCGTAGTAATTGTGTAGTAGGTTGCTTGGCCTAATTATATACCCGTCTAGTTAGGTGAGAAGTAGAATATCGTTGGCATGACGACGGATGTAACTACATATTATACATATTACTCTAAAAAATGTGGGTGTAATAGCATGTTGAATTACGAAACTACTTCAAAAAGTGTTTATTGGCCCTATCTTTGAGCTATAATTAGATTACATTAAAGAATGAAAGAACAGACCACTCAAAAGTAAAATAATAATATATTTTACCGTTACATTAAATTATAAGATAGATTTCAATGGCAATTGCGATACGCACGTGTGTAACATTAAAAGTCCTAGGTCTACTTCTCATTAGACTACAATTCGAGAACCAAACCTAAAACTAAAGTTAGAGATTTTAAACATTTTTATTCAAATAAGTACCGAATTATAACCACGTTTACTAAAAAGATATATCCATTTTCATGTTTAACACGTTTAGGAATTGTATTGCAACAATATAATTGACTTATACAATGCATTACATTAACCGGCTTTGGGGGTAATATCTCAACCATAATTCAATATTATTATAATCCTAATAACCTTCCAGTTAAAATAATTACATTATCGTGATATTGATAGGTTGACGTGTATCAACAATCCTAAATATCCTTCTTTAAACGTATTGATACGACGTTGTACTTGAAAATACTAGAAGCACACAGAAGCCTTACGTTCAAAACCATAATAATGCCTTCGGTATACATTCCTTGAAACAAAGAATGCAGAAGAGATTGCGTTATAAAAAGTTCAGGGCCCGTCAGATGACAGCGTTTAACTTGCCTCCTTCACATTAAGTCTTAGCGTTAACGACCACGATAGATTGTAGTAATTTGTCATCGCTATATAAATACACATATAAAATTCTACATAAATGGGTAAGGTATAGTTATGTATTAGAAGAGGTATGCTTGCTTTGAAATGTCATGACCAATTTGAGTAAGCTTTAAACCTAGAAAACGTTTAGAACATAAAGACTTCGACAGTTAAAGCTTTGTGTTATTGAGCATTAATTACAAGCATTTGGGTGGGTTAGTAGGTGTCGTTTCACGGATGTAAAAGTTTCATTACAAAAATTATAATGTTGCATGATTACACTTACTTTTATAACATTCATAATATTATATCAATTTGTAATTTTGCACATTAAAATGTAGCAGCAAAAAAATAGAGAGAGGTCTTTTATTGTTCATTAATCTCTTTGTCGATGTCATTTTATTCGGTCTCAATGTTTATTAATCCCCGACGCAAGAAGGAGGGCTGTTATAAGATTAACGTGTGTCTCTGTCTGTCTGTGGCGTTATAGTTCCTAAAACGATGGACCGATTCCGATTTAGTTTTTTTTGTTAGAAATATGTTTGAGGCCTAATCTTGAGAACCTGAGAAAATCTTGAGAACACTCTCGTTCTTACCTATAACTATAACTCATGAAAATCTGTTTAGCTGTTCGAAGATTTGAGACGGGAGGTATTTTAGATTTTTTAATTAGGTAATACTTGTTGTTATCTGCTGCTAGTAAAAAGGGGTAAATCTTTAAATTAAAAAAAATATTTTTTTTTTTAACTACAGATTAGGTATAACTATTTTTGGAACTGAAATAATCTTAATACATTTGTATATCGAAAAATTAGCATACAAAATTTATGTTGGACAGCTGTGATAGGTTCTTTAGAGAAAGAATGAATTCCATAGTTTAAATAGATGTACCAATTTGAAGCAGTAATATCATCTTTCGAATAACTTTAGAAGTCTACAATAGGTGTTACAAGAGTTATAAACGTATAATAATAAGTCAATTTTGTTAATATCCTATTTTAAACCACTACCTGTTGTAACTAAGACCCTATTAAATCACCCATAATATTATTTAACTTAATAGAATTTCATGCTTTCTACTCAAACCTACGGACAGAGAGCAATTTAAATGTTATTTAAGAACAAGCCGATCAACTTAATGGAAATTGGGAGCACAAAAAGTAAATTCAAAGAACTTTGATAAGGATCCTTTTTTCCTTTTATTCCTGTTGAGTGGGTACATACATAAAAGATTAATTGGAGGCTTTGTAAAACTAGGCTAGGCTAGGTAAAACTATACGATATCGTTATTTTAGTACGAGAAGAGAATTCTTTGTACACTTTATTAAGAAAATTTCTCAAACGTAGTAACGTGAATTGTGGAATATTTACAGTTTATATATAGAAGAAGTGCAGAAAGCTACAATTTTTAAACAATATGTCTTACAACTTTAAAAATTACGTGAAAACGGCTTTAGCAAAGTTTAAGTCCGTTGCTGTTTCATTAAAATAGTATCTTTCTATATCTTGTATACCTTTCTATTGAAATCTTTTCGTAAAGTTTTATTACAACACCTCTGACCGGTTTTGTCTTACTACAATAAAATACAGCTGTCTCTTTCACTCATCTAGATTTTGCATGTCATGATATATTGACCTCTACGTGCTTAAAGAAAGGTTCATAGTTGTTTGAGAGGTAAGGTTCGTCAACAGTTGATGTTGTAGTAGGTCGCCGCGCCGGTCGTAGTAAGATAAAACGAGTTTTGCGCTAAGAGGAAGTGACCACTTCGCTCAAAAAGATGTTTACCGTTAAAAATGTCCAAAAATAGCAGGACATTTGATATCCACATATATTCTACACCATAATAAAATTGTAATTGAAGACTGGGCAATATTAAATGTAAGGGTAAAAGATAATTAGTGTATTTTATTTTTACATATAGATACCTATATATATAAGACAATAATATTATTTATTCTACTCAATCGAGGACAATGTACTCTGAACAATGGTCTATACTCTATGATCTTGTACATAATGTTTTGTCTAGTCATAGCAACAAAAAAAAAACATTTAAATTAACTTTAGATTGTAATTGACAATGTGCAAATATGACGATGCAAAAAAGGATGGATATTATATTTATTTTAACTCACTCAACTTCAATACTTCATCAACATGATTACTCGAATTCACAAAGTACGCCTGCGTCAATATAATAGCAATATACTGTAACTCAATGAATAAATATATCGTGCTTTTAACAGGCGCAATTATAAGAACACACTTTCTTGTGTATATCTTATTCAAATTGTTTCAAGTTTTCAATTCAAATCTTGGTTTGTTGCAAACAGGGTGCATGTGGTGAATATTATTTACACTTTTGTATTTTAGTTGAAGACGGAAGCAAATTAAATAAAAACAACAAACAAACACGTTTTAATACTGATATTGAACATATAATTCCAAAAACTATAAAAAAACCATAAAATGTTTCGTGAATTTACATAAATAAATGTTTGTGTTGAAATCATTCAAATTTGAAGGACCGTTTTTAGACATATAGGTATCGTCGATATCAACCGGTCTAACATTCATTTTAAAGCAGAGGTCATAGATAAACAACGATTTACAAGTCGTAAATAATTATATGAACATTATTTAATCCCAGTACGTCATTTATAAATACAATGAGCTATAATTAAGTCGCCGTCAACAGTTACCAATAAGCTGACTTGACACTCCCCATTGTTCTCCTGGCGCTTGTTTCCCAGATTAGTAACTTTCCAGTAGTGTTGTGTCAGGCACAAGAGTTCGCAACATTATGCGGGTGTTACTACGTTGATTCGCACGCGATTCCCACGGTGGATTCATTCACGAGAGCCGCAACTCTTATAGTACATAAGTACTAAGGCAAGTGTAACTATATGAATAGAAAATATTTAGGACAAAACAATGTTGATTAGTTTATCAAATCACGATTTTATTATGAATACTTTCACACCGTCAATATTTGCTTTCAATTATACATATGCTAGGCTTGAACTTTTGAAGGAATGTTTTTATTGGTATAGGCCAAATATTATACATATGTAGGTACTTATTCCGTGTGGGTGTATCACTTACCACCTATGTTTAGATTCCTCTATACTTCAATTATGCTAATCCATGGGAAATTTTAATGACCCAAGTATCTAGAACCATATCATTCGCGATCAGTAGACATAGTAAAAGGCCAGAGCTGTCTACTAACCAGTGACCTGACCTATTTACTGAAGGTTATAAAGATTACTATATTTTCGATCAATAAATAAGTATAATAAAAAGCGAAAATTTATAACAAGAAGCACATCGGGCTCATCATTACTTACTTATACACGAATAAACCCATTTTTTTTGTACGAGTTAATATTTCACAGAGTTAACCATGAACTAGATAAAATAATATATTTCATGAGGAAAGTTGTCCTACGAATGTCTAACCGCCTCTGATTGAATAATTCTTTAAATTGTTGTTTAACTAGCAATAAATGATCACATTCCTTTTGATACCTTCAGCTTTAGCTGTCTATAATATGTAAAATATGTTAGGTGTGGTGTCCTGAGCCCAAATAAGTAGCTCAACGTAATATAACTATAATAACTAAGTCCAACAGAATCCTTAGTGATAATTTGATAAATGAACAGCAACAGTCTATTACATTTATTTATATTTTCAGTTGTTTAAAGTGCGCGTACTTGTATACAACTAAGGTTACCAAAAAGCATATAAGTACATATTATTATTACCCCTGACGGTAAGAGGTATACGATAACCGTAACTTATGTACTTGCACAACGAAGGTTATCTGGTTGCAACACGAAATATACTCGTGTGTTGCCAATCCTAAAACACTTTTCTACTACACTCGCAAAATAAAACGAAAACAATAATCCTGCAGGCAGTATAACACCTCTTCAAGGCTCTCTGGCGACCGTACCTACGTAGGGTATACTGAAAGTTTTGCGTAACTCATTAATAAAACAATTTACATGTAAAGATATATATTTACTGCTTTTCGAAGTATTCTCCATTACATTTCAAACACTTTTTCATTCGGTCAAACCATTTTTGAAAACATGGGGACCATTTCACGTGCGTTTGAAAGTTATCACGGCCTCTTCCGGCCACGTAAATGTCATACCTCTCATCAAATCTTTAATTTTTGGGAAAATAAAGAAATCGCATGGTGCCAGGTCTGGACTATGTGCGGGATGGCTAGCTCTACCGTTTCAGAAGCCAAAAATGACTTTGTCTTTTCAAAGACACTAGACAAACAAATGGTGGTGTACCACTCAGCATTAACTGTCTTTTGTTCTTCAAGTTTTTCTTCAAGTCTTCAATTTTGTTAGTTTGCTGTCACCTTCAAACACCCATACAGAAGACTGTTGCTTTCTTTCCGGCATGTAGCCATGTTTCATCTCCTGCCACAATGTCATGCACAGCATTTGAACGTACGTGATCGTACTTTAACTATTTTATTTTACACCAATCACGAGTCCGTTTTTGTTGGAGGAATCCAGCGGCAACAAAGTTTTCTAGTTGCCTGACAGTAGCCACATTTTCCTCAGTGATCGCAGTTGAGGGCCGCCCTTTACGAATTTCATCATGGAGAGAAACACATCAATTTCTGCGTTCCAACGCCTTACGGTGCTCAAATGAGGTGCTTCCCTCCCAAAAGCATTTTGAAGACTGAATCATCGCCCTAAAATCTTTTCGCGTTAATTTCATTTGCTACGGACGACGAACTTTAACTTGTGATAAAACAATTGACACGCAATTTCCCGCCAATATTTTTTTTTCAATGATTGTGTTTCTTTTCTTTAAAAAAATATAACATTCGAAATTCAAACATTTATGAGCGGCCAGAAATACAGAACTGTCAGTGTACCCTGATGGTCTTTTATACCATTTCAATAATGATATTCAAATTATTACCGCTGGAGGTTTTGTGTAACATTAAGTATAAAGCATAAATAAGCAGTCATCAGTTTATTATCAGAGAAATCATGCAAAACAACATTTAAGATTTTAAAATAACAAAGACTGGCTATACAGATGGCTTGACAACAAATAAACTGCCTATCTACATAATATCAATTTACATGAGAGATGAGCACGAAACTGGATAGTCAACTACATGGCACGGTTTCTCTGTCTACCAATTCTAGGACCGGTTTCCCTGGACGGTGTCTTATGGATTTTCGCTTAATTTCAAATGTAACTGACCCACCAACGTGTCTCACTTTAGAAATCGATAAAAATATTAATGTAGCAAGATTTCCAATCTTTAGCTAAATGTTATATTCTCCGATAGCGAGTTTATACTATAAAAAGATCAGATTAACGTTCAAATAATGACCGTTGGAATAGCCTATTTATCACTGTTAGGTTAATTTAATTATTTTATTTCGAACTAGCTGCGGTTTCACCCGCATAACTCCCGCTCCCGTTGAAATATCGGGATTAAAAGTAGCCTATGTGTTAATCCAGGTCTCCAGCTATATACATACCAAGTTTCATAGTAATAGGTTCAGTAGTATATGCGTAACAAACATCGATACATCCATACATCCTCACAAACTTTCAAGTTTATAATATTAGTAGGATCTATTCTTTAGGCACTATCTACCTATTGCAAAAGGAATTTCTTTTGAGTAAGTACATACATATTAGATTACTAGAATGAATGGGCGAAATCGGGTTTTGGCCCATCTTAGTAGATTCTTAAGCAAACTATTACCATATGGGTACCTGTCCCCTCCTGCCCCCCTAGGTACGCTCGTGGGTGGAAAGGTTGACAATTATGTTATAGATAAAATATTCCAGAGAACATTTGTATGGCAACAGAAAAAGAAAATAAGCAGGTAGCTGGTAACTTATTAAAAATGTTTACAGTAGCGGCAATGTAACAAATATGGTAGAAAAGCGAATAGTATTACGACTTATACAGTGTTACGAGGGGGTAGAAAGGGATACGTAGGTTATCCATATATATACATACAAGCAACCCGCCCCAGCTTCGCACGGGTAGTAGAAACATCTTCAACAATCATTGTCATATTTCAACCAATTTACATAAAATGTTAACAAATTATACACCTGAACCTTCCTCGTGAATCACTTCTGTCTATTGGTGAAAACAGCATGAAAATCCGTTGAGTAGTTTTTCAGTTTATCGCGAACAGACAGACAGACAGATGCGGCGGTGGACTTTGTTTTATAATATGTAGTGACATACATACGTAATACATTATATGTATACATAAATACGTAAATACACACAAATACACATATATGTAGAAAATATAGGCATCCATGTGGTAATAACTAAGACAAATTACCGGAGTTAATAACGAGACTACTACATAACACTTACATTGTTAGGTAATGCCCTTTCACTAGCGCTTTAAGGGTTCTTAGGCTTTGACCTTGACTCATCTGTAATCATTTTCACAGATAGTGCATTCCATAAACGGATTGGTCACCGTAAAAGATAGATAAAAAAATGCGCAGACATTTTCAGTTGTAAATTTTCTGATGCCCTTAAAGATCGCGAATGTGTATGTACCATGAAGAATTTCGAATCATTCTTTGAGAAAGGAGGGTAGCGAAGAATTGCACAGAAAATTGTATTTATAGGGAAATAATGTGAGTGTTCTGGCAAGCAAATATAAAATGAGTTTCAAATAAGAATAGGAACGTCAATGACCTTTATCGATGAACGTCATCTATCTGGAAAGTACGGTTTGCACACAAAAGTAATTTGTGGAATATTACCAATTTTTTTTACCTACTTTTTAGGATTCCGTTCCTCAAAAGGAAAAAGCAACCCTTATAGGATCACTTTGTTGTCCGTCTGTCTGTCGCTCGGTCTGTATGTCTATCAAGACCCTTTTCCTCATGAACCCGTAGAGACATCAAGTTGAAATTAACATCTAATACTTATGTCAGCGGTCCCTTAAAAACTGTAAAAAAATCAAGCTTCTTAGCCAACGCAATCAAAAGCTACGGCTTAGATTTTAACAAAATTGAACATTTAGCAGGTAAATCAAAATCTATGAGGTAGTAGTACTTTCCTATTGACCTAGAATCATGAAATTTGGTAAGCAAGGTCTGACAGCACAAGTAAAGGAAACAATACGAAAGTCGTTAATTTGCTGTTATATCACATAAAAAAAAAAAAATTTTTGTGATTACAAACTTATACTTTGCGGTTGGACAGTTGACTTTGTCATAAATAAATCGAATCCCAGAGTATTTTTAGAACTGCTAAGTTAAGTTTGTCTTAGTCGTTTTTTTTCGCTGTAGTATTACCGAATCTATTGATTTTATTATTTTAGAAATGACTAGAGATCGCCTGTTAGTCGATATTCGTCTATAATTTATTAAGTTTTGAATGTTATGGTTTATTTTTATTGATTAGTATTACTTCCACATACAACTTGCTTTTTAACAGTCATTGTATAGACTTTGCGAACATGACTGCACACCTTTAGCTTTTTGAAGACTTTTCCACATAGCTTAATAGAAAAAAAACATCTGATCAAATTTATCGCAAACTTAACATGCACAACTTAAGATCAATTGCACACGTCTTCGTTGATCGCAAATTTAACATGCACAACTTAAGATCAGATCAGATCTATTCTTAACGAGAACCTTAAGTCAACATTCTGACGAATTACATTTTGTTACGTGTAAGCTGAATGACCTTTCATTGTAATTTCTAATGGCAAAAAGTCAACTCTCAGGACATTTCTCAAACCCGTGCCAGCCCCATACTGAGTAGGCACTACCGATTGACGACTAACTTCTCAATTAATGATACCATATATTATGCTACCATAACTAACCACAGAAAATATATCCACTCCCTGTCCTATCACTTAGTCGAGTAACTCTCTACAAGTTAATAGCATACAGAGCAACAGCATTTCCCCACCATTTACGCTACAATGATTTGTGAATGAAACGATATTGTTGTAAATTATCTAAGAAATCCTCGAACCGCAACTAGCAGATAATTTCTCACGGCGATCACGCATCGTATTCAGCGCGTGGCTGGGTGCGCAGACGCCGACCCGTGGGAGTCCGAATCTTCCACCGATATTACGTTTTAAGTAACTGTTACCTATATGGTAATACTACAAATAAAACTGAAGTATACTATGTCTGATAATTATGTTTTAGATATGATTTTGGGTTTTTCGATGAGATTTCGATCGAATCACACTGATCATGATCAATATCATCGCCGTGTAGCTATGCAATATCTAATATATGTGCGAATCGCGAAATATTAACCCCAAGTACTAGATAAGTTTATATTATTTGACTGGCCTTTGGTGATACTGACTGCTGAGCCAGAGGTCGTCGGTTCGATTCCCACCCAGGACAAATAATTGTGTGCTGAGCATGATAATTTGTTCTATGTCTGGGTGTAATTTATCTATAATGTATGTATTTAGTAATATATCATTAAGTTCATTAGCAGTCTGGTTACCATAAGGTACTGCCTAATTTGGGATCAGACGGCCGTGTGTGAGATGTGATAATTTACAAATGTTGAAGGAGTATGAATCAATAAGACTTAAAACCGGCTGATAATAATATGTTGGCAGCCGCTTCTGATAGGCATAGTCAATATCAGAGGCAAAGGCATAGGCTAACTTTCGTAAAAAATTGCTAATCTTCATCAAATAACGTTTAATCGACTTCAAAAGCAATGTATTGATGATGGTATATACATATTCAGATATTTCATTACAATCATATTCCGTTCTTAATTAAGCTCTTTATATCCTTAAGCATACCTCATTGCGTTTTTAGCTTGGCACGGACTTCATTTCAAACAGACCAGTAGGTACCTAGTGCCCTTATAAGGTAACCTATTATTTTAAAATTGTCACATGTATTGTAGTCTTTTTAATTAAGTTTGAAACCGATTTATTTTTCACTTTTTAGTGCCCCTTCTTAGTGCTTTTTGAAGTCGGTTCAACTTTTTTTTATAAGTTGAACCGACTTCAAAAAGCACGCGTTTTAAAAAAGTCAGTCCAGTCAACAAAGTGTAGACCGTTATCGTTTTTTAATTGCAGAATCTGCATTCTACATTGAAATGTTTTTATATGCGTATTTGTTTATAAATGAGGCACGAACTGTACTTTGGCCGTTAACTAATAGCCAAGTGTAAAAAAATACAATATTTGTAAACATTACAACCACAACATTGTAATGGTTTTCAGAATGAGCGAGAAGCGTGATTCAACCGCGGTCCCACAGTTATCCCACTACCATAAATTGATACAATTGTTCTAGGGGACTTTCAATTTCAAATTAAGTATATTGGAAATAAATGTTTCTTTACCATTTCAGACTGTTGGAAACAAGGGACGTAACAACTTATTGCGACAATTGTTTTTATTTCCTAAGAAGGTAAATGAAGGTATTTGTGTCTGCACCCTGACGCGATGTAAAAATGCTTTATTTAGAGCACTTAAGGGTTGTAATATATACTACACAATTCTATCAAGAGCACGATAATAATCAATAAGTCGAAAACTCTGAACACACAGCGCGATATAATTAGAAAATCATTCAGCTTCCCATAAAAAAAGGCTGAAATCATATCAATTCAAAATGAAACTATTTCATTAAATACATTTACTAATAAAGTAATAATATAATTTATTTATTTGGTTTGCTGACAGTTGTTATATTTATTGGTGGTTGGTAAATTATAACTTGTTTGTTAGAAAGGAACAATTTTATGTCGCTGCGAAATTTGCCTAAAGAACTTGAAAATATATCAGTACATCTACTACTTTCGTTCACTAATTTGCACATACGTGGGATAGGAGAATTAGATCCAAGTACGGTTTTACGAAGCGGAGGGTAAAATGGAGTAATTTGGGAACGGGGATAACGAGCTGGGACTCTAATATTAATCCTTTTCAGTAATTTAGGGCACTCAATATTATTATTGATTATTTTAAAAAAGAAAATTAGGTCAAGGAATTTAATAGTGATTTCTCGTTTTGAAGATTTTACTACTCCTTTCATTAGTTCGTTAGCACTTTAGCACATGAAGTTTGGTAAAAAATGTGCTGAAATAAGGATCTTTAGCAAAATAAAAGCCTACGCTTTCTGTTTTCTATTAGTTTTTATTACCGTATTCTGCTTTCAAAGTAGAATACGATAGACACATAGCTACATAACGATGACATAAACATATGTACATGTACATACCAAGAATTACCTCTCAAAGTTGTCCTACTAATATTATAAACGTGAAAGTTTGAGGATAAATGTTTGTTACTCTTTCATGCAAAAACTACTGAACCTATTGCGATGAAACTTGGTATGTAGATAGCTGGAGACCTGGATTAACACATAGGCTATTTTTTATTCCGATATTCCCACGCCACCGGGACTTACGCGGGTGAAACCGCGGGAGCAGATAGTATGAAATAAATCTATTTGCGCTAAAATATTCATGATTTAAAATTATACACTTCATGCAAAACTAATGAGGCCATTGGCTTTTACAAGACTTGTACATTTTACCTAGATCAGATCTTTAAAGCTATTTTGTGAAATGATAACTTTATGAATAAATATCTATTTTTTTTATTAAAAGTGAACTATGGGGCTTTATTTAAAATATTTAAAAGAAATATAGTTTCAAAACTAAATATCAAAGTAGTTTTAAGTAAATATTAAATATATTTCGCCATCAAAGCAATATAACGAACTATTTGTAAATGTTTTGAATAAATTAGCGCATAATTAGATTTCGTGGGAAAATATTGCCTTTTCTAAGAAAGCCCTTATATTTCCCTGCATAATAAAGTCGTTAAATTTCCCTTTTATGAATCATATATGACATTTGCGAGACAATAAAATTGCACACCAATGTCCAGTAGCATCATTCCATAGACTTCCCGGTTAAACTTCCTTATTGGAGTTTAAAATTGCATGTAATTCAAGATCCTGATTGCGTGTGTGAGGAACCTTTGACCGGGAACCTGCCAAGTGTTGTAATTAGATCGTTGCCTGAGGCATGGCCCGTCGGTCAGGCTTGGCTGACTTTCCCACGTCTTGGCTCAGCTAAGGCGGACCCTCGCTAGTCTGATGATAAGATTAAACAACGTTTCTTAGATATACTGATATGCAACTATTTGTGATTAGTTTACCCTAATAATGTAATTTTCTACGGCAGACAAGACAACGGTGAAATTATCGTAGAGCTAACGTGATGATTCCCTTTTACACGTGTAATGTATTTTCTGTGAATTGTAATCTTTTATGATTTTTAAATATAAACAATTACAATAAAACTAGTTAATCTCTTCTGCACTAGAACATCTTTGTCTGTCATTGGTCCATAGGTCTATACGTTATTTTTCAACCGTGGCCACCTTTGTGTAAGAAACTGATTTGTGTAAAAAATTAACTTATTTGAGAAAATAATCCCTAGATGAAAACTACGAACTTTTAGGAACACGACATAATTATAAAACAGCCGAAGTTCTAGGCATATTCGCTTAGTCTTAGCTGATAACACATAGTGCTACAACATGACTGACGGTCAAAAACTGGAAGTACAGATGCAATTAGTTCTATTCAGTAAACTATTCTAAGAGGCCTTTTTTTATATACGTTACCTAAACGCGGTAAGTAAAGTACCTAATAGCAGTATAGCATCTTATTATACCAGAGCTTGTGACGCAAGTATGTGGCGTGTATACTTTATTTTTATACAATTTCTTAAAAATTTAGTGTTGTCAAATATAAGGCCTTAAACCTTAGTGACTTCACCGTTTCGTTACGATGTTGTATCACAATGGTCTATATTCGAACAATGGATGGTTTTTTAAAACGTGTTAGTCACAGGAGGTCTGAATCCTTGAAGACAGTCAGGAAGGGTGACTCATCAAAAGCTACGGGTTGCGAAGTCACGGTTCAGCGCTCAGAAATTGTGCCCATGTACAACGAATAACGTAAACTTGAACAGTAGACAACTGTGGCCAGCGAACTTATTAGTCATTAAATTATTCTGTAACTGTATAAAAAACAGGTTGGTCTTATAAACTCTTCAATCGTTATCAAATAAATTATGTATATAAAGTACGTAAGTGTTTACAGGTGTGACTAAAGGACAATGGTAAAAACCAAAAGTGCTCTGAAGCGTATTGTCGCGCGACAAACTCTATTTAGTTGCAACTGTATCTAAATAGCCAACAGAGCGACTAATTTTCTCTAAACGGAGGCCAAACGTGGGGTCGATAGGGCTATTTAAACAAATTATTACCAACAGTACACACAGCGTTATCAATAAATATCGATTAGAATAATAGAAAACGTTTATATCGCCAGTGTTAGTACGTGTTTAAACATACATATATTACATATATTAACTAGTAGTGTTTGACCGAAGGTCGATTAATATATCCTCGCTGACATCTTCAGCCGAAGCCGAAGCTGAAGGTTTAATAACCCTAAGAAATTTGGTTCATGATTTGCCAAATTTCAAAAAACTTACGTTGACTGTATTTACTTAATGATATACTTAAATTACCTGCAAGTAAAAGTAATTTTACAATACCTAACAAATAGTGCACCTGGCTTTAAAATTATACCATTAACAACATAATTTAGTAATAATGAATACTTTAAGTACTATTGAGGAGTAAGTAACCTAAGTATTGTTTTAAGTTCGTTGAGGTCACATATTATGCTTATAGCAATCTCAATCTTCTCTTCTTCTCAATTAAATAATAATTTTCAAATTCGTATGATAAAAACAAACACAAAAAACCAAAGCAAATAATCAAAATGCCCATACCAACTTGTTTTGATTTCGTTATTTACAATCAATGACGGCCGGCCGGCACAATGCAATGTGACCCCTAACCCCCGCGAGTCACCTCAAGTGCAAAGCCGTAAATCGTAATAGATCGTTAAATTTCGGTGCTTGCTAGAAACCTTCGGCCTCGGCCAATACTTCGGCATATTTTTGCCGAAGCCGAAGCCGAAGGTGGTATTTTTGAATGAAGGTGGCCGAAGACGAAGCCGAAGGTTCGGTCGGACACTATTAACTACCCCTTTTACGGAGTCATTAGTAACTGAAATAAAAACGAGAATTTCTTTCTTAATATCCATGATGAAAGCGAAGAATATGGCAATACGTTTACATAACATAAACATAAGCTCAAGACTGTAGTTTAGTTTCATCATCATTTTGTGCCAAAACAGCAGACATGTACAATTCACGAACTGAGGAAGATAATCATAATAATTTTGGAAGACTTTAAAAACTTTCTCACAATTCATTACAAAAGTAATGACAACAATAAACCGACTACTGTTACATTATTTTCTAATTATTTAGAGATTAGGCTTATTTCCGTTTTATTTCTTAAAAGTTGAGTGTTGAGACATCTAAAATTATAGGAAGTCGAACATTACCGACTATACGTTTGATACCGTTTCTGGACACACACGTTGATATTATACGGCCAAAATTGAAACAAGAAAGGTTGACGAGATCTTAGTTGTAGAGATAGCACTCAAATGTAATTATTTAAAAAAAGTCTAGAAGACGAAGCGACATCCGTAAGCCTATTTTAGTTTAGTCAATCCTAGACAATTATATTCTCTATGCCAAAGTTATCATCCTAAAACAAACAGCAGAACTTTTTACATTACATATATATCGTTTCGTAAGGTATTATCTTATCACAATTTTCGTTTCTTTGAAGTTAATAATTCACGTAAATTTAACTTATGATCACATTTCTGTATCACACCACACTGTGTAACTTCACCAGGTCATCATGAGAAAATCTAATTTTCCTTGAGCGAAAGTTGTGCACAAAAACTGGAAAAATAGGCGTTGTTTAATGCAAAAAAAAATCAGTCTGCATTTAATAAAAAAAACTTTTAAAACACACACGGTATTATAAACTCTCTACACTATTTCTCATTTACTTTATATAAATACGCTTCATAGAATGCCTTAAGTTTGTGCTAGTGTTTGATAAAATAAATTTCAACAAACGTAAATTATTTTAATACCTTAAAGACCATTAAAACCTTAGGTACATAAGCATTAACTTTAACATTAATTTGAACTAAGTTAAAGACATTGTACTTAACAAATAAATCGCAAACCGTGAAATACCATATTTTGCAACTGCTTTTTAGAAATGCAGTAAAATGACCCACGGTATAAGAGCAATTCAATTGACCAACCGTGGGATCCATAGAACCACAGGCCGATGTAAAAGATGATTGAACTTGTATACCACATGTACATACAAAACAATGGAGAAAATATAACAATTATAAACTTTCATAAGCTTGTATTATCTGTTATAAACTAGTATAGTAATAGCAAACTAGTATATGGTATTAAGGTATAAAAAAATTAAAAGGTACAATAAAATACATTAGAAAACTAAAAAATGTAGGAAAGTAAGATCTACATAAGAAATATAAACATGAATTTCAGGTTAAAGCATAGATCTTGATTTTGACCTTAAGAAGATCATTATTTGTATTTTTTCTAGCAGTTCTAACCATAATTTTACAAATCCCACTAATATTATAAATGTGAAAGTTTGAATGGATGGATGGATGTTTGTTACTCTTTCACGCCAAAACCACTAAACCGATTGCGATGAAAGTTGGTATGTAGATAGCTGGAGACCCGGATTAACGTATAGGCTACTTTTTATCCCGATATTCCCACGGGATCGGGACTTACGCGGGTGAAACCGCGGGGCGCTGCTAGTACGAAAATATGAGAAAAATCAGTCATTTCCTGAAAATAAGAGTATTGCACAATAAGAATAGGCATGTAACAATTTGACTTCCTATAAAATTAAATGTTTTTTAATTATTAAAATTGATGTCGGCATTTTTATTTAATGTCCTTAGTGTAGTAAATACTATATTATTTAGGTCTCGGTTTACTCGCACACTAAGCATTTAAACATCCTATTCATTACACTACCAACGTAAACCCTACGTATAAACGGTCGGCAAGATCACCTTTACTTGTTAGTGTTTACAAACGAGACAATGCCCCAAGATCTCTCAAAAATAATTTTATGACACTTCATAAGATTTAATAGATTTAACGCGTCGAAATTATAGTTGTAATAGTGTGCACTAATTATCAAAACATTATTCCAGTGCATAAGAAAGAAGGGAGCGTGGAGCGTGTTCCCACGCCACGGTTCCTTCCGGAGGCGGCGACCCGTGACGCTACTGTCTTCAGCGCCCACATCGAGCCTCACATTGTTTTATGGCCAGGGTACCTCTTATAACCACTAGGGTCAGTTTGGTAATAAACAGATTGCGTATACAGCTCCGTTTTTGATTGGACGAGTATATGAGATACTATTTTACTTTATTCTATTAAACCTTTTCGGTCTTTCTTCGGAACTGAGCTAAGGAACTGGTTTTGCCGTGACAAAATAGATACCTACATACACACCACACCCATACAGCACTATGGTTACTGCCTACGGCATTAATAAATTTCTTATCTTATTTTAAGAAATATACCCTTGCCCACATGCAATACGTGTAACAAAAGCCTGCGTGTAAAAAATAAATTACAATTGTATATACGTATATATAAACATTTTCCAATTCTCAACTTTATTGTCAAAATATACATTCGATTGGCATCATAATAATCGATGATATTTTTTGAAGTGCCCTTTAGTAAAATCAAACGATCAGTTCATATGAATTTACAGTGGACAGGTAACAAGTATAAGTTGAGTTTTTACAAAAAAAAAATGGGACACAAATATAACTAACTTATTTATTATTTGTCTAGCCCTTATGAGTAATCGTAAATGCAATTGCCATAACTGGTCATGAAGTCGTTAATGAGTCTTCAATATTAATTCTTAGTGGATGGATGAAAAACTGACGGAAACGTTTGGAGCGCCAAGAGTGGCACACGATGGAATGTCGTACCCGTTGCAGGTGCGCTCAGAAAAAGTTTGGGGTCTGTTTATACACCCATTGTACAGAAGGATGTTTTTGAAACACAGTGTGTTGTCCATTTCGAACTACCACTTTGGTTTACATATTACAATCTTTCAGACAACCGTTATAGATACAAACATCCATTGTTTTGCGCGACTTGTACTAGGGCGTCCTTTGTGCTGCCCTTGTTCACGCTGCAGATCAAATCATTATTGTCTCTTTTTTAATTGTATGTACCACTTTGTTTATACATATAAATGGTTGTATAACGTTGTTTTTATTTATCACTAGCAACCCGCCCCGCCTTCGCACGGGTAGCAGAGACATCTTCAACAATCAACATATTTCAATCAATTTACACAAAATCTTAACAAGTTATACATCTAAACCTTCCTCGTGAATCACTCTGTCTATTAGTGAAAATTGCATGAAAATCTGTTCAGTAGTTTTTCAGTTTATCGCGAACAGACAGACAGATGCGGTGGGGGACTTTGTTTTATAATACATATGTAGTGATAATTTAGTTTTTGTATTTTTAACCAAATATGAGCACTTATGAGTAGCTGAAATAATCACTTATAAGGCTAGTTTTTTTTTGTGATTTTACTCCTGGCAACAGCCAGTTCGAGTTAGAAGTATGAAACCCTGACCTACTCGAGTTATTGCTTACTTATTATCTTATCCGTGCTTACACTACTCAATCCATCCAATATCATCCCTTTCATTGTCTTCCCTTCTTACCTAGTTTTCAATTTCAAAATGCCAGGTTGACAGCAATAGACTTGCCCCCTTTTAAGTGTGTGGGACCAAATTACAATTGGCAAAATGTGGGTGTTTAATACGACTCTGCCTACCCGTTCGGGGAGACAGGCGTGAGTGTATGTATGTATTTTACTATCAAATGATGAAACCATGAAAGAAAGCCAAATCATCACCTATGTGTATTTTCCTATTACATTCCTTAAAAACTTTTATCGAACTGAAACTATCTAACTAAATTTTTAAATAATCCGAAATAATTTAATATCCGTAATATCCCTGGTTAATATAAAAGCAACCTTACTATGTACTACATTTATAATTTCCTCTTAATTTTTATGTTAGTGTAAGAGTTTAGTTAGGCTAAAAGTTTATTATTTAACATTATTGTTCGTTTTTTAGTTCTAGTTTTAGCTTTCTTCCTTGTACGGTTAAATTTTTTGTTAAAAAGTTTTTATTAAAGTCTTCAGAAACAGTGTTTGCTGGTAGGAGTTGGATATAAGTAGGATATTAAGTTTAGTACGTATGCGACTCTTCTCTTTACACATGTATAATACTTAACGAACGAGTTGGATTACGATTTGAAAGGAATTTGTATGAAATTATAAAAGTGCCACTAGATAGCGTTTTTAATTGCATACAAATTGTATAAAAGTTTTATGTGAATACGTAAAAACTTCTAATAGGCACTCACTAAGTAAAACATTTGTGAACAAAATGAAAAAAACTTTAACTTTATTTATCTTAAACTGACGATAACACTAAGAATAATCATGCATTCCGACAAACGATAATGGTCATAGAAAAACTGACTTCGGTCATTAATAATGAGCAATTCCTAAGTATAATGTTGACTTTATTTTTATAAAATGAAGCACCTTTTCCATACCCTTCATCGTATTTGTTAATTATGCTGTTGACATTTATAACAATATTAATCTCTAAAAGCATAGTTGTAAGTTACAACTGAGTTGTAGCAACATAATTATTTGTTAAATATGTATATGTCGTAGTAAGATAGTTATGATCGTGATATAATTATATTTCGTAAGATAGTTATATGAAAGTGGTTTATATATTGTTTATATAGTGGTTTATATTTATATAAACTATCTTACTAGGATTATTATTATGATACCGGAACGATCTAGTAACATAAGCTTACTAGACTAATCCAGTGAATTATTGAAAATTGATTGTTATTTTAATGATTTGCTGCTTTTAACATTGTGTTTATTTTAGTTGTGATTGTTGTTGTTGTTACGTAAATCGTAACAAAAGCTAAAGATTAAAGGAAAATAGAAGTATTGTACTAATTGATTGGATAGTTCTTTATTATGTAAAAGATTTTTATAAAGTACTAACTTTTGTTGATTCTATGATGCCTAAATATAATTGAAATCTTTTTAACAAAAAATTAAACCTACGAAATAACTATAGAGATAGAATAGAGAATAGAGAACCTCCTTTTATTTCGTCGGTTAAAAACAGATTGTATATTTGAATGACTACTAACATTGTTTGTTTCAGTTGTGGCGATTTAGTAGTTTTTTCATTGGACCGTTTTACCGAAAACTAGAGATTGTCTGGTGGTCGAATTTTGACCATAATTAATTAAGTTTCGAATATTTTGTTTTATATTATATACCAGTATAACTTGAACTGTTATTCTATAGACTTTCCGTAGTATGATATATAGCAACGTATAGACTGGACCCCTGTAGCTTTTTGTAGTCGTTTTCATTTAATATTTAACTTTATTACATTTAGGTTTCTACACTTCTACATATAAACTTTAAATATCACACTGCTCCGTGCCTAATATTGCTTTAAAAATGGGTACAAAGAATTCTCTTCATGTATTAATATATAGCTGAGTAACCAGTTGCGCAAATTTAGTCCAGTGAGATAATTGTACCACTAGATCGTTCCCGTATCATAATTTTAACCCTAGTAAGATAGTTATGAACCGCTTTCATATAACTATGTTAATTATATCCCCACGATTATTACTATCTTACTGCGACATATTACTATGATATGACACAACGTATGTATGAGTAGGGCTGTTAACAACTATTGTGAATTATTGTATGGAGACAGGCAGGTGGACTTAAACACATGTAAGTATAAACTCAGCAGGTGTCGGTAGGAATACTTTTAATTTAAGTGCAAGGAGTAAATTTATAAGCGTAAATATCCAAAGAACAGTTTTAATGTTAAGCAGATTTCAACGTGTGCATTAAACTAACTCGGGTCGATGGATTTTAGCTTGAGAGGTGTCGTTAAATTCGTATTTACTGTGAGAGTGACACCGGGTATAAATTTTGAATCAGAACACAACATAAGCTGGGAGTACCTCCACGCGCTGAAGGCGGTAACAGTTTAACTGGCTAAAACTTCGCATAATTAAATATCAATGCCTTCGGGTTTATGTTGTTGTCATTGTGTTCTGATATCCACCTCCTATTATGCACGGTAGCCTACCCGGTAACGCAAGGGAGCAGCCATATAGCATATCTATTTGTATTGACAAATAAGTTATTGTGTATTCTGCAATTATTTATGTTAAACAATAGTTTTAATATGATTTTATACGGCTGCAATAAAATGTCCGTAGGTAGTTTCCCACCAATGGAATCGACATAAATAAATTACACTTGTATTTATTATGTTCAACATGTTTACACATACTCATTTTATATTCATTCAATGAGACTTCGTGTCACGGAGTTTATAGATAAGACTGACAATTTGCTTAACGTGGCTGAAATTTGAATTGAACTATAAAGTTATATGTGTACAATAACCTTAAAGGTATTATGGGATATACTCAGTAGCACTACTAGAGAATTATATCTGTGCTGCAAGGAATTAACAAACATACAAGTCGTAGACACAAAGAACAGCTAAACTCAAAACATTCTCTGTGAATACCACGGTAATAATCTATATACATATAAATAGGCAAAAACAAAAACAGCTCCGTAACTTTTTTTTTCCTTTCCGTCAACCGATTTTTTTTTTGTTTTACTCATTAAAATCTACTCTCAATTATGTACGAGCTTTAACATTTTTTTTCCTATCATTGACGAAGCTTCGACAATGATAGGAAAAAAAAAATCAAATTTCGACCAAGGTTTCATAATTTGGGAAATATACTAACAAGCCTGCAACATAGTGCATAATCTACATCTATTTTAACATGTTTAAATTAAGTTATGATATAAGAGATTGTGTAATTTTGTATTGGAGTGAAATAAGAATACGTTTGAATCACACAATGAATCAACTGTGAATAAACCAATCCGGTACTTGCCCGACATTACCATTACTATCAATAGACTAAGACAAAAACCTCGCGCAGAGGTCAGTCTCAGTTTAAACATTAATATCGTGCAAGATGGAATGTCCGACACGGTCAAGCAATCAGACTAACGAGCTTGCATTTTATCACCTTCGTATTGTGGCAGTAATTAATAATTTCATTTTGGAGTCATGGATACCACACATTACAATTTTTCATTGATAAATGACTCATTAAAGGGATGATTAAATTCTTCATCAATTACTAATACTCGAAGTGAAAGCATTTAACAGCCATTATGTAAGTTTATAACAAAAACAATATAGGTGGCATATACAGGCGGCGTGTGTTTACAATACAGCTAAGACGTGTGTGGAATGATCGATAGTGACTGAACTAACTTAAATAAACACAGCACCTGTTCAAAACGAATTGTTTAGAAAACCAGCTATGATACTATCGTTCCCGGTATACCAGGAGTTAAAGTGACAAAGTCGAAGGCAATCTTGATTTCATAAAATTCTTTGTTTGAATACGTTTTTCTTTTTAAAAGAAAAAGTGTATCCTTGGAAAACTCCAACTAGCTTCACGACTGACTTAGTCTGACTGACTACTACTCCTGATAATTCAAAAATACCTATAATGGGTTTAACTGAAATAAATGGTTTTGATTAACTACCTATAAATTAAAAATTATAGATCGTCACAATGTCACCGCTACAATAGGTTGTTTTGTGGAAAGTAAAACGAATAATATAGACAGTAAATGTAACTTACCCACTCCCACTTACTCAAATAGGTTGTAAGAAGAAAGCGTTTTAAAAGTATCTTGTTAAATGTATGTAATAGGTATGTACCTTTGAAAGAGGTGACTATTTAAATTTGCAACATCTGCAGTTAACCTTTTGGTTAACTGCAGATGTTGCAAATTTGTGATGTGAAGTGATCTGTATGTGTATTAATGTATTAATAAGGTAAAGAAAATTATTTATTTATTTTTTTGCCCAGGGCATTCTCTACCAGTTAACCTGGAGGTGATGTAGAAATATTATAAGGTAGATGCAAAAATAAAATTTAACATTTGGAGTTATTTATAATAACTTAGATAATCAAATCAAAGTAGATATACATATTACATGGAATAAACACTCTTACTTACATAAATATATTGCTATACGTCATTACTACATAATATATTATACATACAGAACCATAAGTATACATACACACACACAATATACATACACATACATACGAATACTAATAAAATACTCAGTCGTGTAAGTAACTAGCGTAGTGAACGTTATACCAACTCATTGTGAAGAAGATCACGTACTTTCTTCTTGAATAAAAAACGGTTTGTAGACATCCTGATTTCGACCGGGAGCGCATTCCAGAGAAGAACTGATTGAACATAGAAGGAAGAGTTAACGAAGTTGGAGGTGTTAGGAGGGCATAACAGAAGCATCTTGTTTGTTGATCGAAGATTAAGATCATGATTGGAACATAGGAAACGGTAGTAGCTAGATAAGCAAGTAAAGATGGAGAGTTGAGAAACGAGAAAAGAAAAATCAATGCTCGCAGTTTACGGCGCTGACGGATTGGGAGCCATCTTAGTTGGGAACGTAAGGCACACACATGGTAATACTTTCAAAGATTGAAAATGAATCGAATGCAGTTATTGAGAAGGCGAAAATTAAGAAGGTAATAGTAGGTAGGGAGGACGAAGGACAACAGGGCATGTTAAAGTTTCTTTCGTTTCTTATTCATGTATAACTTCCGAATTAAAGTTATAGAGATAGACTTTATGCCTCAGGCTCTCTATACGAGCTTATTTTGGTAGATACCGCTAGGGCTACCGTGGCATGTTTTAATTTTATTGAGCCAAATATGTACTTTCATTTGTAGTAAAAAGGTCCGTTAGTGGTTAGTTAATTAATAAAACTACTAACAGATGATCGATCATAGTATAGCCTGAACAACGAAACATGGAAAATCCTCCAACGGCAACACATGATAGGGTGGCAAAACAAATCTAACAGTCTAAAAAGAAAGACAGTTTTACATAAAGAATGAAGATTCATGTTTATCTAGTCTAGCCCAGGGACTTGTTGTTTAATCGCTTAGCAATGAATAGTACTTTTTTGTAAAGCAGTGAAAATTATGTGCCGAGTGCAATCCAGATAGCTAAAAATGACATTCATAAACACACTGTTTGTGAACTTCCAAAATTCTTAAATATTTTAAAAGAAGGCCATTTACCAAAATAATGAATCATCGTCACAGAATACCAATAGCTAGAATGTTGATAAAAACAGTGACTTCAGCGCGTAACAAATTTCCGATTTCGATTGGTGCTTTTCCGCCAATACTAAAACCATTGTTAAAAAGCGTAGGAAATGGAACGTCGATAACGACGGCTTGCATAAATTACCTTATATTTCCTTTATACTGCAATTGAATCTACAGTTTATTTATTCCGATGTGAGTAAATTGACTTGAGTTTTATACACAAATCTAATAATGAGATCTTGTTTTCGATAAGTGGCTATAAACGTTTTAATCGCAAAAGAAACGAATTTCAAAAATTCAAGGATTAGACTTGTGAATAATCTTCGGTATTGCTTGTACAAGCCATCAATATTGATTTAAACTAATTTATTACTCCTTCTTTCATCACCTCCTGATCCTTCACTCCTCACTCCTGACTTTTTATAAAACAGTGGTTAAAGAATAGATGAGTTTACGAACTTAGAGGTAACAGTGATACAAAAAAACGAATTTAAAGGCTAACACCCAACGGTTCAATCGCCACTCAATTATAAGACGTCGCTAAATCTTGTGCTGTCAATAATAACTTGATACATCTTAGACACGGCCAATGGTCGAAGTCACCTTTATATTAATTGTAGCACCCGAACGAGAGTAAAATACAAATATTTTTCAAACAGCCATAAGTCTACTTATTTTTTGTTTACTAAGTTTCGTAATTAGGTAGTGAATGAGTGAGTCCTTTCGCTATATAGATACATGTAGCTCCTTAGTAAGCTGCGCAAAATTTACCCTTTATATGTATTTGTACTCATAAGTATCAATAAATATGTATTATAGTTTAGTTTATTAAATTGATATAGACCTTATTAAAATATTGTCAGGAAATTAACTAAAGGACACACTTTAACCTGCTGTTGAAATTGCCTTGGTATATCTAAAATATCACCTAAGCTAAACCGTACCAATGTATTTGTATACGGGGTGCAAAACACTAATTAGGTACTGATGTTCCCAGTGTATTTTTGCGGGTGCGGTAACAGGGCGAACATACTTACATATGTAGTTGCTACAGTTCAATATTTTGTACTCTAGTGCCATAGTTAATTTGTTATGCGTGCATTATGCGCATCATTCACTTCCTAAAAAAAAACTCATGGCCTAGACCACAGATAACATAATACTATACTAGTACAGATACCTCATCCCATACAACGAAATGCGACGCTCCTAACTCGGGCAATTCCGCGGGCTACTATTTTTTAGCCTACAAAGGCGC
Source organism: Euplagia quadripunctaria (assembly GCA_963859945.1). Taxonomy (NCBI): domain Eukaryota; kingdom Metazoa; phylum Arthropoda; class Insecta; order Lepidoptera; family Erebidae; genus Euplagia; species Euplagia quadripunctaria. The sequence continues at coordinate 9,641,467 of OY982567.1, read as the reverse complement.
TGGATGCCGCTAGCAGCGCGATAGATAGCTAGAGCCACCTAGCGATGAATGGAAAAAAATATTTACCTACTAATAAACACGCAACCAATAGATGGCGATAATTAGTATGTAATCAGCAGGTAGGACTGTTCGTTATATTAGATAACCGCTAAAATAACTTATTACTTATAAATAATCAAACGGCCTATTATTTATTACAGCCGGTAAGCATTATTTATATTGCGCGAATATATTTATTATTACATACGACCAGATCTAAGTACGTGCAACATCTCGCCATTCAAGGTCAATTTCACTTCGATCATCGTTGTGCAATATTTGTATCCCATGCCAAATTATGCTCTAGTACAACCTCATAACAACTATATTCCCATCAATGTACAAAAATATTAGTAAAAATAATAGTCAAACCACAGATATGATAATAGTTTCGTCAAACTAATATATTTGTTCGTCTTAAACCTTAGATTAGAATATTGTTTGAAGAAAATCAAAATCGAGATAATCTACCTACCTACCATTGCAGCATTGACGCTGCGACACGCGACGATCACGAGCAAGCCGGGCTGCCAGTAAGGACAACTTATTTTCAAAAATCAAATCAATCAATTCAAAATCTCGTACTATTATACACAAAATCAGTGTTGTACAATGTACGATGTTACGTCACTCAATCACGTCACGTGTACCGAACACGTACCGTGCACTTAACTTATTGAAAACACCGACACCACCACACCAACAGTTATTAGCTTAGATCATAGCGGCCTCACTTATCTTAATTTTGTCTTAATTTTATAGACAAAGTCAAAATGCCGAAGCAAGTTTTACATAATTTGCACGACGACACTTTTTTGAGCGACTAAGCAAATAAAATGAAAAAAGTAAAATAATGTATCTGATCTGAAATAGTAATATAGTTCATAGCGGCCTCAAAATTTGATACGTGTAGTATGGGTTACGTAGAAAAAAAAACACAATCAAAAGCATAAACCTAGGTACTTAAAACCGTAATAGCTGTAAATTTCTCTTTACTACTTTATTATTTTTACAAACAATTTATACCAGAATAAACGTTAGTTCAAAAGTAATTAGGTATTTGTATTTTTTTTTTAAATAACTAATTAAAAACCTTTAACTGCCCAGAACTCAACGCTTGTAGAGGTAAGACCTGTGCCGATTTTTTGAACGCCAAACAACAGAACGTGAACCGTATACTACGTCTGCCTATTTTTGATCACAGAAGTATGTTTTGGTTATTTTCTATATATTGAACTATTATTTTGTAGGATGTAGAGCTTATCTTGACTCAATTTAGGTTATTTATTTCGAGTGTATGAATAGTATAGACTATTATTATAATGACAGTTCGAATTACAACATCTTACTACAGTTAAATAGCAGCAGCATATTTTTTTTTAATTTATTTATTTATTTTAAAAAGTTAGTACTATGTTACAGATAATAGCCAAGCTGCCAAACTATTATCTGTAACATAGTTAAGTTTTTGAAATAAATAAATTTATAAAAAAAAAATATTAAGCATCACATCAATCTCGCCATACATTTGAAAACAAATGCAAATTTAAGTTATGTATAAATAATTATGTCTGTATGTTTGTAACGATGTATGTATCTAATAGGTAAGTACGAAAGAGTTTCAATTGTATGCAGTATGTATAGTATGCAAACATATTTGTTTGGCACGCTGTGCGTCCAAGTGTGTTTAGTTAACTTGAGGTGTGATATATAGATTTCATTGACATATTATAAAACAAAGTCCCCCGCCGCGACTGTCTGTCTGTCTGTCTGTCTGTTCGCGATAAACGGAAAAACTACTGAACAGATTTTCATGCGGTTTTAAACAATGGATAGAGTGATTCAAGAGGAAGGTTTATATGTAGTATACATGCATATTAGTGTAGAGAAAAGTCGAGAATTTCAAAGATTTGTAATGTCATGTCGTAACAAACATATTTTTGTGCGCTTACATTGCAAACGCTAGCTAAACCTTACGAGATAGATCAAATTAATGTACTACAGAATTGTATATCTTAAAAAGATCAATAAAAAAGTCCGCGATGGTATATGTTTATCTCCTAAGGATAACCCACAGTAACCATTTTTATCTTTTACATATTACAAAAAAAATATGGGTTATTTATCAACCATTTTAAACAATACCGTATTATTCCTTATCCAATTAAATACATTAGGTACGTTCTGCATTTCATGTACATCAAAATTGCCCTTTCCAGCATACAATAAAAATTAATATCTTAGAAGATATCAGAGATTTAAAAAGCGGGGGCAGAGCGGCTGGTGGGCTGAACTGATTTTGATTATTCTTTTTTGTTAGATAGGGTACCTCAAGGGTGGTCCCATGTCAAGGAAGTCAGGATCTGTTGATAAGATCCTAATAAAATTGAGAGAAACCCTCGAAAATTGTAGGAACAAATAGTGTTTCTGTTTACTTTTTATTACTTTATGAGGTTTTTGCGTTTAGAATCATCATCATATCATGTAGCTGAGCTAATGATGAAAAAAAATCAAATTATAAAAATCTTCACTACATATCACTACATTTCATAAAACAAAGTTCCCCGCAGCGTCTGTATGTCTATTCGCGATAAACTGAAAAACTACTGAACGGATTTTCATGCGTCTTTCACTAATAGACAGAGTGATTCATGAGGAAGGTTTAGGTGTATAGTTTGTACCCGTGCGAAGCCGGAGCGGGTTACTAGTTTTTTAATAATAATGACTCTGATTTGTATCTGGCATGAGTCGAAAACGCTCCGTGTACAAATGTTTTAGAAAGACATTACATACATCTACATTAATAAAAGCAAATGAAGCAAGGTACACCTGCCTTAAATAAAATTATAATATCATTATCTTATGTTATTTTGTAGCAATCGATATACGAGTATAATAAAGTAAACGAAATATGATTATAAAAAAAAACAGTCAGTAGTAGGACTGTATGTCAGAAGTGAAAACAACTTCACAATGTATTTGCATATACATACACATACACATCTGTATATATATAATTAGGTTAAAAATAAAAAGTAGGTAATAACATATCTAAATGTATACACAGGGTACACTGGAAGTTCTGCGCTCCTGGCCACTCATAAATGTTTGAATTTCGAATGTTATTTTTTTTTAAATATAAGAAACTCGGCTCCGTCTTACGAATTTTCGATCAGGTCACGTGTCCTGGCGCGAGTTTAAAATTTTTAACCATCCCAAAAAGTGCACAACGACGCCAAAGAAGTTTTCACTTAAAAAAACAACATATTAATTTTCGTACTTAGAAGTTTATAGGAATGTTTCACGATACGACGACATAGGGAATCCGAAAACAGTCTCGTAAGAAAGAATCTCTCATTTTTGTTCATTACTACTATTATGCTTTTTCTGCTTTTTAATAAATAAAACATAAAAATAATTGCTTAAGGAAGCAAATTACGAAGTTGAGGGACAGAGAATTTTTGATTTCTTTTTAAATTAATTGTTTGAAATTGACAAGCAATAACTGCCGAAGAGTTGCAAGGCGCGGCTAAGAAACGAAGATTCATAGTCTATGTGAATGAGATTTGATAGTTCAATACCTGTTAAAATGCTGTGGGGTGCTGACCAAGAATGTTACCCCCCCCCCCCCCCTCCGCTCTTTCTCTTACTGGGGGTGCCGTAAGATTTGGCTAGGAACAAAAAACCATAAGGTGTGCAGCGTCTACCGCGAAACCACAAAACCCCAAACCTGAACACTGCGCCCGCCTACCAAGCGTGGCGAGTATTGGTAAAAAGCCCGCAATGAAAGCAAACAGAATGATCAGGCCCCGAGTCTCAGGCAGCCCTGATATTCCTGGCTACGGTAGCGGTTACTGTATCTGATCAAACGTTCGGCTAACAACCCTTTAGACGACAACTGGCCCTGGTAACATGCAACCTTCGCACAGTGAGTATTGGCGAAAAGATTGACGATGATGAACCAGAAAATTGTAAATAAAAGATGATGAAAGAGAGTGCCTTTGGAGTTTCTTGCCTTCTCCTCCATAGGATCTGCGTATTGGAACAGACTATCTTCACGACTGATTTATTCTGACTGACTCAAAACGTTGACAATTCAAAAATACTTATTGGATTAATTACCAATAGATATTTTTAAATTGAAATATTAATATAGTTTTTTATTAATTTAAATCACATTTTTATTATGGTATTTCCATAATAAAAATGTGATTTAAATTAACAAAAAACTTTTATTTAAAATACCTACTTAAAGTTTTTAAAAATAAGAAACTTCATACTATCATAATCTATACGAGCAAAGCCGCAGGCGCATAGTTAGTGGCTGGAACATTACGCATTATTAATAATATTTTAAGACAGGTAGTAAAACATTTAATAGTAGAAAAAGGATCATGATTGCTTAGTCACTGCGGTAACACAGTGTCAGGAACTCGCGAGTGCAACCTAGTCGTTGTCGTGCGTAAATACCTAATTTTGTAAACTGCAATTATGTGTTATAGCTCTTAACGTATAATTACTTAACAGGTTATCACAGACATGATTTGTTTTAGGTATCTCTATGTGTATGTTCGTACTTATTACACAATAACATCAGTAATGACATTGTATCCGATTATACAATGCATCTATTAAACAAACAGCATACTTAGGCCTGCCATTACTTAAATTGCCGACGCCGGACAAAAACTTAAAAAAAACCGGACACATTGGTGAAATCGAGATTCTTTCCCGGACACCTTAAAAAATCCACCGATTCCATTTAAATTTTTATCTTGTTAAAGATTCATCTAACAATTGTAATTGTCCCTTGGCACAGAGTGTCCGGGTTTTACCCGGACACCTTTAGGAAACCCCGCCCGGACGCTCCTCGGACTCCCTCTAAACTAGGACAAATCCGGGGAAACCCGGACGGATGGCAGCCCTAAGCATACTTATGATTACCGAATTAAACGAATTTTGTATCCAATTATACAATCTGGCAGCCCTGCAATCGAGTGAGGTCTGAGTTGAAAGATTCCTATTAATAATGTGTAAATAGATAGTACGTGTAAGTACTTAGTTAAGTAAGTAATTACTTTGCCAAATCATGATGTCTGTTACTTAAATACCTAACCTGCCTACATAACAAAGTTGACACATACCATACGTTTCGCTGTTCACTATTAATTGTCCTGACAATATGAAAAAAATATGTAAAACACAATGAGAAAAATTAATTCTAAATGTTGTTTAGTATCTTTGAAATTCGAATTAATAATTTACCTACAATAAAAAATGCAAAAACATAACGCAACAATACAGTTTCATTAAAATTTGGCCAACTATCAATAGTCAATACCTACAAACTCAATAACAAAACCGATAGGTAAGGTTTTGTTATAGTGTTACTTCAACGTAGTACCAGTAATTGCCACCAGAGGACCGACGACAATATTGAATTTTGTCAAAATAAGATAACTGAATTTAAGAAGCTTTTATTAAATTTTCCCGTGTTTAGGGTATTTTATGAAATTAGAAAATACTTTTATCAGGACCTAATATTGATTTTCCATAAACTTCAATAACAAATCGATACCCGTAACGCCATCTATTGATATTTGTTTGAACCATTTTTCTTTTGTTTGAGATGGGACCCCATGCCTAGACAGACCAAACGGCGATTTTTGGAAACACTTACAAATAAAAATCGTGTAAATCGCGCCTTTTCAGATACTTTTATTGCTGGAGACCCTACATGGGTTTTCGTAAATTTTTGTTACACTCTTGAAAAGTCCAGTAATATTACCCATTAGACCACCATAGGCACCTTCCATTAAGGAAGAGATAACAGTGAAGTAACGAGTAAACAATGAAGGAACAACTAACACTAGCTTATCTCCCACTTCCAAGAACAGGTGCATAAAAGTATAATGAACCCTTTTTATGTCACTATTGCCATACCCATTACACCACGTGTTATCGTCACCTTTACGCTGTACCTTGGGTTAATGTGAAACCGTCATACATATTTTAATTTTTGGGTCACTTCTTCGATCAAATAAAATAGGTAGTAACCAAAAAAGATTTCATATGTAATGTAATGACAAAAAAACAGATATTTTATGAAGAATAATAAAATTTCACTTAATGGGCCAATAAAAAAATAAACAAAAAATCATAATCACTTAAGAAATTACAATTAACGACACAGGTGTGAGTGTATGTACTTATGTATAAAGCAGAAGACATTGTTTGTTTGACCACACTAATCTCAGGACAGCTTGCTTCATTTTAATTAGTCTTGATATGTCAGATTACATTTTCCATCGTAAGATAAGAGCCTTTTGATACGGGACTACCATTTATTTATTTTACGCTAATAGCAAATCACGGTATAATAACACACGGAACACATAGACACACACAATATGTTCATTAGTATTATTCAGACTGAACAGAATAATCGAAATTTTACTTTTAATTAGTTTACGAAAAGCAGAAATGTCTGGGCCTCAAGCTTTCTGCAGTAGCAGCAGTCTTTGAGATAACGCTAGTTACTCTTAAAGGTTATATTAAGTCAATCTTAAAGATTACATTACTGCAATTTAATAAAGATAAGAAACTATTGAATTATTCTCCTACAGAGAGATTGATAGGAGTATCGCGTGCTCTAATTATTTAGGTATTTATGGGAACGCGACAGTCATTAGGAAAATACCGAAAACAGGCTTCTCTTGAGGCTAAGTTCACACGATCTTTGTTTCGTGTTATTAATACCTTCTCCATTAATATCAATCTGTTTCAGCATTACAAGAGGTTCGAGGTTCTTCAACGGTTTTTAATTACACTACGTTGTGTAATTAACCATTGTTTGGCTTTAACGGGTAAATTTCTCATAACATCGAAAATCCTCACTTGTTGATCGTTTTACAGTGATGGCTGAAATATATGTATAAATTAATCTGAATGAACCGATTATTAAAGCTTGGTTTAAATAATAAACGCAAGTGTGAAACCTTGGACTTGTCACCCTCAAATAGATGGCTACACATGGCGCACTGTCAACTATTGTGATACGTTATAAGACAGTTTCTTTTAAAGACGACTTCCCTATTAAGAAATTATGTAAATTAATAGACTCATGGCGCTTTAGGCTCAGAACAATACGGTATTAGACTGTCAAGTCAGTTCCTCTTTTTGAAACAAAACGGTACGTTCTGTAGAAATTTGTATGATATAATGAGTTATTTCATACTTAATTTCATGAGGACTATTAAACAATTTATTTTAACCATAGGAAACTAACTCTATTATTGGTTTATCTCACAAATAAAGGTTCGTGGGATCGAACCTAAAACACTCGAGTACTATCATCCCGTTAGTGAAATCTTCTTCTGTGCCTATGGTATCAGAAACCTTTATTTATTTATAATAAACTAGCTCCCCCCCTCGGTTTCACCCGCGTAAGTTCGTTAAGTTTTCTTTTCTGTGCAAACTTCACATAAACCATCTACTAAACTAGTCCGAACAAAGCCTAAACATTTGCTTTGGATAGGTAAGCCCGTTCTTGAGTTATAAAATTACAACGAAAAGTGGCATTGATTTTTATATTAATGGATACAGTTACAAAAAATGTTGAAAAATCTTAGCTTTAATTTACCTCTCTACCATACTTGATTACCTTTAGTACGAACTAGTAAGTCATTACAACACACCAGAAGCAATTTTTCTCCCGTCACATTAGTTTGACAACAGCAAATCTCATGACCGCGTTAACTTTTTCTGACATTCTTGACTCGTGCCGTCTATTCATGGTATATTTCTTTGGTTACGCTTATAAGTCGCTGGAATGCTTGCAGAATGTATTCCTTTGAACTACTGATTGATTGATACATACGGTGATTTACAAATCATCTCGCAACAGGCAATTTCTGTTTTTATCCCAGATATACAATAGATTTATGTTAGTTTAATTTATCGTTATAAATGCTTTCAACTTGTATACATAGAAGCTATGCAAATAAATAGTTTATTAAGACGTATTTTTAGTTTGTCAACTTGCGAAAGGGACAATAAAGTCGTGGGCATGTAATATGTACGTGTCAAATTAATAATTCATTTTAATCAGTTAATAACGTTAACGAAATGCTCTATGTACCTATATCACATGTTGTAGTTTGTAACTAATACGGGACCAAACAAAACACGCCTACCTAATACCAGAGGACAGATCATCAGTATTTTTAATTCTTAATCATAGCATAAAATATTAAACATACGATGAGAGTATCGCATATTGCTAGGAGGTATGACATCATTTGTCTCATTTCGTAGAAACTTCACGCGAGCTACAGTACAGGTATTTTAATGGGAGTTTGATGCGGCACCCATGGCACGTACCTACTTCGTCATTATGTATACCTGATAGCTATAAATAAGACTTATATGTTTTTTATGCCGAGCTCGCATCTTTTCCGTGTCGTAATTACCTTCATGTAAATTGGATCAGATTTATCAACCGCGTAAGTACGAGCGCGGTGGAATGTAAGTAATGCGTGCATAGAACCTGAACAGTTGTTACTAGTAATACGTTCAAACGCAAGAGTAATATAAAAAATATTCAATGGTGGTTCCATCTCACCAGGGCCAAGATCTTTATCTTTACTAAAATAATAAAAATGAAAAGTTAGTTTTTTTTTTGGTTGAACGCGCTAATCTCTGGAACTAAAAGTCGGATTTGAAAAATTATTTTTGAATTTGGTAGCACAATAATTCTTGAGGAAGGTTATTTGAGATCACGCTACAAATCTTAGTAAGCACAAACATGGATGACACAGCGCAGAACGGCTAGTTAAATATAAAAATTGTACAAACGAACCTGCCTTTTAACAGAACCCAATAACGAACATAATAATATGAATAAAATGAGTGTAAATAAATTTAATAAATTAGAGACCTTCACAAAAATATGTATAATTAAACAAAAGACATCATCGTCAAACTGGACTACTTGAAAACTTCGTTTAAAACCACGTCTCCTTATAAATTCTCTGGCGTGAAATCTGGTAGAATCAACCAGAGCGGGAAGATTGTCAAGTGCGGCTAAGCGCAGAGTAAGCTGCGCCCGTCAGATCTGATGCTATTAACAAACAAGCATATTTTTGGAACAGAAGAGCTCCGGGAAGTAGTTATATGCGTCCGGACATGGCAAAAATACGACATAATTTACATACAAGACATCAGTCAAGGACTACTCACTGAGTTAATTTATTATTATGTATATTTTCGTAGCTTCTTCTTTATGCGAGCTAAAAAGACGGTGCGTAAGCTCTCTGTAGATAATATAACAATCTAGGAGAGGCAGGCTCCGTATCCGTATTCTTTATCGTCACTCCTGTCCTGTCAAATCACCTCGCTCCCGAATATTTTTTTTTATTATTATTAATAATGATAGTAACCTCTCACGTCAGCGTGTGTTTCACTGTCTGTAAGGAGGTCGCGTAACCGTTTCGTAAGTCAATGTGAGAAAAGTACCTAACCCTGGCTATTGTATACAAATATTAAAAGTAAATTGAATCTGGTATACATACTATTTATAAATGAATATTCATTGTTATTACTTAACCATTAAAAAAAAACCTTTTCTATTAGATAAACTAGGTTACTAATTTGACACTACTGTTTGGTGACATTATATGTGGCACGTAAGTTGTATGTATAATATAGCCCGCCCAGAAAAATAAAAACCTCGTCATGTTGCGGAAAACAGAGACTTTAAAACGTCATTAACTATCTAATATATTTTGAGTTTGTGAGATTGTTATTTGTTAAAATGCCAAAAAACTATTCATAGTCGTCATAGAAAAGTGGTTAGCAATGTATTTAAGTATTTTTGTCGAAAAGAATGTCTGAGGGATTGGACAATGGACTTGACTTGTGGTTACATCATATACTATGCACAATGAACATTGGCTTTTGAACTCAATGTCATTGTAACTTAAACCCAATTGAAATGATTTGGGGTATTGTAAAAAGAAAATTTGCTTCAAAGAAGTTTCGTCTCGATAGTATTACCTACCTAAAACTTGTACAAGAGCGGCAAAGCTCATTGCCAGGTCAGGATCTGAATTTGAATTTTGAATTGAAATTTGATGATAAAGGCCTCGTAAGCCCACAGGAACTACTCAATAATTAGTATTTCACGGGTTGCGTTTTCATTGCTTTAATGTGGATGTCAAGCAATTTATCCTCGTCACAATGCGTATGAAGTACCAGAAGAACTCCTCAACAATTAACGTCCCTGCATCGGGCAAAGCAAAGTTTTGTAAAAGGTGATGAACAATTGTGATTAGGCTATTGTAACTTAAATAAATTATAAACCGACCAACTCAAAACCGAGAAATATTTTTTTTTATGAAATGAGGAGGCCCCCATGGTGAAGTAATTTAAACAATTGTTTTAAATTGATTTGGTTATAATAAAAAATTAATGGGACCGTCTATTTCAATTACAGATTGCTAAAATTTAGGAGCATTAAAGTCGGTGATACTTTTTTCAAAACATAACTTTTGAAGTCGGTTTAATTTTTTTATTTAAAACTTTCTTTATTTTTAATAAATGTGTTAAACTTAGTGAAACTTAGTATATTACGCTAGTGTACTAAGTTTATGCAAAGACATGACATGAAGCTTTGCTAAATTAACGTGGAATACAGTTGTTCAAAAATAGGATAGTATGTCCATGTCGTTCACCCTGTAGATGAGTACAGTAAACAGCAGTAGATACTGGCATAGTATTGTATTTCTCTTTATCATGTAATCATTTCGGCAACACCTGATTGATTACACCACTGATGTTGACAATGTTTATGGGTAAAAGGCATCGATAGCCGCTGGCTATCAAGCGGTCTATATTTATTTGTAACCTTAGTAATACAAAAATCGTACGTTTGTTTGTAAAAGTAGTATGAACACCTTTAGATATCAAATCGTAATAAAATATGGAGTCTTCCTGAGTCTGAGGCTCACTACAGCTTTTTTTTAATCACCGAATCAGCTTGCTAAACAATAATAGTATTTTACTTAAAACGATAGTCAACAACAAACCTTCAAACAGGTTCTAACATTAGTATAGTAGTCACGTCAACAAACTACTCCTAATGGCAATACGCAGTGTCATCATCATCACATGACGACTTTCAAAAGTCAACTCTAAGACGCTAGAACTTAGTTTCCATTTGAAGTTTCCATTAACGAAAAACCGGTGTAAATGAGTACACGCCGTTACTTAAAACGTGTGTCACCAAACCATATTGTCAGCCTATAAATTTAAGAATGTTTACCTTTGACCATAAGTATCTTCGAGTAGCAGTAATATATTTAACGGTTGCTTAAAAATAATGAGTAAAATTTCTAATCCGTTACAAAAGGCCTAATGTATCTAAAAGCATATGGGATAAATATGTTATATAACAACCTTTATTTGATGTAAAAGAGTTTTTTACCACACAGGTTGTTAACAAACAATGACAACGGACGGACTTTTGCAACACCGTTTGGCATTATGTCCTACCATTGCCGCTGCTCACATACTGCAGACACCGTTTAATGTTCTTTTTGAAGAATCACACTACAATCTTTTAGCAAAACTTATTCCAAAGAGAAACGAAACCTTCCTTTGGCTCAAATCGTAATCCTGACCAGCAGCGGATGGGAAAGTTGGCCTCTTTAGGGCTACGAGGAAGAAAACCTTTGAAAAAAAAAACCTAGCGAAGCCACTTGGCGCCTGTGGATTAGTCAAAAATGATGTTCTAATTTCTTCAAAGTCCTTATAACAGAGAACGTGGCCACGAATAATGGTTTTTAAATATTCAAGATAAAAGGATTAGGAGCGCAGCTGGCCCTGCTTAATCGATGAAATTTAAATAATGCTCCGTTGCGTGGCAATGACAGACTTTTAATGCTTTCGTTTATCTTCAAATTTATTTCTCAATAATATTTACGTGGACTTAAAAATAATAATCCTCTGATTTATGGTTCCCTAGGTTTTAAAGTTCAAATCAATGATTTAGGTACTACAAATAAATATAGGTTCCGTGTCAATATCAATAGATAGGTTTCGGTCAAGTTCCAGGAACTTAGATAATATGTTTTAAGAACGCGATGATATTAATAGCCCGCTCACTTTAGTACAAACTGTTTAAAGAATTCGTTAAACTTTACATACATCAGTTTAAGTACTTGTTTGCCTTCAACCTTTGTAGAATTTAGTACGTGACGATTAAAAATCATCGTTCATTCATGGCTTACAAATACATAAGTATGTACATGCCTGGCGTAGATGCCTGATAAATCGAAAACCAGTCCGTACCTTCATGGAAACATGCAACAGTATTTAAGTTAAATTGTACACATGTATAACGGTGAGTTCTACAAAAATCTACTTATTTGTTGTTGCGTGAAAACAGACAATACTTTAAAGTCACAACATCTTTTAATTTTTATAGCAGTACAGTGGCACAGTTCTACAATATAAGTACCCAATAAAAAGTTTTAGTTCTCAAATACTTACCTGAACAGCACTGTTTAAAAAGCAGTTGTTCAATCCAGGAGCATTCCATAATCCCTTCGTGGTATGGAAAATCCCAGAATCCCGGGACCCATCTCTGGAATGTTGAGGTCGCACTTCAGTCTCGCGCATGTAATACTCATGCGCGGGAGTCACCATAGTTGCAGCCATTACAAACGCTCCATCTTCAAATCACTACAGCCTAATTGTCCACATTTCAAAGGCCTCTGAAACAATAAAAAAAACAGAGGTTGTAGAAGACAATTTCGAGAATGATTAGAGAATTGATAAGTTATAATAATTTTAAAATTATGAAATTTCGTGATTATAACATAATGTTAATGGTATTTTTATTTATTTATTATTTGGTTGACCAAATAAAATGATTTATCAACATTTTAAGAACATGATAAGACAAGAATGAGCTTTTTGATGAGCTTAAAAAATAAGTAATAATAATAAGTAAAATAGTTTTTGCGATTACAAACTTATATTTTGCGGTTGGAAAGTTGACTTTGTCGTACATCGATGTATGGGAGAGTATTTTAGAATCGCAAAGTTAAGTTTATCTTTCGGAAAAGACGGGCAAAAATCTTCGAGAATTGATTCAAGAGATGGACGTACTATCTACATACAAGTTTGTTTGCTTACGGAACCCTCGGTGCGCGAGTCAGACTAATAAAAAAAAATAAAAAAACCTTTAATGCGAGCAAAAGCTAATCTTTATATGTAATAATAATAAGTATATATATATTTCTTCTGTGCGTGTGTATGTCACTGAACTCCTCCTAAACGGCTGGACCGATTTTAATGAAATTTTTTGTGTGTCTTCAGGAGGATTCGAGAATGGTTTAGATTTACAAATGGACCCGGTAGATGGAGCTGCGATAGGGTTCCAGGAATAATATTTTTAGTATCCTGTAAATAAACTACAAAAAGTTTTCATGATTACGATGCACTTACCTACATATATAAAAGCAAAAGAATACTCATTCATTTCCTGACCACTCACGAAATTTCGGAAACTAGGTAGGTCACGTCTTATGAAGATGAAATTTGGCAGAAATAAAATGAAGTCTCATTTGAGAAGAAATTTTGCGACAGGGCAGGATTAAGGTCTTATGGCTCTCGCAGGTTAGTATGAAAGTCCTTGGTTTTTTGTATCAGAAACCCGAAATTTGATAAGGAGGTGGTTTTTAGGTAGGAGACGTCAGCAAAGGACGGATTTTGCGTCGGGCTTTAAGAAGGGCTTTTGCAAGTTTACATAAAAGTTCTTGGTTTTTGCTACTAGTAACAATAGGTTGAGTTGTTTGATTTGACAGAGTAGTAGTAAGTGGTCAAAATTCGCCTATATTTAACCACAGTTTTAGAAATAGTCAGATCAGGAGGAGATGAATGGAGGAGAAATATTGTAATCAGTATTGTTGGCTTTAAGAAGATTATTCAAAAGCAAGTTTCTCGAATTTTTGAAATTTGTTTCTTTTGCTATTAAATAGTGTATAGCCACTTATTGAAAACTAGATCTCGTTATTAGATTTATGTATAAAACCCAAGTCAATTAACTTACATATTACGGAATAAATAAACTGTAGATTCAATTACAGTATAAAGGAAATATAAGATCACGATGCATTTTCTACGCTTTTTCACAATAGTTTTAGTATTGGCGGAAAAGCACCAAGTCGAAATCGGAAATTTGTTACGCAATGAAGTCCCTGTTTTATTGTTTCTATCAACATTCTATTATTGGTATTGGTAATCTGTAACGTTGAATCATTGTAGTAAATTTCTCTAATAGCTACTCTTTTAAAATATTTAAACATTTTGTAACGTTTACAAACCGCATGTTTATGAATGCCATTTTTAGCTATCTGGATTGCACTTGGCACATAACTTTTACTACTTTACAGAAGAGGTAGGTAATACCACTATCCATTGCCATGCAATTAACAAGTCCCTAGACTAGAGACTAAATAAATATGACTGGCCTGTTGGCCTAGTGGTTAGTGACCCTGACTGCTACGCCATAGGTCATGGGTTCGATTCCTACCTGAGTTTGGGTGTTCTTTGTGTCCGTTGTTTGTATGTTTGTAAAGTCCCCCGCGACACAGGAGTCATTCCTAATGCGGTAGTTGTCTTTTTAAGAAACAATAAATATGACTCTTCATTCTTTATGTGAAACTGTCTTTCTTGTTAGACTAGTCGACGGACGAAATCTAACGATTTAGACCCCATCCTGTCATTTCTGGCCATCAGAGGGATTTCCATCTTTCGTAGTTAGATCTATATATACTATGATCGATCGTCTGTTAGTAATTTTATCAATTAACTAACCACAAACGTACCTGTTAACTACATATGTAAGCACATATTTTGCTCAATAAAATTAAAACATGATTAGGTAGCTCTAGCGATATCTACGAAAATTAAAATAAGCTCGTACAGAGAGCATGGGGCATTAAGTCTACCTCTATAGCTTTGAACCGGAAGTTATATATGAATAAATAACGGGCTGGCGAATTCTTTAACAGGCCTAGTTGGCGTTTGTCATATCTACCTACTATTGCCTTCACAATATTCTTTACCTTATTAATTAATTAAACATAGTCAACTCTTTCAAATGTACGTTATGAAAATCTACATTTATCAAGATACTTTTAAAACGCTATCTTCTTACAATCTATTGAAGTAAGTGGGAGTGAGAAAGTTACATTTACTGTCTTTTCAACTCCTAAACACAAGGAACGCGTCGTCGCTAGTTTCCTAAACAATTCTCTTTGAACAGGTGCACGTGTGCTTACTCAAGTTATTTTACTAACTATCGACCATTCCACACACGGTTTATCTGTATTGTATACACACGCCACCTTCAATATGATGCCCTTTATACTGTTTTAGTTGAGTGTTAGTAGTTGATGAAGATTTTAATCATCCCTTTAATGAGTAATATATCAATAAAAAAAATTATCTATGATTCTAAAATGAAATGAGTAATTGCTGCCATAATAAAATACATAATAAAGGTGATAAAATACAAGCTCGTTAGTCTGATTGCTTGACCGTGTCGGACATTCCATCTTGTACGATATTAATGTTTAAACTGAGACTGACCTCTGCGTGAGGTTTTTGTCTTAGTCTATTGTTATTAATGGTAATATCGGGCTAAGGACCGGCTATGTAAATGTAGTTTTGTTTCACTCAAATACAGAATTGCTAAAATACACTCTTGTCCCTTCTCTAAGAACATATATGAAGATAAACATAATTATGTTATTAAAGTATGTCGATAATGAGCTATATTGCAAGCTTGTCAACTTAGATTATATACGTAGATTCATAATACGCGCCCCATAAATTGACGATAAACACAAGTCATAATAAAAACTTTACTTTTGATTAAGTAGGAAAATACTACGAGGACCTAACGTGAGTATTGTTAAAAACTACTTCGACTTAGTGTGCCATTTTTATATTTTTTTGCGATTATTTTTGCAGTAATATAAATGTTTTTGTTGTTTTTCAATTACTTGTATGTTATGAAAAAAATAATTACCTTCGCAATTTTTTTATTCTAATAAACTTTTTATGTAATTCATATTAACTGAGATATACGAAAAAACAGGATAGTACCTATTTAAAAACAATTAAACCCATGGTTTCAGGCACAGAGCAGAGTATCTGCTCCGTGGTTTCAGGCGAGCGCTTAGTGAAATTATTATTTTTTTATGACATGAAATGTTGGTGGTTCTTGATTTTAGAAACAAAAGTAGTTTCGTGATACATCAAGTTAAAAAATTAACTCAGGTGTGATTACGAGGCAATAAAAAACATTGTTACCGATACGTGGCTTTCGCTATGGTGACACCAATTTTTTTTTATTTCATTATATATTTATTTATATAATACAGGAATGGTAGCCTATGATACTGTCATTTTAAGATAACAATAATTGCAATATCTTTACTTTTATAGATTTCCAACTGATCTACAGGATCATGCTCAGCACGTAGGGTTTCGATTTTCAATGAGGTTTTCTCGCACGTTCATATTGAATTTATCAACGAACATGCTCTTTCGCTAGGCGCATTCTGCCCTGGTAGGCAAAGCAGTTACTGGACAACGGTCAAACAGTTTTTTTAATGAAATTTCAGTTTTTTGTACATTTTCAAACACCTCCATCCATCGTATTGTTCTGTGTTGAAAAATAGGCTTGCGGGACGTCCGGGACGCATCCAACGTTTTGCGGGATTATTGTACTATTTATTCCAAAGCGGGACTACATCTGGCATTACGGGACGGTCCCGCAGATAGCGGGACGGTTGGCCGCCTTAGCGTACGTTATATTATACCTCCAGTACAGTTATTTATACCTATTATACTTATGCACACTGCACATACCTACCTACATTTGAAAGTGACTTTGACTTTACGTATTCCAACATGAAGATGAAACATACTAAAACAATAACAAGCTCCAAGTAATATTTACAAGGTTATAACGTCGTAGAGTACGAGAGTAGATAGATGAAAACTTGTACAATGAATTGACTAACGACATGTTCGCACAGCCCAGACTAGACAATTGTTGGAGGGAAGCTAACTACTGTGATCTGATTTCTCATTCTTGTTATTGTTGTATCGGGGTTAATAAGGTGAGTTTTCATATTTAATTACACAATGACGCATTCATTCTTTTCGCTATTCTAGACATTTAAATTGTTGGAATTGTGACCACCGATAACAATGAGACTCCCAACTCAACACGCCCACTAGCGACCATCGCATCACACAGCGCAAGAAAACTACTGCAATGCACGCTAATGATATTTGAAATGATAGATTGTGTATTAGCAATGTTTGCAACGTGAAACAATAGATTTTATCGGTGTTTAGTATAGTAAGATTATGTACCTAGCTGTGGAGAACTGGGCTGTGTCAATTGGTTTCCACCACCGATTTTATTTGATTGAAGCATAATATTAATAAGATTCTGACGTGGTATTAAAATTAAAACTCACCCATTTAATATTACATAATATATTATACCAATCCTTTAATACTACATAATGAACTTGAAAGCTGTGCAACCATGTTAATTTTCCATACAAACTCTGGACACTTAAAACCACAATTTAACTAACGTTAAATATTTTGCTTGAGTGTTGAATTTTGAACAATGGAAAATAATTATTGTGAAATATGTCGCCGCCTTCAAATTAGTAGATCGGATGCCCCGCAGTGACCGCGGTGCACGCGGCACATGTGCGGGCTTCCGCGAAACGTCGCGCCGTAAAACGGTTTATTTCAAACTACATGATTTATGACTATTTGTTGCGTTAAATTTCGGAAGAATGAAAGTAATTTCAAAAGATAAAAACTGAATAAAGAACAGAAAAATTGACAACATGTCTGTAAATAAGAAAAAAAATATGGGAAATTTTCGTCGTTAGACTAATAGCTTAAAACGAGATACATAGATAGGTACACATCTAAATAAACAGTTGTAGAATACTGCATGCTGTGTCTAAAGTCTAAACTTAATCTCGGATTGCTGTAATTTTGTTTACACCAAACGCTATTTTCCTATTCAGTTTTATAGGCTTAATTTTGTAACCGGCTTCAGAAAAGGAAATGAGGATGTAATTTTTTATGTATGCATAATTATGTAATGCTATATCTTCGCCAATCGTAGAGATTTCAATTATTATTTTTTATTGGATAGATTTTCTCCAGAGCGGTCTCATAAAATTAAAAAAAAAAGCCTCCAACGGTGGCAAAATAGCTGAAAAAAGAAAGTTTCAAGTGACATGATTTAGACGCATTTAATTTAATTGATATATTTTACTCCTTAAAGTGTGAGCAACAATTTAAATATATATTATCTGAAAGTGGGTGTTCTATTACGTTACAAAGTTTAATATAGCGTTTAAAACAATATTTTCAACGCAAGTTATTATTTTTAATTAAGTACCTAAAATAATTAAGAAACATGCAGCCTTTAAAGCGTGAGAGTCGAACTTTATCGAACATAGACATCCGTAGTACGGACATCCATTTGTATTTAGTTTCCAATAAACCGACGCATCAGTAATGGTATTGGTGCCGTTAGAGCCGCCAATATATTTCTATTTTGTAATGCTAATGCCAGCGAACGTGTTGAGTTTACATTTTGTTTCTAAACACTAAGCAAACAAGCTGAGCTATTTCAGTCAGTTACTTGGGGCCACACTTCCGATCTATTACGATCGATAGACGATTTAACAAAAATCGGGGTTAATTCCTGGATATCACTTGCTTGTTGCGTAACACAAACGTTCCCGACTCAGCTTTCATTTACAGATTTCGTTACACGTTACTGAGATCGTGATTACGATTTCCAGAGTTGTAAATATTTGTAGTTGGTTGAAAGTTGAAACAAACCCGGCACACAAGAGTTCTTAGCAGCGTTATAAATATACTTACATAGGTATGTACGTGTGAAAAATACATTTGTTTTTATATGCACTTATGCAGGATTGCGAAGATACAAGAGAAAAGTAACGTTTTAAAATGAGTTTAAAATCAGGTATTTGCAGGAAGTGAATGCGCACTGGTAAACGCAACCGCTCCCAGGACTATTATCTGTGTCCCAGGTGCCAGACTTAGTTCACTTATGCGGCGTTCCTATAATTTTCGATTCGTTTTGCTTACGGACGGTAAAATTTTCGTTGAATTCAACGAAATTTTATCCCTCATCCCTCATCTCGCATCCCGCATCCCTCTCTATATTCAATAGAGAATAATATATCAAAAAACCAGCTTTCATAATATTCTTTCGATAAAACGCTGCTACAATATGAGGTATATTAACACGATCTATCGTCAAACCTTGCGATGTGTCATAATAATATAAAAGTTTCTTCACATCATATAGGCAATGTAATTTCTCGTAAACAAGTGCCTTATAATAACTTAATTGAATGGAACCAGTAAAAAGTTACAGACGTTTTGAGGGTTAAAATTCCTACAGCACAGTATTAGGGCGTTCACCATGCATAATCGGTGCACCCAAAATAATTAATCTCGAGTGTTATATTCAAACACGTTTCGGAACACAGGTGGTTATAAAAATAAGCTGAAGTTGTTCATGGATTATAATAATCTTGGTAATTATAACATCAGTGATGTAATCAAACCGATTTTATTTTCCAAAAATACTTATCTATATCTAAGAGGTGCTCGTGGTTAAGGGGTAACCGAGTAAGTTAGCACATTAAAAGTTAAGTAATACTAGCCAGGTCAGTCTAGGACGCCTCCGTGCCTCGGAGAGCACGTTAAATCATCAGTCCCGGAAGCCATACAAACATCTGTGGCCAGCGTTAGAGGTAGTAGGAGCCCTAGAAAGTTCGCCAACCTGTCTAACTACAGAACTTCGATATCGCCTATTACTTGGATTGTGGAGGTCTGATGGCAGTCGCTTCACGTAAAATATCAAAATTCTAATTCATAATTTATTACACTACTACATTAAAAATCAAAAACAATTTATTTAGGAATAGGTATAAAGTATCTTAGTCTTTTACTTCAAACAATAATTAAAAAAAAAAAAAAGGTTTTGCTTAATAAACATGTGTAAAATTTCAGAACTGTATGTACTTTATAAGTAGGATGGGCTTAAGAACCAAAAACTTCATAAGAAGCGGTTACTATTCATACCTTTGCTTTTGTAAGTGTGGAGGAAAAAATATCTTACCATTTTTCCTTAAAAATGTTAACACCTTTCAATAAATGGATCTTAAATAAAAAATATAAAAATCAATAGCTGGCCACTGATGGAATTGGCACGACAGTAATTTTTTCACTTAAAAACTTTATGCACAATGTGTCCAGAGGCGGGACTTAAAGCCAAAGGCATTCTCTGCCAGTCTACCTTAAGGTGACGTAGAAATTAATTAAAAAGTATAAGAATGAGTGAAAAAAGGAAAAAAAAGCAAATAAATTAGTATATACTTAATTACATACATACAAGAATATTTAAATATATACCTATATATTATAAATACAAAATTACCTTTATATTTCTACTGTTTTGAGGATTCCGCCAATTTACGGACGAGGGGAGCACGAACCTTTGCTTTAAATGATAGGCGACTAGGTGCACTCCTGATTTCCTGCGGCAAGGCGTTCCAGAGGAAGACAGACTGAATTATGAAAGAAGAACTGACACATTTTGAAGAATGACTGGGACATAATAGGAGAAGATTATTTGAAGAGCGGAGATTTTGGCTATGATTGGAGCAGAGATACTGGAGAATCAAAAGTATGTAGATATGTAGGAGAAGTGGGTAAATTGAGAATTGAATACAACGTAGTGAGGGCGCACAGATGACGGCGCTGACGAATCGGAAGCCAGTTTAATTCAGAGTGAAAAGACGAAACGTGATCATGCTTTCGAAGATTAAAAATGAATCGAATGCAGTTATTGAGAAGACGGTCGTATTTGTTGAGATCTGCATTCAGGTCGTAGTAGCATACATCACAATAATTCATTGTGGGGATATTCAAAGTCTGAACCAATATAGATTTTGTTTTAGATGGGAGAAAGTTATTCAGACGGTAAAACGCCCGCAGTGTTCCTGTAACTCTTTGGCTGACACGAGTAACCTGCGTTTGCACGTTAAGGTTGGTATCAATAAACAGGCCTTGATCCTTGACAGATGGACTAAAAGGTATCTAGGAGAAAGTCTCTCTAGGTCTAGCTTCCTTATCAGGCGTTGACTGCCTACAATGATGGCCTGGCATTTGGTTGGGTTTACCTTTAAACCAAATCTGTCTGATCAGCCACAAATATCCTCCAGGTCGCGATTAATCATTAAAATAGCCTCGGATATTTTGTAACAGTGGCTTGATAGTATAATTGCAAGTCATCGGCATAAAGATGATACGCACACTGAAGATTCGGAGTGATGAAATTGATAAATATAGAGAATAGCAGAGGAGAGAGGATGCCGCCTTGAGGAACACCAGAGCCCTGATCACGCCAACTTGATAAGGATTCGTTGACACCGACAGACTGCTGGCGCCCTCGAAGATATGAAGAGAACCATTCCATTCACCATCAGGTAGTATCATAGGATGGGAAAGGATGGATTTCGTGATTGACGATGTTATAGGCGTTCGAGAAATCAACCAAAGGTAGTATTGTAACTTTAGGCTCCTCTATTCCCGACCTGATGTCGCTAGTCACTTCCTTGATATTGTTGTAAAAATACTAAATATATTATGCGTTCTATAGACGAAGTAACAACGATAGTAATCAGATAGTAATCATCAAAATTATCCGACTGACAACCGCAGTCCGCATTCCTGTGTATTGGACACGCTCAAGATTCACTTTCGCTACAGTTGAAATTTTTACAGTGTGTATATTTATTGCCGCTATAACAACAAATAATAAAAAAAACAAAGGGGCTCCCATACAAAATCTGGATTTTTTCAGTGTCCGGGCTGTATCTCAGGTACTGTAATAGGCAGACAGTTAAAATTTTCACAGAGTATGTATCTCTATTGCCGCTATAACATCAAATAATAATAAGAAAAAAATATTTGAAAGTTAAAAACGGGCCCCATACAATAAACGTAACTTTTTCGGAGTAGGTACGTAAAAAAACAATCTCAGTGTGTGTTTCTATATAGTGGTAACTATTACAACAAATAATTAAAATAAAATAAAAATAAAGAGTAAGGGTAATAAAGAGTAAGTAAAATTAAGAAAGCAATATTTTTTGGCAAAACACAGATAAGAATTTGATAAATAATACAATTATGAGAGTTTGTTTACTCTTGTATCATATTTGATACTACTAAAATTGCAAACAAGTATACAGGCAAAACAGATAGCTCGAAGCTCTCACTACCTCATTGCGATTATAGTACCTACATACTTACTGTATGTAAATTTGGACCTCTTCACGCTCGCTATAAGAAAGTAATACAAGTTTATTTTGGATCCTTTAGGGTGGAAACAGTTACTGAGCCGGTCGGATTGAATTTCCGTAGTGACAGCTGACCTCTACCTCTTTTCAGGATGAAGAAGATTCAGATACTTTTGGCGCGAAACAACAGTTGGTAGTAGCCTTAGTAGGTAAACATAAGGTTTTTTAGTAAGAGGTTACCTAGAAAGAACAAATTAACACTTCATACAAAAAAAATATGGCCTACGTTAGAAGTGGCAACAAGAATAACTAATTCTGAGATTTTTTTCTTAACTGTAATCTGAGTAAGAAATCTCAAGCGGTTAACTTAGCGTGTGATTCGGCATCGCCGACGCTCACAGTGCTGAAAAAACACTAAACACTCAAGTGCTTGCACATTAGTATGGGAAACAAAAAATACTTACCTAACTCATACAAAAACTAGAGAATTCAACCAGGGCTCATTTCGAGTGTTCCATTAGTAATAAATAATGTTGAACGATAACCTTAAAAGCATTTCCTATGACCCGAGTAGCTATAAACTCAATACCAGAGATATGTAACATTGTATCCTCATAAAAAAGTTTCCGCCTATGTTGACTACCAATACGCTAACTTTTTGTTAATAGTACCTACCGGTGTAAATATCCAAAAAACTTTAAAGAAAGAAAAGGAAGAAAGAAAGAAAGAAATAATTTTTATTCGGACTCACACAGGATAGGTACATGGTTCTTAACATCGCAGGAAAAAATAAAAATAAATAAAATACCCCCTGCATGAGACAAAAATGGTCCTTAGCTCAGCATTATGCTTCTTCGCACGATTAGCGAAGAGGCGCTGGTATTCTGCTTAAGCCAAGTGATATAGGTACGGACATCATGCAGTCATGCTATCAAATAAATATATGAGACTAAACTATATACATACATGAAAACACACAAACTGTTTGATTTTCACTTATCTTTTAGTGCTAGAAGTTTTACAATTTCTATCTCCAATTCATGAAAGTAGTTTAAATTATTAGGTTTTTATTAATTCTTACAAATTATTTTATTTTTCTTAAATCACGTTAAAATACTAATGAAAAAGTTATCTCCATGTTGTGTTCAATGTCCAGAAAAAAATAAAGTTAATTAATACTTATTTAACATTATATTAACTTCTTTATATAATTTTATAATAATCCGCGGAATAAGCTTTCTAAAATACACTATCCTACAAATTTCATAACATTTATGCATGGCAGAATTTGTCACTTCCATGGATATGGTTATTGAATGCAACCATTACAGGCCTCAAACACAACGACTTGGTCACTATTCCCGGGATAGTATCTAGTTTTTGGGCAGGTATGAATACAGAATGTATTTATTAACAACAGATCTATCAGATACCTATCTAGATGGCTAAGGTTAGGGCAAATGCGCACATCCGTGAATTAAATAGTGGTCAAGTCAAATTATTCTGAAAATGCATATAGGTACCTATGTCTTATTGTACAACGGTCGTTACATTCAAAAGTCTATTGTTCCTGTGGTCCCTGTGTACCCGGTCTTACCTATATGGTCATATTGGCTTCATGTTTTGAGAGTAATGCCTACAGACCGGTCTCAATTTTCAAAATGTACCTACCTAGTTATAATCCCCACATAATAGAATATCTTACGGAGCTGTAAATGTTGTTCTGTATTACAATGTTTCTCGAAGCTCAGCAGCAGCTATAAAATTGTATAGGTCAATAAAAACAAACGCAATCTGTTTCAAGTGTACACGTCGCCGGTGCTATGAAGCATTCACTCAAAAGATTCCTTACAGCCAAGCACACGTGTTCTACGGCACACTTATAAAAGGAACGCACACATACATACATCACGAACTTCATTATACGTTATACAAAAAGAGCAACTTACAGCGGAGGCTACGCGTGCGCCAAGTCGCCGACCCGCGAGATGGCACGAGTCACAAGACGCGGCCGCCAACGCCGCCGTCTCGAAAATATTATTTTATGAGTTTATGACACTATTCGTCCTGTATGTGGTCCGAGACAAATAAGGAACAACAGGCCCATTTGACAAAACAACGTCGCAATTGACTCGATCCGCATCATCATAATAAAAAAAACAGTGATGCTTTTCTCCAGAAGAAAATCTCATTTATTTGTATTAAATAACAGAAAAGATTTCTATTAACTGCATCTGATTTACATCAATTCAGTTTATAATTGAATAGCTCACGATGTAAACATTGGTTGAAAGTTGTTTTAGCAATAGCAATGCTTTGCGGACCTAAAAGCAATTTACCGGCAATCCTTACTAATATTATAAATGCGAAAGTAACTCAGTCTGTCTGTCGCAAATGAAATTTGGTACACAGATAGTCTAGAGCCTGAGAAAGGACATAGGCTACTTTTTAATGCGAAAAAGGGGTGTGAAGGGTTGAAAGGTGGAGATGAAAAGTTGTATGGAAGTATCGTCATATTTAGAGCTAGAAGCTTGAAACTTATTTTTTAGGCTGTTGATTCGATATAAACACACTATTCCACGCGGAGGACGTCGCGGGCACAGCTAGTAGTCTATAGTTCTATACAGATAGAGAGATCCACGAATCAATAGATCAATAATTGGTACCTAAGCCGGTTGTGCTGTCTGTAAATGACATGACAGTAACGCAGTGCGTTACTATCCAATGAACGAAGTATTTAAATTTTTTTCGTATTTCATACGTAGATCACACAGGGCACAAGTTTCTGTTAGATTCACATAGTCACATAATAGTAAATGTGGTATTATTATTTACTGCTTAAGACACAAGTAGAATAAAATTAAATTAAACCTGTGTTAGTTGGACTTAGAAATAAAATGAGGGCTTTTGTACATTTTTTATTGCTTTGTATAACATATAAACTCATATATTTTCCTGCTCTGTGAAATGTGCGACCACCAACGATCACTAAGACTAATGTACAGCAATATAAAAGTGAATTGAAAAATATAATGTCAAAGTAGCGTGGCTAAGAGGCGTGAATAAAGGCGTGTACAAGTAATATAATCACATAACATTAAATAGAGAGGTGAGGTCAATGCTGCTCTACTAAATCGTTTTGTCCAGTCTTGTAGACAAACCACTACAAGTCGAAACAACGAATGATAGTAGTTGTGGCGACCTGTGGAGAGTGTTGTTATTGCGCATTATAGCCTAATATAACGCTCCTTCAATGGGCCATCAGAAAAATTGAGTGAGTAAAGGGGTAAGTTCTGGGCAAACATGCATTACTAACAACAATAATCCCCTTATACGAAAGAAATATGTGTAAACTAAAATGTTATTAGTATTTCTACTATAGGTACATACAAAGTTTCATTTTGTTAAAGCTAATAGCGAACCGAATTTAAAAGTAAAAAGAGTTTCACTATCCACCTGCTGGCTCCATCATCAGACTCTCCACCAAAAGCGGCCCAAACTCGATGGTAGTGGATGGTTATTATTTTTTTTAAACCTTTCGTCTGTAGTCAGAGAGGGCGGCTTCTTATACATGCAATTCTTTAAAGTATTATGACGTATCTAATAGGAATCAATAACCAAGGTGACATAGAAATATTGTCTCATTGTTGCTTCGGTCACACTTACAACTAGGTTAAATTGACCATGCGATATTGTATGCTAAAAAGCTTTAAATCATTACAGACTGAGTTATGATAACTGTTGATAAATAGTTGGTTATAATGATAGAGTCCAGCACTCAGCAGTATAGAAATATATGCATCAGGGACGCCGCGCCGTCCGTTGCTTTGACTTACGAAGCAACTATTATCTTTACTGTGCTTTAACTTGAATGACTTGTAGAGCATGTGCTCAAATAGGGCTACAAAGAAAGGATGTTTTTATTTTGTTAGCCAGCTTTGCGAAAAAGTGAAAAAAAAAATAACGTAATTAAAGTATTGTATCCATATCACTACATATTATAAAACAAAGTCCCCCGCAACGTCTGTCTGTTCACGATAAACTGAAAAACTACTGAACGGATTTTCATGCGGTTTTCACTAATAGACAGAGTGATTCATGAGGAAAGTTTAGGTGTATAATTTGAACCCGTGCGAAGCCGGGGCGGGTTGCTAGTAAATAAATAAATAAACCTTTACATTACAGCCTATTATTTAATAATCATTACTTACCTACCTATATTTTAACTAATCGCTCACGTTTATATCTTCCAAATATCTTCCGATAGTCTGACAGAGAACAACTCCCTTGTTTTCCGTCAGATGAGTAAATCCAAATTTTTAATCAATGTACTGTGTGATTAAAGAGATCTGTAATATACAAATTTAATATCTTTAATCACACAGTGCTATCCTATTCGAAGTAACACCTATTATAAATGCGAATGTGATTTTGAAGGCTTAAGGCGCCCATTACACGGTAGGTTTTGCTGTCAGTTTTGCCACAATCAAAACGGTGATTGACGAATAACCTATCGTCTAATGTCGATATTTTTTCATCAATCACCAACGAACACTCGTCAATCATGACTTTTGGTAATGATTGACGTTTGCATGAGCGTCTAATGGACGCCTAACAATTTAACCGATCATCATGAAATTTGGCATACATAAGTAGGTACACGTTGCCAGAGGTACAGAAAAGGTATAGGGTACCTTTAATGAAGATAAAACGTACTATTCTGATAAAAAAAGTTACTTTTATACGGTTGACAAAATCTACATACCTAACGAGAGCGAACTAAGCCAAGAAGGCGCGGGTAAAGGCTATTATTTTATAAATTTCATTCTAGCTTAGGCGATCACAAAGTAGCTTCTCAATTCTTGTATTAACAAGACAGTTGTTTCATCTAACAAACCAGTTTTTTTTAGTAAAATAAGCCTTTAGCACAAATGTTTAAAAGTATATTTAATTCTTAATTAAAGTTTTTTAAGACATAACTTTGAATTAAGTATCTACCGATAAAACGAGGGCATTTGCTGACGTTCGTATGGAGCAAGTGTATTCTGCATAGACGTAGTTAATTATATAGAGACGTTAAAAAATTGCTCCCCACCTGGCTTGAGGCACGTGCCTCGTTCACCTGTTCTTAAGTTGTACTTTTAAATAAGTATGGTCTGGAAACCAGCAGTCGTATTCGTAATGGCATTATTTTTTGTATACGATACAAAATTGCTGCATCGTGAACGTAATTATCGAGTTAAATAGTTTTGATAGTAGGCAACCATTATTTTTAAATGATGATTTAGGCTTGCATGCGGCTGTAAATCATACGTGGGTTTTTGGGAAATAATTGTTTGTTTTTATTGTTTTGCAAAGTGCTAAAAACACAATATATGGGCCATTAAAAGTTTAATTAGATTAGACGAAATTTAGTCTACCTATAAATACTTTATTTCATTCGTCATACCTACGATATTTTTTATTCTATATAATATAAAATAATATATTTATATATAAAAGTATAGGTACTGTAGTGACAAATATGTTTACTATTTTTTTTTGTAGGAGCCCCTACCTTCTTGAGTACAAATGTGGTTAACGCAGAATCAGGCTGACTGCGGTCTTTTTGGGTTCTAACCTGCTTTGGCTAATATTCATTAGTTTTTCCGGAAGTACTGGAATCTGACCTCCGAATTGGATAGAATATAATATCTTCAATAAAATGTTATTCGTATTATCATTCCGCAATACTTAAGGCTCTATGCTTCTTATTTCGTGAGGAAACGCAATCATTTTAGTTTTTATTACATGAAACTTGAACAAATGTCTGAATAACAATACAAATTAGCAATATGTATGTAACACAATGAGAAAATCCTTTCTCTTTTTCGAAATGAATACTAAACTCACGATCTATGGCTGGCACTTTTGTAGCTGATAAGTAGGTTCGGGATACAACTCGAAGTGTTTTCAAAGTGTACCTATTGCTCTTGTCTTCAGATGTGCTGATTTATGAATGATTCAGTAATACAATCCATACAAGGCCTATTAAAAAAATATTACAAGAACTAAGAGTTCTTCTAGATTTAAGTGGTTATAAAAAATAATATTGTTTTCAACGAGCCCTGGTCTAAGAAATAATATTATCGTAGTCCCTTGAAAGTGAAGTAAAAATGTCGCGGAGAAACATGACTTTTTTTTTACAAAGGAACTTGGTGGAAGAAAAATTATGTTGGTTATTAAAATACAGAACAATGTTCAACTTTCGTAACGCGTAATTGTTTCTTTCTAAAGAATAATCCAATTTAAATAACTGTGAAAGCCCATCTAAATTTTAGCTTATTTCTGCCATTAAATTTAAGAAAATTGAATATAGGGCTAGTAGGTACATTACATACCAACAGAGGATACTTACTAGTAATAAATACTAATAATAATTCTGAAAACCAAAATCTAAAAAAAACTTAACGAAAGCTTTTTAACTATCAGCTCGGAACATAGTAAATGAAACAATGATTAAATATATTTTTTGTAGTGTACTGTACTTACATCTTAATACAGGAAACGACACTGCATACGGTTCTAGGTCCTTTTACTTCACTTCACTTTTGTAATCCTTTGGTCCAAATTTAATCCAACACAAAGCGTCCAGATCACAAACTGTTTCAACAATTCATTACATTAAGAGATAAAAGTTTTAACACAAAATGCTAGGTTTTTAGGCAACTAAATGGGATTTTTTTATTTCGAAATCAAAATTAAAAAAACAATCATCATATTTGAATTTGGAATTTAAACCAACACTTTCCCGCCAAATGTTTATTTATTTCGCCGGCAACCGGCCAGAAGCACAGGCACAGTACGCCGCGTCCAACCACGAGCGGAGCCGGTTCGGTGTCGATTGTTTTATTTTGAACTCGGCGGCATCGCTGTTGCGCGCTTGAAATGAGCAACGGCCAAGCGTCCCTCGGGTCTGGAAATACTATACTAAAAAAGTATTCAAAACAATTGCTACCATACCCTTTGCATGCCTCTCTTCAAGTGCTCTTTGATGTAAAATAAATTCTACACGTACTAGCCTTTATTCGTTGCCAGGGTATATGTACATATGGGTATAGGGTATATTAAATGCTTAAAGTTTGCAAAAAAAAAGACAAGTATAATAACGTTTGTATAATTAAAAAAATTTACTTATTATTACATTATGCAACATAACCTATAAGACCAGACGTAAGTACTGAGAGTTGCATAAACTTCAGGCTAATTGTATAAATTATAAATTGTATAATAAACCAACCACTGCATACTTATTACGCTAAAATTCAATGAGCGTCATCAATCTGTTCGCGATGATCATACTTTGTGATTATGAGATTTTTTAATTTTCTGATTACTTATGTGTTAGTACCTCAGCCTCTCGCTCTACTGATTTCTTCACTTCATTTTCAATTTTTTCGATATCCTCGAAACTCAAATCTCCCTCAAATTCATTATTATCCTTATTCTTTTTCAGATTTCCACTTTTTAGAAAAGGCTCATGTAGTGCTTTATGCAGTTTTTTTGCCTTTGTTGCACCAAAGCCCGGACAATCAGCCAACCTACTTTCCGATGCCTTTATAATATTTTCCAATGTACTAAATCTTGAGATAAGCGTCATGGCATCTGTTTTATTTACTGGTTTTATAGTACTAAGAGCATTCACTACCTAGAAAGCAACAAAAACAATGAGTGGGTGTAACTGGGGTGTGTAATTTTGCGTGTACGCAGGTGAAGGGAAAATTGAAGCTGTAAAAAAATCAAGCTTCTAAGTCAACGCAATCAAAATATTGGGCGACTTAAGTTATATTTGACCAAATTAGATACATTTCGCAGGTAAATCAAAACCTATAGGGTACTTCCCATTGACCTAGAATGAAGAAATTTGGTAAAAAGCAAGGTTTGACAGCACAAGATATTTAATGAAAAATTTTATAACCCGAGATAATGTGTAAAAATAAGTTCGCAAGTAATTTATTTTTTATCCTTACATACTTCGGTCGATATCATGCTTTGATCGTGTTAAGGACTACTACAGGACAATTTGCCTTCTGATTCCGAAAGCCCATAACGTCTGGGAGCACACAGCTCGATACTAATAAAATTTCATAACTCCAAATTAATGGCAGCATTAGATAGATGTCAGTTAATGTTAATTTTCTATGGAGGCGCTTGGACATACCACTGGCGAATTTTCTATAAGCAAGCCCTCCATTCAAAGAATTTATAATGAAAAGCGACATGAGCGAACAGAACTCTGAAAGTTGACTTTAATTTTCGGCACACAAAGATCTCAGCTATCTTATACGTCTGCCTGTTTCGTGACATTCTACATCAAACATTTGTTGCAATGCTCTTTAGCGATTAAAGCATTTGTGCTTTTTGAAGGACATGAAGGTTTACGAAACAATGGATACGAAGTTCTCCTAGCATTTATTGTGTTTGACAGATAAAGTATCTGTCTTGTCTCTATTTGACGATGGTGTAGACTAAGAAAGTAAGTCCTTGTTCAATCGACTTAAAATTTATGACAGTTTTCTTAAGGAATGTCCTATTTTTAACCGACTTCCAAAAAGGAGGAGGTTCTATGTTCGTCTGTATGTATTTTTTTAAGTTATACTTCTTTTGGCGCACTATGGAAAATTGATGAGAGTAAATTTTTACGATGCGCGCGCACACCGTCACGAAAAACCCAGAAGTTAGCTAGTCAACATTTTAGTTTTTCAAAAAAAGTAGGTAGTAGATAGATACTATTTATGTAGTAAGTAGGTAGACACTTGTAGGAAGTATCTATCTACTACCTATTAGACTTGGCTGGCACCGACTTCAAATAGATGAGTGGGTAGCGCTTATAATAATTATATTAATTTATTTTTAGTTTTGAGTGCCTATTTGTGGTTTTGAAGTCGGTTAAATTTTTTTTTTTAAATAATTTATATGTTATATTTACACGCTAAAAAGAAGGTGCAGGTCAGGGTTCATAAAACGAATTCCTCTAAGTTTATCTTTTATTTTTGGAAATAAATAAAAGCCATAAATTGCCAGGTCGGGACTGTGAGGAGGACGACTTACTAGCTCCACACCTTCGATAGACAAATATTCGATAGTCCGTCTGGCGGAGTGAGCTGGAGCGTTGTCGTGGTGGAGGAGAATCCTACTTCTTGGGCGCTGCTGTCTAACATTTTTCAAGACAACTGGTAGACAATGACTGACATACCAATCTGCAGTAACAGTGCTTTATCTTCTAGGATGATTGTTAGGAAATGACCTGTCCGTCCAAAGAATGAGTCAGTAATCTCTTTCCCTTGACTTCGGCCCTTCTTTACTTTTGTCGGCAAATCTTCGAATGGAAACATCCATTGCGCATATTGTCTTTTGATTTCGGGTTCGTAACAATATAACATATATCATACTTCTCAAGTATTGAGCGGCACCAATCCAAACGACGGCGTTATTGACCTTCCGTCGAATTATGAGGTAACCATCTACTACAAAGGTTTCTGACACCTAAATGTTCATGTTAGACTTTTTGTACTAGACTCATACCAATACCTAAAGCTGCCCGAATCTGTTGAAATGTCACCCCTTTATCAGCTTTTATCATTAGCCGCACATCGCTCACGTTATCTTCAGTATTCGCCGAAGAAGGACGTCCTTTTCGAAAATCATCAGTGAGTTTGCTTCGACCACGTTTAAACTCATTAAACCAGTTGTAAACAGTGGCACGAGATGGGACTTCGTAATGAAATGCCAATCGAAGTCTATCGTAACATTGTTGGTGAGTAAGACCGCAACGAAAGTCGTAATGAAAACTTGAGCGAAAATTTTTTGTAGTCAAATGCATTTCGAAGCACGACAGACACTTTTTCAATTGCCGCCAATTTGTAAAATGACATATGAAATCATTAAACATCTACAGATTCCCAAAGAGTTCCTAATTCGAAATTTAAATAAATTTTTCATTGGCTGCTTTTGTTACTGGCCTAAAAGCTTTCAGTGTGACCCACGTATATTAGCACAGTACAGTAACACAACATAATTATAACAAGGACGGTCAATTAAGAATATAAGTCTATTATGGTTCAATAGCGTGGTAATCAGTTTGCGGTGCCCTCTGCAGAACGTTATGACGACCAAAAGGTTATTTTTATATACTTTAACATTGTAACCATCTATAACACATAGACACACATGTTCTCAGGGGCACAGAAAAGGAAATAGGGGGGTAACTTTCATTCCGAAGAAAGGACTGATTCTGTGGAATACTCAAATTCCTTAACACAATCTTTATTCAAGCCAAGTATGTCTAGGCCTCATCAAGCACTTGTATAACCAGGAATAATGGATTAAAAAAAATATTTATAGATCTAATAATAATTTTAGGATCTGACCTACGGTATCGACTATTATCGACTATTAGTGACTCACTAAGTAAGTCTTAGATTCCTGGGTCAGCAAATTGTTGATGTACTTTTCTTTTAAGAAAATCGCAGTTGGAACACGAAGTCTGGAAACAGGCTCTATGAAATAGGGGTATGCGTATGGCAAACCCATATTTCATAGGGCCCGTAGGTACATCTCTGCATTCCCTTCAAGGTGATTATATACCTACGTATATAAACTCACGCCTTCCTCCTTTCAGGATAGGCAGACCTTAGCCCGTTACTTGCTTCTATAGGAGGAAGCTGTGTGTGTGTGACAACTGTGATAAAACATATTGGCCAATTTGCATATCTAGACACAGGTACAGAATAGGTACATAATAGTACTAGTACAGAAGATTTACTGAGTAAAATCATTTAAATAAATAACGACTTGCTCCAACACAATAAAGTGCAATTCAGGTCGCACAGCGCTAATCACGTGCATTTATATTCGCCTAGAAGTTGCCTCTCTTTCTATCGCGTAAAGGTTAGCGCGAGGCTAAAGGTGTGCGCAGGACCCTACAGAATTAGTCCGACCCGTCGACGCTGCGACGTACTTGTAGCTTCGTACCTACAGCGCGGAGTGGACCTGGCCTGGCTCAGGGCTGAACATAGGTAGGTAAACGCGGTTCGTGTGAGTTCTCAATAAGACCTATTTCCTCCTCATAGCAGATTATCCCATATTATTGTACATATGTATTGTGAATTGATACGATTGCTGACTTTTTACCACTGGAAGCTCTTTTCTAGACAATAATTTCATGTACACGTTCAAATACATTGAGATTAGTCAGATTAAGACGTATTTTAAGTAAATGTAAGTATTTTAAGTTTGCTGGCAGTTCATTTTCTAGCCTCTTGCCTTAATACCTGCATGTCGTCATATTCTGTAATATAATCACTCTACGAAAAACCATACATTTTTAACTCGAATGAAAATGCAAGACTCAGGGATTAAGGTCATAAAACTTTGAATTAAGGGTGGGCCTAGATGGGAAGCACGTTTAAGAGATTACATTTTAATCATTTATTTTTACCAAAAAATCCTAAACTAAATATTATTGTAAAAGGACTGACGACCTGAAGGTAGCAGGGATGGCGAGGACCCTTAGAGGCCTATGTCCAGCAGTGGACTGCTATAGGCTGATTGGTTAATTGATGAATAAACAGGCTGTTACTAAAAGGTGTGGTCAAATTTTAGATGCTTTATGTGTAGCCGACGAATTTTGAAAATAAAAAATTATCAATGTATTTTCCTCGGAAAATGCTTTTCCTAGTGTGGGTGTATATTTCTTAACAGCATATTACAAATTTTAATGTAAATTTTAATGATTTTCTTTTTTATTTCTTTATGCAGATATTTTCAGAAAACTTTGGACATACCATCAACATCCTTCGTATTAAATATCGTAAGTTTCATCCATGTCAGCTCCCTCTAATACTAAATATTAGCTTAATCGGTCAATTTTCAAGTTCACTTTGTCAGTTTCAAAATAAGATTTCTGTATAAAAAATCACGAATTTTCCTATAATTCTTAGCGCTTTACGTTATTCGCGGGGTCTACTATTCGACCCTAACATATGACCACAGCTTTCTGTAACTTTCTGTATAAACGTCCCAATGAATATCATATTAAAATTTGAAATCAGCAAATGCAATTGCATGATCAATTGTGATTTTTTTTTGAAGATGGACGAATAGACACTACTTTTTCAAGTTTTTGTTATTTACTAACTTGTTTAATTATAAAATCCTTGACATTGCCGGAATTCCTGCGCTGATTCTTCGCGCGGAATAGAGTCCATAAGAAATAATATAATTATATGATCAATTGGCATACAAGTTTTATAAACATAAAATTACCTTTTGATGTGGATCATTTTCAATCTTCTCCATGATTCTGTCTGGGGGCTTATTCTCAAAGATTTTATAATTTTCTATAATCTTGGCAGCTTCTTCGGGGTTCCAAGCTAACATAAGTGTTAAATCTGTTAGGAGACATAATCTTGTAAGGTTCTTTAGAGTGCTATGCGGTTCTTTTAAATCCACCTAAAAATACATTAAGGCATAAAACACAATCACGATTATGCAGAAAAATAATTACTTGATGGTGCAGCACCCCACACATTGTTAATCCTGAAGCCTGTTGTGGTCTGAACCAGACCGGTCAGTGTACCTTAAGGCTCCATAAAAAGATATCCATTAAATGGGAGTGCTACAGGTATTAAAAATATCATTCATATGTATGATCATAAATTGCTTACCTGTACTAATAAAACTCTGAGCTCATATCTTTTTCCTAGTTCTTTTAGCCGGTTGTTTATATAATCTGGATTCATGTTGTGATATCGGAGGGACAAGAACAGTAGACATATTGTTTTGCCCACTTCGTAATCAGGAGTAATATCATCATATTCCCAAGGCACACTTTTTATGAACTTTAGCACTGGATTACCTCTCTGAAAAAAATTTTGTCAATCATAATTTGCCGTCTATGTAGTGAAGAGTGTATTTTGTTAAGGGTCTTTCCTAGGTCTTTCATATTCTGATAGTATTATTACGAGTTTAAGAGTTCTTCATTTTATAATTTATATGTATTTACACAGAAATTAATGCAATCACGAAAAGGTATTATATACCTCTGAATTGCCTTGACGTTTCGACCAGGTTGCACCGAGTCCTTTTCGTGATTGCAATAATTCCCGTGTAAAATACATAATTATATCATGGAACGCGAAGTTTGAAAGTTAGTTGTTCATTTTACCTTTTATTATATTTGTACCTCAATTTCTTATTGGCGTCATAGACAAATAATGACAAGACTGTAAGCTTTTCACAGTCCACCAAATATAAATGCTTAACATATTTTGTAAAAATTTTTTTTAAATTGTTTTAAAAGTTCATTGGTATAAACAGTTAACAATAATGTTAGGAACCTTACCTGTTTCTGATTTACTAACACACAATGGGTTTTCGAAGATGCAGGTTTGGCAATGGTATCTTGTGAAGGGCCTGTAAAAAAAAAATGCAACAAAGTTTGGTGATTAATAGTATTAGTATTATTTGACACCAATTACATAGAGAAGAGTGGGTGCTTAGCATTGGCTGCTTTAAATTATATACCTTCACTGATTGCAAGAGAATTATTTTCTTACCAATTCTGATTTGACCTGACTTTTATATTAAAAAAAAACCCAATTGGTTTGAAAAAAAAATTGTATTAATATTTCATATAGGGTTTTTTTTTATAACAATCAATTTATTAAAAATTTTTGATATTTTATTTCTTTTTCAAATTCATTTATGAGAACATATTCACATAGATGAACAGTTCATTGATAATTAAAATACTTCTTACTTATTTTATTCTCACCAAAACCAAGCCAAGTAAATATCTAAGCTGCAAATGCAGAAAACAAGTAACAAGACAAATTTTAATGTTGCCCAGAAATAATTGTCATAATCATCATCCTCCACAGCCCACCTCAACCATTTACCAATATAGCTGACAGGTTCCTTCTCCAAACTCTATGTTTCAAAATAAGATTATGATGAGCTAATTATTGTTTAATCATAAATACTCATACTTCATTTGAACTACCCATATTGTCTAATCTTATTTTGGTATAAGTAAAACAAAATCTCTTACAAAAGCTTTGTTTTTTGTATGTATATATTATAGGGGGCAAACGAGCAGACGGGTCACCTGATGGTAAGTGACTACCGCCGACCATGGACACCTGCAACTCAAGAGTCACAAGTGCGTTGCCGGCCTTTGAAATAGGAGTACGCTCTTTTCTTAGCTTTTTTCTTTTCTTTACTTTTACTAGCGACTAAGCCCTAAAGGTGCTTTAAGGTTATGATGAAATAAAATACACATTTTCCAGAGGTTGTACATACCAGGTTGGGCTGGTTGAACTTCATTGTCAAGTTTCGCTTTCTTTGGAGAAGTGGGTTCACTAATTTCTGCCAATAAATCATCAAACCCATCTTCTAGCTCCATGAGATACCACCTTTATTTAGCTGGTCCTATGTGTTAACTATAAAAACAATGCGAAACGGTTGAATAATAAAACTATTAAATAACTTGGGCATTAATTTGTTTTCACAACTTAAATTTGATATTGAAATAATCCCCTCAACGTTGTTGATAATAAAACATTTAAAACATTAAATTATCAACGGAAAACAGCTGACTTCTTTCAAAAGTAGGGATGCAAACGATACATCGATGTTTCTGCAACATCGATGTTTTAATAAGAAAACATCGAAATTTACCATCGATGTTCACTATTGTAAAACATCGATGTATCGATGTTATTCTATACGATGTTTTACATCGATATTTCACCCACCATCTATCAGAAATCTTTGGTACCTCTGTCCCGTCCGTCCAAAAATTATTCGAATTAAGAGGTAATAATTCAAAACAAAATTAAAAGAAGATAAATGTTGACACTAAAAAAAGAAAATCTAGAAATTCAACGTCTACTGTTGCACCGGAAACTAAAGTCCAAATGTATTTAGGTTCAGTTATAGCTCCGATCGGGCAAAACCCTATCCACACATGGGAAGACATGAAGACTATATTTCCAGGACTGTATATTTATGCAATAAAATACTTACCGATAGTAGTAACATCAGTTCCTTGTGAACGACTTTTTTCCAAAGCCTACAAAAATAACTCAACAAAAACCGTTTGACGGGAAATCGGCTTTCAAAACTTTTATTTCTAAATTCATATATTAAATATTTTGCTTTAGTTTTGAAAACTAAAGTTTAAAACTTAATTTTTTTTTTAGAAATAAAAGTTAACAGTTCAATGTGATTTTATTTTATACGACATCTAACTTGTTTGTTTTAGATACCTATTTTCCTATTTATTAGTTATTTAAAAGACTTTAAAAAACATCGATGTTTTGAAACATCGATGTTTTCCCGGCGATGTTTTTAAACATCGATTTTTTCTAGGCGATGTTTTTATACATCAATTTTTTTTTTCAAACATCGCATCGATCAATCGATCATATCGATGTTTTTCTTGGCGATTTTTGCATCCCTATTCAAAAGTTTAACGTTCATCAATAGCATTGACTTGAAAACATACAAATAACAATACAAAATTATCGTGTATACCTTTTTGCAAAAATGTGGCCCCGCCAACGTAAGTCGTAAGAAAGCAAATTTTATACTTTATTGAAAAAAAACATAGATCGAATAAATAAAATTAAAAATTATTTTTTTTGGCGGTTTGACCAAGTACTTCGTTTGTCATAAAATTCGGTTCTGGCACTGGCCAGCCGCTGTCGCAGCATGCTCGCTTCGCTCGCTCGGCTCGTGCGCTATGGTCACAGTTCTAACCTAAAATTGTTCTCAAGTTGGCGGGGAGAAGTCGTTTTTTAACCTTTTTCTTTTTTCTATTTCAATTGTTCGTTAACTGTTGGTCATTGTTCGATTAAAATTTTTATTTGTTCGATCTTAGTTTTTTTTATAAATAAAATAAAAATTTACCCTCAAATGGCTAGGCTTAGATTAGGTTAGAACTGTGCCAGAAGCAGGGTTGCCAGATGAGTGCGAGTGAATTATCGTATCAATATTCGAAAATTATCGTACCAGATGAAAAATTATCGTACAACTACCAGTACCGCGCGAAATATGCTATTTCGCAAAACTAGAAATAGTGTAGGAATTTTAGGAAGTTGTGAAATTAGACAGAAATAAAAAAACTTATTTACTATACTTTTTATAAAAGAGTGGGATTATCGGAATCACTATTTACTTCTACCTCTGGGGCAGCGAAAGCCGTTTTTGAATAAAGGACTGCTGAAGCCATTCGAGATATCATTTTTTCAGTTGGTTTAAAACCATAACAGCATTCTTTTGATTGGCTTTTTACGCATTGGAATGAAAGGATTATAGGGTTGGAAATTATCGTACTCTGGCGTACGATAATACATATTGTATCGTACATCGTACCGGTGACGAAATAATCGTACATGTACGATAATCATCGTACATAAATTATCGTACGGAAATTTTGATCGAACAATGAAGAACAGTTACCGCACAGTTGAAAGAGCAAAAAAAAAATGTCAAAAAGCGACTTCTCCCCGCCAACTTGAGGGTAATCTTTTATTTTTATTTTTTTTTTTAAAACTAAGATCGAACAAATAAAAATTTTGATCGAACAATGAAGACCAGTTATCGAACAGTTGAAATAGCAAAAAAATAAATGTCAAAAAACGGCTTCTCCCCGCCTACTTAAGAAAGCAAATTTTTTATTTTATTTAAAAAAAAAAAACTAAGATCGAACAAATAAAAATTTTGATCGAACAATTAAGAACAGTTAACGAACAGTTGAAAGAGCAAAAAAAAAATGTAAAGAAGCAAAATTCTCCCCGCCAACTTACACTTTATCGGTATCGAAAACGTCAGATTTGTCAAAGTCAAAAACCGCCAAACATAAGGAGAACTGTAATATACAATTTTGCGTCTGCCCCTGCAACTTGAGGCTTCTTTTCATAGACATAATGTGCTAGTTTTGTCGCATAATCAACTGCTTATTCAAAGAGTACTTATTTAAAAGTTAAAGTTGAAATCATTACTTATGCCGAAAGCCAATAAATCTATCTAATAGTACCAAATCGTGATCACCTTATCGTTGGCGGCATACAGCGTTTTTATTATATTATTGCAGTATATTATAGCTGTTATAATTTATGCGACCTAGTAATTAACACACAAACATGATATTCTTTATATTCGTATTCGCATTCCTTAAAAATAGTTGCAACCACTAATATTATGAAGATTGACTATGAACAAGACCTTTAGAAGTGAATCAAAAAAGAACGATGATTTCGAAGAAGATGACATATTCGAGGATTCCTCACTTTTGGCCAACTTTGATAATTCTTTCAAACAAACATCCAAAATCCTGGAGAGTGACATGAATGAGTCTAAAAATGCTTTAAATGTCAGGTAAGATTAAAAGAGATGCTCTGCAAGCCAAATCTGCCACACAAATATTATTTTATATTTAGAAATTATAGAGAAAGGGAAAGGAAAGGGGAAAGCAAGGAAAGGAAAATTACAGATGGTTACAGCCAATTCTCATACTAATTAAGTACAGTCATTTTTTATCAATCTGTGACTTATCCCTGTCACCAACGCACTGCTGTGCCTAGGTTCTCTCCTCTAGTTTTTATTCAGGTTTAGAGCCTATATCATAAATTTTCGGCTCTCAGCCAATATCATGTAAATTTGTATTATTTTTTTTTACTTATTTATTAAATGGTTTTGCACAATCTTATCTTATTTTAGTGCACTATGCTGTAATGAGGAGATGAGTGGATATGACAAGCTCACTGGTAAAACTTGGATTTATCCAACAAACTACCCTGTCCGAGACTACCAGTTCAATATTATTAAAGCTGCTATACTTAAAAACACATTGGTAAGTAATAACACGGTTACACACAAACATTAATGTCATATCACCATAGAAGTTGTAAGAATATAGGGTTATTATAGATATTTTTATAGAGAGATATTTAAATAAAACTACAGTAAAACTCACTTAATAATATGATTTCCCAGATAATATACAATTTTACGTCTGCCCCTGCAACTTGAGGCTTCTTTTCATACACATAATCACACTTAATACAATTTGTCATTCCCTTTTCCTGTTTAATACACTATCTAAACATGCTTGCTATCTCACACAGCAGCAAAGTTGACATTATGTTGGAAGAAAGAGAACCCACAATACTGCAGGGTTTTCCTGGATATTCTTCCATTGATGAGAATGTTGCAGCCTATGAAATCTATTGAATCAAAGATCTCATCGAAGATGTGAATAACACACTAAAAGAGGCTCTAAGTGATAATTATGATGATAAAGAGGAGTCACCTCCAATTTTGTATCAGCAGTGAATGATTTAAAGGGTTTTGTATCTTCTTTGAGTGAAAGTGAAGATACACTGCAAAATTTAAGGTGGATCAAAACCTCATTGTCAAACCAAAATAAGAGATTACTTTCAAAAATGTGATTATAAACAATAATATAGTAGGATGTAACGTGTTTACAATACATTCATAACATTCTAAAAACTTTATAAATATGTAATTCAATAACTACAAAAAATGATTACAAATATGTTTCATTTTTCCTATCCTGCATAATATACTTTCTCACTTATAGCATGTTTTTATCTGGGTCCATTGGAAATTGTCTTAAAACAAGTTTTACTCTACATTATTTTATTTTTTGTACAAACATGTTTATCTTATATTTGTTGAACAGGTTAGTTTACCCACTGGCTTGGGTAAGACTTTTATAGCAGCAGTAATAATGTACAACTTCTACCGCTGGTATCCTCTCGGCAAGATTGTTTTCACAGCACCAACCAGGCCTTTGGTGGCTCAGCAGATAGAAGCATGTTACAATATCATTGCCATACCTCCTAATGATACAATAGAAATGACAGGTATTTAGTTTCACTATCATGATTTTAAAGCTAAGATTGTAAATATTTACTAAAAGAATGCTGGCTTAAATCTATCTTAAACTGTAAAATGAAAAACCCTTTGCTTATCTTATCTGGCAAGTACAACAGACATTGTTATGCAATTTCAAGCTTACTTTCAGGACACATGCAAGTCAAAACAAGAAAAGATTACTGGCAAAGCAAAAGGGTGTTCTTTGCCACTCCGCAAGTTATTTACAACGACATGAAATCAGGTATATGTCCTTGTGATAAGATAAGGTGTCTTGTCATTGATGAAGCACACAAAGCACGAGGGAACTATGCTTACTGCCAGATTGTATCCACTTTAGATGACATGGAGCACAAGATATACCGATTGTTGGCATTATCAGCTACACCAGGCAGTAAAGTGGAAGATGTAATTAATGTTAGTACACATTGTTTTTTCATAAACTGCTGATTTTTATTTTGCCATTGGCCATTGTATAGACCAAGACTTGAGATATTATTTACGAAAGTTTTAAGTTAAGACCAAAAAAAGGAATTTGACACATAAACTTTTTGTTTGGGGTAGCATACAAATAATTTGTTCTTTGGCCCCTACTACCTATTACTAAGCTTTAGGCATACTTATTACAGGTAGTGAAGAACCTCCATATAGCACATTTAGAACTTCGAACAGAGAACTGCATAGATGTGGCGCCATACAGCCACGCGCGTAAGATCAACACTGTCGTTATAGAACTGTCGCAACAATTGAACACCCTAAGGCAACAGTATGTGGAGGTATACTAGAAGATTTATTATTACTAAAGGTTGTAAAGATTCTGTATTTGTCTCTAGCAGTCTGTCATCTTAGATTGATAATGTAGGTATTTCTATCCTAGGTATGGCATGGAAAAACTTATTTCTGGTTCAGTATGACATTCATGACTTCTATATGAAGTTTTTAGTGTTTGCCATAAAGGGATTATTAGTGGCCAAAATAATCTAATATGAACATGGTTCACCTGATAAAATAAATTATGAAGATGAAGTCCACTTAGAAAAAGACTGTTGGTAATATGAACATACATAATGTAATTAATGAATATGGTTTTTTGATAGGTTTCTGTATCTAACCCTTTGGATATTAAAGGCATAAGTAATGCTGAAAATCATTTCCTGATTCCAGATTTTAGATAGATATGCAAGGAGATTGAAACAACTGAATATATTACCTCATAATTTAGGGAATCTATCAAAAGGAAGAATTGTGATGCTTTACAAAGAGTTTCAGAATAGAGATCGAGGAGCCAGGTGACCATTATGTTATATTATTCAATTTTTAACTTAAAATATTGGATCTAAAATGAATCTTAAACCAGCAACTTTGAGTTTATGAATAAGACCACACAAAAAATCTTATCAAATCGTGGTCGCTAATTGGCGAAGTACCTCAACCTGCTCACCAACACCCACTGCTGGTATAATAGTGTTTTTTCTGTTGGTGGTGGTTTTGGGTATTGGCAATACTGCTAGTGATACAAGTGTTAATTATTTAATTTTGTAATTAACTATTGTTGCCAACTTGTGATAGAAACAAAAATCAATAGGTATGGATAAGTACCTTTATCGATCAATACTAAACCAGTAGATATTGTTGTGCATATCAAATGATTATGAAGACATTTTTATTTTCAGGCATCCGCAACATAATTACATCATGAAAGATTTTACACTTTTAATAGCATTATATCATGGCTTGGAGCTTTTAGTTCAACATGGTTCTAGAGTGTTCCTCAATTTCTTTGACGAACACCCTGAAAAGACTTGGATACAGTCTGATGACAGACTGACAGCACTGCTGGAAAGATTACGAGACGACCTTGGAATCAATCCTTTGTCTTTGGATCTGAGTATGTTACCTGATGGGAGTGTCCCTGAGGTAAGATTAAGCAGTTATTAAATATATTTGATTCATTATGCATTAACGAATATGGATTTCTACAATTTTGAACATTTGCAGATCTTATAAGCTAATAATTTTTTTTTACCATATTCCACCATTAAGCGTGCAACATGATATCAAAATATTTCATTAAATGAATTTTATAAATATTTACATTAGAAGCCATAAGGTTTTCTACTAGTTTGTGATTGATGTCTTATTATTTTAAATAAAAACTATCAATATTAATATCACGTCAAAAGTGCGAATATTAAAAAAAAAATTGTGTCCGTAAAATCTCTGAATAACTACATCTGACACATTTGGCAGGCTTGTAAGGACAGGTAAGTATTTACAACATCAAGGTTTGTGTTACGGCATAATATCATCTTCCAAACTGTAGGTCTTTGTCCAATTTAGGAAATAGCATCAGAGTACAAACTAAAAAGGAGTGAGTTGT
Source organism: Euplagia quadripunctaria (assembly GCA_963859945.1). Taxonomy (NCBI): domain Eukaryota; kingdom Metazoa; phylum Arthropoda; class Insecta; order Lepidoptera; family Erebidae; genus Euplagia; species Euplagia quadripunctaria. Next base: position 9,597,640 of record OY982567.1, on the reverse strand, counting down.
CTTAGATCAAATATAATTTTCCAAAAAAAAAAAACATGGCGTCATATTTGATTCAAAAACTGCAATGTATAGTGTCTGTAGTTTATTACCCACCACAACGGAGCGTTCTTTTTTTTTTTTTTAAATTAGACTCGTGGTACGTATTCCAAACGCACACTAGCGAGAGTGAAAAGGACGTACGTACGTATTTGACATACGTATTTGAAAATTAACTACTTTTTAAATTATAGTTACAGTGCACTTTTAAACTTTAAAAAATATTATAGTTATCAAATGTAAGACATTTCATGCCTTCTTGGCAATTCTAAAGCATAGTGTTAGCATTTTTCGGTAACATCTAAAAGTCTAATAGCTCAACTGTGCTTACAACTGCATTTAATTTGCACAGTTTAGTTGGTGCCATTTTTTGAGCACTGATCAAGCATCTTCGGTATATATGATCGAAGGCTTAAGTAGCTACTTTCTAATGTACCTACTGATCCATTCGTGATCGTTTCTCAATTATCTCTAATCGGCACATAGGCTGTATTCTTATTTACCATCTAAGTGGTATAAAAAGTGTTTTCAATAAAGTATGTGTAATGATTGTTTAATAAGTGTGGTTCACGTGCTCGACTCGTTTGAGGCTCATTCAGACTCTCAGAGGCTCAGACTCATTCTTTAAGGCGCTACGTCAGATGCAGGTCAAACGATAAAACCTATTTGGAATTTTGTAATAAATCCAAAAAATTTAAATAAAATTTTCTATTTCAGATACCTGAAAATTTATGCTTCGGACATCCAAAGTTTGATAAGTTGAAACAAATAATGATTGCTCATTTTACGAAAGCCGAACGTAACAAACAAGATACTAGAGCTATAGGTAAGTGTTCAGATTAATGGTGATTGTACACTCGGTCGATTGCATATTTATCTTACTACAGAAGCTTTTTGATAGCTTTCTACACCATGATAGCAAATAAAAGAGTTTCAAAACATCTTAAGGTCCTTTGAGACCGTAATTTAAACTTATTATTAATCAATCTTACATTGATGACACTTTATTTTAAAGGTTTTCATAGTAAAATTGTCTACTAGGTACCTATATATTTTTGAAGTAGATTTTCCGTTTCTAATTAAATATTTTATTAAATTTTTCGAAGTAAAATTATAATGACCTGCCTGGTTGTTCAACGCACTCCAAATAATTTATGGAGATGCAGCATAATTGTAAAATTTTAATTACTAATAACCGTTTATTTAACAGTGTTCTGCGAATACCGCGAGAGTGTGAACCTGGTACACTGTCTGTTACTACAGTGTCGGCCTCTCATCAAGCCACAAATGTTCGTAGGACAAGGTGCCTCAGGTGAGATCGTTTGTACGTAGGGCTTTGCTTATGATAAGGTCCCTAAAATCGACTGACATCTGCATATTGCAGTAACTCAGTTGGTAGGCAGTATCAGGAAAGATGGATCTAATTTCTAAGGAAGAGAAATAAAAGATTACGCGGTCGTAACTTTGGTTTTTACTTTTAAACCTTTAAAGAATTAAATTCACATTGACAAATAAATTATAACACAATATATCTTGCGGTTCCGTGTGTCAACATGGGCGTCTGTCTTCCAAGGCTCCACAGACGGTTGTCATCTTTTTCATGGTTCTATTCTCTGAACTATTTCAAATACGAATTATTAGAAATCTGAGGACGGAGTCGCCAGTCAGACTTAACGCGCCAAAGAGGTTTATCATCAGTCCACAGAGGTTGCAAGTCGGCGCGTGTAGTCCGATACAACAATATATACTAGTGCTTGCATCAATTTATCTCAAAAAACCTTCGTAACTTTCATTCTCCATAAAATAAGACGAAAGCACTTAGCTGGCTTACACCCTAAATCTACTTAATATCTATATGTCTTCTATATATGAGCGTATAATTATTATGCAATAGAAAACAATTATTTAATTTGTCTCGCATTTTAAGAAATTTATTCCGTTTTACTTACAAATGAGATACAATCATACGAGTAACAAATTCGTTTAACTAAGATGTATTTTACACGTTTTATATATATTAGATTGACAAGTATATGTCTATCGATCTATCTATGTAACGATATCTTTTAACGTAGGTTTCACCAACTTCAAGAAGTCCGATTAACCAGCTTGAAAAAAAAAATCTGTAGGGTATTTTACATCAAATGTTACAAACAGTTCATTGGTATTATAAAAATATAGTAAAAAGCACCCTTCGGTTTGCTATTAAAGTGTATAATTGATTAAAATTTTGTTCTTAGGAAAAGATGGCAAAACTATGGTTTCTCAGAAACAACAACTCCGAGTGATGCGCAGTTTCCGTGAGGGGGCGTGCAACGCGCTGGTGGCCACGTGCGTCGCGGAGGAGGGACTCGACGTGGGCTCCGTGGATCTCATACTGTGCTTCGATATATCTACTAAGTCGCCTATACGACTTGTACAGAGGTAACGTATTTTCTAATAACAGACTTTACGAGGTTTCGAATACTTAGTTCAATACCATATAGCCAGAGAGCCTGCCAGACTCCTGATAAACATACTTATATATTTCTAAATACATACATATAGATAAATTACAACCAGACAGAACAAATGATCATATACTCTTCACACAATTATTTGTCCTGGGTGAGAATCGAACCCATGACCTCTGGCTCAGCAGTCAATAACCACTAGACCAACAAGCCAGTCATTTAACTTCCATCAACGAAATAGAAATGTTAGAAATAGGATAAAATCAAACACTTACACTCAGGCCTTCCCCCTTCGGGGTAGGCAAAGACAACAGCCCGCCGCTTGCTTCTATTCTAACATACCTCACGAGCTTCCTCTACTGTCCTTAGACCACAAACAAGCCACCACCAAACCACCAGTTTCAAGATTTTACTAACTCTGTATTGCAGGTGCGGACGCACCGGGCGGGAACGTGGCGGTCAAGTGTACATACTTGTTACCGAAGGAAGGGAACATCAGGTAAGTAAAAAAGTTGTGCAAACTAACCAATCATTGTAACACTGAGTATGTCAATAACAACTGTAAAGTCGGTTTACGGACGATAATTTTACGTGATAACGTCATAAGAAAACACAATATTTTTAAAACTCTGGTTAAAAACATTAATTTTTAATCTTCAAATATTATTTAGTTTTTGCAAATTTAATTTAAATAATTTATTTAAATATAATCATGAACATTAATTAGTCATAGAAATAAACTGAAATCAAATCAACGTCAATAAACGAACGCTTAGACCGATCGTGCCTCTCTATCGCTTGTTCCGCGCTCTCACTTGCACGCTCGGCTCAGGCGTGACAATTTTTCGTGCGTGCAGCCGGCGTTCATCGATTTATAAGACGTTATCACGTCAAAAACGACAGGTTGTGTTTAATTTAAAACATATTATTATGATTTTATACACCTTACAATCCGATAAAGCCCTGAATTCAGGCAGTCTAAAAATCTTTCAATTATTTACTACTGTTTTTTTTTCCAACTGTAATTAATACCACAAATATAGTAAAATTATACTTTATTTTCGACCTTCCTAAAACTCCGATTTTTTTAGACATTAATGGACTGCATGCGTCAAAGAGATGGACTAAACAGACTTATATTACAATCTAAAGAGGTAGAGAACAATCTGTACAAGTCAAATCCGCGTATGGTGCCGCGCGACTTCACACCGCAGTGTCAGAAAATGTTCATCACAGTGGAAAAGAAATCTGACCCTAAGGAGAACATTAAGGAGGGAATCGAAAAGACTAAGAAGGTAATAACAGTTAATTGTCTTTATGTATACATTCTTTATGCACTTCTATACCTGCAGCCTGCCACATAGACGTACTTAATTTCAAATGCAAAATCTGCATCACGTCTAGGAAAAGGTTTTTCAACAGGGACGCTCACAGTTTGAGCGTCCTTTTTGAACAGCCTATAGCGGCTATCTAGGTAAAGCGACAGCTGTCAAATTTGACATAAATATTTAGTCTTGACATTTCACCGATGTTACTACGATAACCTTCCTGCGCTTGGTTGAGAGTTGAGAGTTCATATGTTATCTTTTGTTTTTGCAAATAGTTTTATATTGTGCTTTTAAAATAGTGTTTGTGTGATTCTGGTGGTGGAATCTTCATAAGGTTCGTTATTGACAATCGCACTCATTTATACGGAAATGAGCAAGGATGAACTCTCTAATGGGGATGGTGCATCACTTCTCGATAAACCTGTTAAAGCAATAAAGCTACAGTCAGACTCAGTTTTCTCTGTTGACTTTGGTGGAAAAAGAGTCCGTTCTCAAGCTGAAGCTATTTAATCCATATAAAAACCGGGATTTGAGTCAGATTCTAGATTTGAGTATTCGGTATCAGACAAGAACAAGGGTGCATTCTTTCAGCTATTCCCGCCCTTATGATTGTTTTAGGCGACTTTAATTGCCGTCACACTCTATGTGGCTCTCATTGTATCGACCCTTGCTCGCTTTTGGAAAACTGATAAATGATGCATCGGCAACTCGTAGGGTCTCTCCATTCAAAAATATTAGTGTGGCAGATCTTACACTCTATGCGAATAATTCCATATCAGGATCGTGATATTTATTTTTTCTTCTGATTTGAGAAATTTATTGGAAGGGCTCAGAAGGATGATGAACCTCCACTATTTTCAGATAATTAACTAAAGTAAAATATAATGTGCTTATTTAGGGCCAAAAGGATTTACGCAGCATGCTCTTCGGGCGAGCTTCTACAAGTGGCACGAGTACTACAAACAGGGGAACGGATACTAGCGATTTAATAACTGAGAAGGAATTTAAGGAGCTATTTCCCGATGGATTCAGTGATACGACTTTACTACCTACACCTAAAGAGTATTGGGCAAAAAATAAAGGTAAAAACTTCATAATAAATCATAAGTAGAATTTATCTCTGTTTTATGGATCGAGCGAACTGCTCGATCTATAAAACAGAGATAGATTCAACTTCCTAAAACGTCTGTTTTTATGTGCTTTTGCTACAGATTTCATCCGTTTAGAAGATATTTATCTTCTATTGGAGTACTTACTTGCAATAAAAAACTACTACCACAAATTACTGAGTAGTTACTACGTAACAGATAAATCACTCAATCAATCATACAATCCTACATGTGTTTTATTTTTATATGAAGATTAATAAACATCTGCCCTTTTCTAAAATCTCGATTATTAAATTGTATGGTTTTTTTTACGTGTGAAAACCTCCTCGGGTACCACCTCACCGAGCACTCAGCAAAGCGGTTATGTCGGAATCGAACCGACTATGGCCGGGGGCTCAGGTATAACCTAGCCACCTAGGAAGGAACTCCTTGGGACAGACTTGACTACCTGTCCGTAAAGCAGGTAGTCTCACAGTCGTGAGTGGGAGCCGTGTCCCCCTTAAGTTTCGAAAGGCGCGCGCGGAACACGTCGCGCATTTTAAATTGACGTGACAAATATTCACTACACCAAAATGTAATAAAATCAAATCAAAAGCATTGAGGTTGTATAGCTCCGAATATAAGGAGTTGTATCTTAACGACACCATAGTACAATAATGAGTTGTTTTTCAACCATTTGCAGCACATCAGTACACCAAAATATTTCAATACTTTTCAGACTCATTTAAATATATCGAAGAACTTAAGGAAAGTGAATTGAAATTAACCAGGTGGTTAGAATGGCAACGAACTTTACAGAAAACTGTAAACATAACACATTCGAAAGATTCTGAGATTTTATCTGATCTACTGCAGTATGCTGATGCTAAAAGATTTGAAATGCCAGCTTCTACCCAGAATCCTAGTAAGTATGAAACTGAAATAACATAATCGTCATTGTACACAAACAGGTCATCAGATTTTAACATTTTACATTGAAATTATAAAAACCTTAATTTGTCAACTGAAACTTTGATAATATCACGAGTTGTATATATATACGTGTTTTGTCAAATGCCGAAGCACTGTCTTTGCCAAAACAGGACTAGAGGAGGTGATAGTAACTTAGGATCTCAAACCAACCTAACACAGGAGATGAAGAGTGTGTGAATGTAACAAGTACCTTGTAAAAAAAACATATTGAAAAAGAGTGTCCTTGGAGTTTCTTGCTGTTCTTCTCCATAGGATCTACGTATTGGAACAAGCAACTAGCTTCACGACCGACGTATACTGACTGACTCCTAATCCGGACAATTCAAAAATATCTACAAAGGGTTTACTTGAAATAAATAATTTTGATTTTGTTTTTGAATGAGTTGAGGGTGATTAAAGAAAATTAAAAGAAAGTGTTATTCTCGATTTTATTCGTGATTTAATTAAGATTAGTTAGTTAGAAGTTATTTAGTGACCTCAATAGACGTGGTGTTTATTAAGTTTGAAACTACTAATGGACGACTAATTCAAATCGACTAATTTATCGTTTTACTAATTTATTTACAGGCTTCATTACTCAAGAATCACCAACTAAAATCGTATCAGCATCTCAAAAATCAGTTTTCTTATCTCCGGCAAAAACGAAACAAATTAAAAAGACTAAGAAAGCACCTGTTTTAAAATCACCAGCGAAAAAAGATGGTGACATTCGAGCTCTATTCAGTACAGCGACAAAATCCACAAAAAATTACACGAAATTTATTAATGATTTAGGTATCAAAGACGACGGCGGCATTCCCACCCGACTACTTAGTTTACTTGTAGATTTGAGCTTGGAGAATACTAACCCTGCAAGGAAGTGTTACATTTGCCAGAATATTTGCGAATGCTCTGTTCTTTTAAAATTAAGAAGACAAAAAAAAGCTCGCACAATATTCTCCTCTCTTCAAGAACTAAGGTTACCAGATTTAGATTTAATTGATGATTTTGATTCTGATACCGTAGTGAAATGCGTAAAAAAAGAAGATTCAAATGTAAACACGATTGGTGACTTGGACTATAACAACGTACAGGAAAATTTAAAAAAATCAGACAGAAATAGTCCTTCAATCGACATCTCATATATGAATACTGCACAAGAATGTCTTAAAAGTTCAGATGAAATTGAAGAAAGTGTAATTGATGATAAACTGAATTTGAGCAACAATTTTGATTTGGAATTGGATTTCCTTGTTCCTAACGATTCTAAGTCTGTTATTGAAGACGATCGCATAAAGCAAAATGAATCTGTATATTCAGATCCTTTCGACGTAGGAAACATTGAAGACATATTTGATGATAGCAGCCCCGAGGAAGCTATAGCAAAAGAAACTGAATTTATAGAAGAACCGAAAGAAGCTAAAGAAGTACTAAATTTCTTCGGTCTAGATAGCGTAGAAGATATATTTGCTGATGACGAAATCGATAACACACCACCTGAAATAACTCAAATTAACACCAAGAACAGTAACTCAGGAAATACAAACATTTTGATATCACCAGGTACAGTGCCTCCAGTTGAATATCCACTGAGTCCATCAATTTTATCCGGTCGTATAAAGGCTACAAAAGTACCAAATTCTCCAATACTTTGCAGTCAAGCTCGTAAATTCCAACTGAGTACCAAAAAAAGACGTACTAATAGTTCAACACCCATAAACAGCTGTAGAAAACAATTAATAAAAGAGCCTACAAACAACAACAATGTCATTGATAATAAAAAAGCAGAAAGTTTAATCAAGCAGAGTATGAATGATACAAGTAATAAGAGCATGTTAACACTCACTCAGCTTGAAGCTATGATCAACAAAACGAATGACAATATATCTGTATTAACAAAATCTAATTTGTCCGACGCAGCACAAATCAAAGATGATAGCAGAAGTACTTCACCGATTCTTCAAGCTGAATACGAAAGAGACAGGTCACCAATACTTTCTAATCAAACCGAACAAAGCGTATCCCCAATCCTCTTAACACAGACTGAAAGAAAGAAGTCTTCACTTGATATGAATAATTCAGACAAGTTAACACAATTGACGTATCAAATGAAAAGACACGAAAGCCTTATCATTCTAGAAAGTGACAGCGATTCTGATAGTACGCAAGTGTATGATGCTACAGAAGACATGATTAAAAAATCAACAGCTTATTCAATTAAAGGGCCTTCACAGCTGCCTGAAATAGTTGATCTAGCTTCAAGTAAAACTTACAGTCCCAACAATTGCAAAAGAAAATTGGATATGGAGAGTAGTGAACCGATAATGGCATCACCTCATTTTAATAAAAAACAAAAGCTAGGTACTCAAGATGATGAGCCCTTAACTGAACAAGACAAAAGTCCAACCGCATTAACTTTAAAAAAAATAAACAAATATTACAGAAATGATAATACTATACTCAATTGTACCGTGTTCCAAAGTAAATATTTCTCACAGAAGGAGAATAGAAATCCTCAAAATGTAGATGGTGACGGAAGAGACAGTTGTTTTAAGAAAAGTAATTTGAGTATGTTGCAAATGTTCAGACGAGAAAATAAAATTGACAAAAATGATATTAGTGCGATCCTAAAAACTAGTCCAACGAATACGTCACAGAAACGCAAGCTTACCTTTGACGACAGCGAAGATGAGTTTGTAACTGACGAAAAACATACTTATAGGAGTCCACATAAGTTGAATGGTGAAAAATACAGATCCACTACAAATCACAAAGTTCGGAAAGTAAGTAACGCTAATCATAAACTGATTAGCGTTTATTGAGAGTTAGCTAGTTAATTTAATTTCTTGCAAACTTTTATAACTATTACTTTGAAATGTATTGTCGAAATGATATGGTCTGTAATCATTCCTTTTCTTGCTGCATATTCTCAGAGCCTTGGAAAGTGGCCCAAATTATTCCTCTACCTATAGAAACAAATCCCACAACCTTTTCTGAGAATCCCCCTATTTCTGTCAAATCTATTTTTTTTCCTGTATAAACTTTATAAGTATAAAGTACCTAATTTAATAACATGACGTTATAATTCCTCTCAACTAAATGCAGCATTTTTCCCTTTCTTTTATCTATTATCGATTTTAATCATCCAAATGTTGCCTGTAAGAGATCGATTTTAGCGATAAGGCCGCCCATTCTACATATCCACTGAATATTATGAGCAAATAAATACACAAAATACCTTTACCGTACATAAAAAAGAATATATAATATTATCTATTTTACCGTATCGTAAAGGGGGGTTTTCCATAAAAAATTGCGTATTCTCGCTCCGAATCATGGTCTCCGACTTTATTTTATTTTATATATTTTCGGAAAACTTACAGCTATAATACAAAGTTAAAATAAAAAAATATTAACAAAATATGGCCATAAGTTTTCACAATTAGAAATAATGCCATTGAAATGAAGAAAAGAAATAATTTATCTCCCTAAATCGGTTGGACATAAGTAAGTTAATATACCTACAGGAATTCATACATTGGTTTCATGTTACTGTAGAAGAAAAAGAAAAACAGCTCGTTTTTGGACATGGAAGCGGTGCTGTCAGATGATAACGATGACAGTGATGATGAACTGACAGACGACAGTGTCGGGAGTATCGCGGACTTTATATGTGATGACAGCGTCATACCACAGGAGGACATACACGCGGTGTACTTGAAGTCCGTCAAGTAAGTATATAAAAAATGTAATGTGGTGACGATTTTCCGTATTCCCACTGACATTATTAGTATCTGTGTTATGTGTTTATACGGTTAAGGCAACATTGCTGTTTTATTTTACTACTTTTTTGGTCAGTGGGGATGCTGTCCGCAAATGTATGGAGAATTCGACGACACTGATTGTAAACGTAAAGTGTAAAAACTAGTATCCAATAATACCATTTTATTTTCGTTTGGGAGCCCCCACGGGTCTTCACCTCACCGGAGCTAACGGTGAAGTGGTATGTCGGAATCGAACTGACTGAAACCACACGGTGTTCCGTCACATGTGGGTCTATTGCAAGGGACCCGGGATACCCTAAAAAGGAAGCCTCCGGGAAATCCAATACCATTAGGTACTGCATAATTATCATGGAGCATATGGTAATGTGTGTAACTTGATAGTTACACACATTACCATATGCTCCAAAGATTTGTGTTGTTTGGAAAACTATCACTCCCTAGTGATCTAGGGAGTGATAGTTTTCCAAACAACACAAATCTTCTGGAAAAAATGGACACAGACCGTATGCGTGTTTTTCTTCAAATTTCTACAAACTTCAGTATTTTTTAGACTCTTATATTATAGCTTTTATAATTATATGTATAAATAATGTTAATTGACATTGCAGGAGTCCAGTAAAAGCGGGTGCTTTCAAAATACCTGAATTACCAAAGAAATACAACAGAGAAGAATTATTATCACAATATGTGGATGACGACGTATACGAAATGGTATATAGTTTGAGCTTTTTTGAATATAGCATTAAAATGGCAGGCAGGCATTAAAACCTAATAATTGATATGCTGGCTGTGTAAGCACTAAATACAATGCTGCGCCTGCGAAAGTAACTAGTGGAGGTGTTGCAAGTAACGCCATCTACTGTAGCATGAATCTTCATACTCAGGTACAAGAAACTACCTTCTTTCTTGTATCATTCGACTACAATTCCATTTTATAATCTATCTAATAACTTTAAACGAGTAATTCTTTACCTATTTCGATCAAATTTTGTATTTAGACTAGGTTTGCTTGTTGTGAAAGACACGTGATTTTACACAATAAAAACGCTAAACGAAACTCGGTCGCCCAGCTACTATTGATAATTTATAATGACACATTACTAGCGAGGGCTCTATCCATAAATAGGTTAATCAGAAAATAAAAAGGGTTGCAGCGCATTTTCTAGTTATTCTGTAGATGATGCGAGTTGAAAGAATAAAGAAAGTGCAAAGACGATAATGGCGTGCTACCTAGTTCTTTACTTCACAAAATCATTAATAACTTTACAGGATAGTTTTTGCGTGGATTCCAATATCGGATTAACACAAGTAAATGAAGAAATGTCAGAGTTAGAGGTAGCAGAACTTATGTTAGAAGAGAAAAGAAAATCTAAGAAGAAGTTAAGGCGGATATGTACGCAGGACGATAGCCCTGAGGTCAAAGTGAATAGTAAACCGAAAAGAAGACAGATACATAGTGATTCTGAAGATAGTGAATGAACTGTGAAGGTGCTCCAATCCAGTTATCTGTAGATTGTCATAGATTTGTTGTTGTTTCCATAACTGACAGCTATATTTTTTATATATCTGTAGATGGTCTCAAAGTGACTGTAAGTTAGTCATAAATACTATTATAACCTTACTGGTATGAGTGTCCAGTGAAAGAGGTCAATAGAGTCAAAAAAGCAGTATAATTTCGTAATGCAATGAAAACCAACTATTACATACGATAGTCTTGTAGCTAAAAATAATTAAAATATATTCGAGGAAGTTTTGTAAAGTTTCCATAGCAAATGGCTATGATCCTTCTTGCATTCCATTGTTTAAAACTTTCAAAAGTTCGAAAGCCATTACGGAGAAGATTTTTACCTTATATTATGCTGTTTAGAGTAAAAATTCGTGAGTGGTATTCATATTTATTAAAGGATGCCCGTCTAGTTTCGAGAACGATGGGGGCCCTTTATCAATTTATCAAGGGATGAAGCGTCCGGCCGCTACGGTGTCAGGCGCCCACTTTAACAAAGGGCCCCCATCGGGTCCGAAACAATTCAGGGTAATAACATCGATATGTTCTACAGGTGCAAGTAAAATAGCACTCAGACTGTGATTATTGATTAAATTGGTGTGAGATTAATCTTCAAATATGAAATGGGTTAGGACTAGCACCTAGCTAGTAGGGATTGACGCGCGTAACGCTCCTGTGATACAAGTTTATAATCGTGTAAGTTGGATTTCAATTCCGTAAATTTTAAGTGTAATTTTGAATCATCATGGATTATTGTATGATTGTGAATAATGAATGTTATATTTGTCATGTTGTACATAATGTGAATAAAAAGATTTTATAACTTATAAAACATATTTATTTAAATTCTTGGTAGTTTTGAATATACATATTATGAGTGTTGGAAAGTAATTGACATATTGCAAATGTAAAGCAGTTCTGCTAAAGTGTTTGTGTGGGTAACATAGTTTTATATTGTTTTGCAATATATTTTTTTTGCATTTGTAGTTAACTGATATTCTGAATGATTTTGTGGTTCTGGTGGCTGTCGCTCACCACAACCACCTTGATATCTAGATAGCCACACAATGGCAAGGAAGACGAATGTAAAAATGCTACAAACGCAGTTATAGTTTTTCCTTGCCCCTTTTATGTCAATCTAGTCAATATTTGAAAAACACCTTGCTTTTTTATATTTATAACTGTAGTTTTTATTCCATAATTCTATTACATTTATGTGAATTTATAGATATCTGTATCATCCAATATGAAACCAATATTTTTATTCATCAACAGCTATGGGTCTGGATTCCGCGTCTTTAGAATGTCGTCCTTTGTGCAGATCCTCCAACTCGGCTTGTAACTCGGCATACCTCTTTTGTAGTTGCTTTTCTCGATCAGTTTGGCGGTTCACATCTTCCGTTAACGACTATAAAAAATGAAATAAGAAACGTGTAAAGCAACAGCTTGTGTTATTTACTAGTATTATAAATTTCACACATGGCATGGTGTATAGTCATAGCAATACTGCACAAGAAGCCGCGACAGCCTGACCAACTGAGTCCCGTACCAATAGTAAAATTTTCCTATTCGCCGCGGCAGGCACCACTCACTAGTGGACTGACAGAATTAGGCAAGATAAAGCCTGTCGATAATGTTCCTCAATGTCATAGAAAGGGAAATTATACGAAAATAAATACTAAAATAGACAAAGGAAGAATCAAAGACAAGAATGGGATATAGACAGGCAGCTCTGCTTTTTTTTATTGAGTACCACCAGGTACTCGATAAAGATACTAATGAGTCTAGATAGCTAAAAATAATATAATATGCATAGCTATATGTATATACACAATTGAACTTGGTATAATCATTTTATTCAGTCGATATGGATAGTACAGTGAAGAGGTCTTCTGCGCTGGTATGGAAATGTCTTTATCAAAGGCAGATTTATAAATAAATAAATTTATAAATGTAAAAATAAAAGGAATTGTCTATCAACTGCCAGCAAGTAGTTTGCTTGTCATTTGTATCAATTAATACAATTAAGCGGTCATGCATGCATGACAGCACATATGCGCGCATGGCATGACATGCGCGCATATGTGCTGTGCATGATCGTCTTAGAGTCCGGTTATGAAACGGGCGCAGAAAAAAATGGCGGCTATTTCTATCCTGTCTACTCCTAGACGTGTCTCTTTTCATCTGTTTAATTGTCAATTGACGTTGACAGTCAAAATAGTTCAAATGAAATTGTCATTATTTGTCACAATAATGATGACAATTTCATTTGAACTGTTTTTAATTTTATTTTATAGTAGTTTTGTGTACAATTTAAAGCATAGACTGCACGCACTTCTTGTGCGTGCAGTCTATGCTTTGGCATGTGCAAACCAGCTCTTTGGACATAAACGTAACGCAATAATAAACAAAACTCATGGATTATTAGTAGCTGTTTAATTATGGGGATCGAATCAAAAACGGAATTTCAGTTCAAACCTGATTATAACCTGTTAATACCAAAGAAACACGTGCAAAAAAAATGCTATATAACATACCTCTATTCTACGTGGAATGGCTGCCTTTTCTTGTTCAGCTAAAAACTTGAATGTGGATAGCTCCAAGTTCGCCTGTTCTATCTGATCTTGTAATTCTTGAAATTGCTTGATCAGTGACGCTGCCCGACTCTGATAACCACCTAATAAAATAGTTTAAAGCAAAGTTAAGTTATGTTTTAGTCTATTGACGCAACTTTAGCATTGAAAGTCATAAATTGGGCGTCGCCACCTATAAATCCACAAATAATCGTCTGTCTTATCTGTTTTAATCTAAGAACGTTGTGAGCAAAAGTGAAAAGAAATACTCGCCTGTTAAAACTCTTAACTTCTTCTCGATTTTGGAACACTTCTTAGCCTCTTTTGCCATGTGATTCCTGTTCTGTTCGAGCCTTTTTTCAGCAGATTCCAATCTGTCTTTCTTACTTGCTAAATTCGCGCGAGTGTATCTATTTTGTCCAGGTAAGAAGAGTACCTAAAAGTAGTATATTATTGTAAGGGTTTGTTATATTTTTATAAAAAATACCAAATAATGATCTAAATAATAATGGATTGCTAAATTAGTGAGGTAATTTTAATAAATAAAAATGTAGTTTTAAAAATTGTAAGGCAAATAAAAAGTAGTCTAAGTCAAAGCAATTAATTACATCGGTGGTACTTTTAAAATTGAAAAATGGTGCAAAACCTGCTCACCTGTGCGAGACACTCTTCCCACACTTGCGTGTACGCATCCATACTGAGGTCGCCGTGTCCCATACCGGCCTTGACTATTTCCATTTCTTTCTTCATCTCCTGTTTAGCGGTTTCCAACTCTTCAGTCGAGAACTCTTCGTAGGGATGGTGCTCTAAGTATGCCAGGTGTGAAGCTTGCAGTTGGACCGCTCGTTTTTTATCAACACCTGTTTATAGGGATGGCGAAATATCGTGTATAAATAGAGAACGCTTCACACGTTAAAATTAGTAAGCGCCTTAAAATTAGTGAGAACCGAAAACCCACTTAAAAATGTGTGAAAATGTATGGATAAAAATGTGTGTAATAGACAAGGGCTCGGGGTACCTGCCGGCGGGTCGCGCAGCGCGTCGTAGTGCAGCATGGTGACCATCTCGGCCTTCAGCAGCTCCTCGGCGTGCTGCAGCGCCGTGAGCGAGGGCGCGGCGCCGCGCAGCACGGTCGCGTTGACGTCGGCGGGCCGCACGCAGCCGCGCTGCACCGCCGTGGAGCGCAGCTTCATCGCCGCCGCGCCTTAACACACGATCGAATTACTCTAAACTTTCTTCGAAAAGCCATCGAATCCTGCCTACACGAAGATATATTAATTTAATAGATCGTAATCTGTATCGTGCTGTAATAAACGAGTAGAAAAAGGATTACATCCATTTGAAAATATCGCAAAAACTTGAGAAC